>JAACNH010000215.1:259365-282827 GCA_019447015.1 Hymenochirus boettgeri
TGAAAGATAGGATGGACAGTCCCTTTAAATTTTAGTTATAATTTTCATCTTAAGATGTTCACAATTTATTAACTTAATTTCTCCTAATTTAAAGGAGAAGAAAGGTTCAATAAGAAATTAAGCTCATTACAATGAGGGCCCAAAGTACAATCAGGGAGATTCAATAAAAGTTCTTATTGTTTAAAATGGTGCTAATTTTGCCTCAACCAATCAGATCTTTTAGACACTTTGAAGCTTACATAATGATTGTTGGGCAAAATTAGCAACATTTTTAAACAATAAGATTTTTATTGAACTTCCTTGTGATATTTTTAAGGATATTTTAGTTTCATTACTTACAAATCCAACGTGGTCTCTAGGTTTTCGGGGGTAATTACAATATATTAATTTTTGAAAAGAGGGATGGACAGTCCCTTTAAATTTTATTTCATCATCTTAAAAGAGTTCACATAGTCTTCCATCAGCAGGCTTGGTCTTCAATTAGCAACCTTAGTCTTCCACCAGCAAACTTGGTCTTCAATTAGCAACCTTAGTCTTGCATTAGCAAGCTTGGTCTTCAATTAGCTACTTTAGTATTCCATCAGCAAGCCTGGTCTTCAATTAGCTACCTTCAATTAGCTACCTTCCATCACCAAGCTTGATCTTCAATTAGCTCCCTTAGTCTTCCATCAGCAGGCTTGGTCTTCAATTAGCAACCTTAGTCTTTCATCAGCAAGCTTGGTCTTCAATTAGCAACAAGTAACATACCGAGGTCCAGGGCAGGAGCGCTCACCTACGGCGTCTGTGTTTCATCCGTGCTATGCTGTACTCCAGCGTGCAGGTCCCTCCTCCAGAAAGGGGATTTCAGCAAATCCCACAGAAACTGGGGAGTGGACCACACCGTAACTCAGGAATAGGGCGTTTCACGGCATCATGGCCGCTTCATCAGAGACTCACTGAGGGAGAGGGTACAGTTTCTCTGTTTGGCTTCAATTAGCAACCTTTGTTTTCAATCAGCAAGTTTGGTCTTTAATTATAAATTTCAGTTTTCAGATCAAGCCTGATCTTTAATTACCAACCTTAGTCTTCCATCAGCAAGCTTGGTCTTCAATAAGCAACCTTAGTCTTCCATCAGAAAGCTTGGTCTTCAATTAGCAACCTTAGTCTTCCATCAGCAAGCCTTGTCTTTTATTGGCAAACTTACAGGGAGATTCAATAAAAGTACTTATTGTTAAAAATGGTGTTAATTTTGCCCCAACCAATCAGATCTTATTTAACATTTGATCGGTTGGGGAAAAACATCTGATTGGTTGGAATCTCCCTGTTAGCCTCCCATCAGCAAGCCTAGTTTTCAATTAGCAACCTTAGTCTTTCATTAGTAAGCTTGGTCTTCAATTAGCAACCTTAGTCTTCCATCAACAAGCTCTTTCTTTAATTAGCAAAATTAATCTTTCATTAGTAAGCTTGGTCTTCAATTAGCAACCTTAGTCTTCCATCAACAAGCTCTTTCTTTAATTAGCAAAATTAATCTTTCATTAGTAAGCTTGGTCTTCAATTAGCAACCTTAGTCTTCCATCAACAAGCTCTTTCTTTTGAGACCAAAGTTACTAATGAAAGATTCATTTGCTAATTAAAAAAGAGCGTGTTGATGGGCAGACTAAGGTTGCTACTTGAAGACCAAGCTTACTAATGAAAGATAAGTTTGCTAATTTGAATAAAGAGCTTGTTGTGGAAGACTAGGTGCTAATTGAGGATCAAGCTTGTATGAAAGACTAAGGTTGCTAGTTGAAAATTAGGCTTGCTGATGGGAGGCTAACAGGAGATTCAAACCAATCAGATGTTTTTCCCCAACCGATCCAACATGTTAAAATAGATGAATGGTTGGGGCAAAATTAACACATTTTAACAATAGTACTTTTATTGATCTCCCTGTAATTTGCAATAAAAGGGACAAGGTGCTGATGGAAGAACTAAGAGGTTGCTAACTGAAGACCAAGCTGTTCTTATGGATGGATACCAGGTTGCTTATTTGAAGAACCAAGCTTGCTGATGGGAAGACTGAATGTTGGTTAATTAAAGCTCAGGCTTGATCTGAAAAACGAATTTATAATTAAAGACCAAGCTTGCTGTTGAAAACAAAGGTTGCTATTTGAAGCTCAAACAGAGAAACTGTTTAACCCTCTCCCTCAGTAGTTCTGGATTGAAGGCGGCGAATGCTTGTGAAACGCCCTATTTCCTGAAGGTTACGGTGTGGTCCACTCCCCAGTTTCGTGGTGTGGGATTGCTGAAATTCCCCTTTCTGGAAGGAGGTGGGACCCTGCCACGCTGGCGTACAGCATACGCACGATGAAACACAGACGCACGTAGGTGAGCTCTCCTACTGGACTCGGTATTTTACTTGTGCTAATTGAAGACCAAGCTTGTGAGAAAGACTAAGGTTTGCTAATGAAGACCAAGCCTGCTGCTGAATGCAGATAGGGAGTCTAATTGAAGATCAAGCTTGGTGATGGAAGGTAGGCTAATTGAAGGCAGCTAATTGAAGACCAGGCGTTGCTTGATGGAATACTAAGTAGCTAATTGAAGACCAAGCTGCTAATGCAAGACTAAGTTGCTAATGAATACTCAGTTTGCTGGTGGAAGAACTAAGGTTGCTAATTGAAGACCAAGCCTGCTGATGGAAGACTAAGGTTTTCTAATTGAGCCACAAGCTTGCTGAGAAGACTAAAAGGTTGCTAATTGGAAGACCAAGCTGCTGATGGACGACCAAGGTTGCTAATTGAAGACCAAGCCTGCTGATGGAAACCAAGTTTGCTAACTTGAAGACCACCTGCTGATGTAAGACTAAGATTGCTAATAGAAAACCAAGCTTGCTGATTGAATACTAAGGTTTGCTAAATAAGACCAATCTTGCTGATGGAAAGACGAGGTTGGCTAATGAAGACCAAGCTTGCTGATGGGAATGAACTAGGTTGCTAAATGAGACCAAGCTTGCTGATGGAAGACTAAGGTTGCTAAATGAACCCAGCTTGCTATGAAGACTAATGTTGCTAAATGAGACCAAGCTGCTATGGAAGACAAGGTTTGCTAAATGAAGAACAAGCTTGTCTGATGGAAGACTAAGGTTGCTAATTGAAGACAAGCTTGCTGAGGAAAATAGGTTGCTAAAATGAAGACCAAGCTTGGCTGATGGCAAGATTAAGGTGTCTAAATGAAGACCAAGCTTGCTTGATGTAAGACTAAGGTTGCTTAATAACAGACCAAGCTTGCTGATAGAAGACTAGGTTGCTAATTGAAGACCAGGCTTGCCTGATGGAAGACTAAGTTGCGAGAGACCCAGCTTTGCTGATGGAGATAAGTTTGCTAAATGAAGACCAAGCTTGCTGATGGAAGATTAAGGTTGCTAATGAAGACGCAGCTTTCTGATGGAGAGACAAGGTTGCTTAAATAAAACAAGCTTGCTGATAGAAAGACTAAGGTTGCTAATTGAAGACCAGTCTCTGATGGAAGACTAAGGTTGCTAATTGGAGACCAAGCTTGCTGATGAAGACTAAGGTTGCTAAATGAAGACTCAAGCTTGCTGATGGAAACTACGGTTGCTAAATGAAGACCAAGCTGCTGCTGAAGAACTAAGGGTGCTATTTGAAGACCGGCTTGCTGATGGAAGACTAAGGTTCTAAAATGAAGACCAAGCTTGCTGATGGAGACTAAGGTTGCCTAAATAAAGACCAGCTTGCTGATAGAAGACTAAGGTTTTGCTAATTGACGACTGCAGGCTGCTGAGAAGACTACGGTTGGCTAAATTGAAGACCGGCTGCTGATGGAAAGACTAAGGTTTGCTAAATAAAGACCAGCTTGCTGATAGAAGACGAAGGGTTGCTAATTGAAGACCAGGCTTGCTGATGGAAGACAATGTTTCTAATTGAAGACCAGGCTTGCTGATGGAAGACTAAGGTTTCTATTGAAGACAGGCTTGCTGATGAAGACTAAGGTTTGCTTAAATGAATACCCAGCTTGCTGATGGACGACTAATGTTCTAAATGAAGACCAAGCTTGCTGATGGAAGCCTAAGGTTGCTAAAATAAGACCATGTTAGCAACCTTAGTCTTCCATCAACAAGCTCTTTCTTCAATTAGCAACCTTAGTCTTAAATCAACAAGTTTGGACTTAAATTAGCAACCTTAGTCTTACATCAGCAAGCTTGGTCTTCAGTTAGCTATCTTAGTCTTTAATCAGTAAGCTTGGTCTTCAGTTGGAAACCTTAGTCTTCCATCAGCAAGCTTGGTCTTTAAAGACTTTTTTTTAACAAAATAAAGAAAAACCATCAAGATGCTAGAATTCCACCTTGAAGTATTTCTGTAGTTCAGTAACTAAATCTAGACATCATAAATTCTTTAAGCAAGGTTCCCAGCATATGAATAAGGAGCTTGGTATCTTAGTAAAATGTGAGTTTAGATTGGAAGTGTGGAGAGAAGACCTAAAGTCTTTTAGTCTTCAAAGCGAGACTCTTTATTTCTCTACTGTAGTTTTGGAACACACCGCTTCTTCTCTGATCTGTGCTTGCCTGCCTTTGTCAGTTGAGGGGTTTAAGTCACATATTAAGAATATTTAAACATTAGGATTCCTCAGAACAGGAGATGCATCTGTGTGATCCCAGACTAACAGTCTACATTTAACTCCCAGAGAGAACAAAAGGTTAGCAGGAGAACATTTCCCTTTGGTTCTCTATAAACACAGCACGGTCGATGTCACATAACTTAGAACCCTGCATGTTAACATCAGAGGTAAATTTTACAAACCTCCATATTCACATTATGTATTTACATTTACACCAGATGTAGCAAATCACTTCATACAACTACAGAAGATTTACAGCTCCTTAGGAGAGAAAAGATTTCCATATAACACAACAAGAGCAAAAGAACTCTGAATGATTTATAAAGAACATAGTTAGAGGAGGTCTAGAAGAATTAAAATTTTAAAACGTTCAGGTGATCACCATTTTGTGACAACACGGAATCCTAGATTTTTGCTTGAAAAGATGCTTACACTTTCCTTGAAGTTGGTACAAGATTGGCTGTGCTCCTCCCTTTCTTCCCAAGCTCCTCTGCTTCTGGAAATACCTTCCAGTCAGCCAAATCTTTGTGTTCATAGAAAAAGTTTCTTTATTATAGTCGTAAAATACCACTGATACTAAAATATCACAACCACTGTACTTTGTGACCACTCAAAATGGCTAAACACTGGTTATAACTGATAACATAGCTAAACACTGATTATAACTGATAACATAGCTAAACACTGATTATAACTGATGACATAGCTAACACTGATATACTGATAACATAGCTAAACACTGATTATAATCATAACATAGCTAAACACTGATTATAACTGATAACATAGCTAAACACTGATTATAACTGATAACATAGCTAACACTGAATAATAACTGATAACTTAGCTAAACACGATTATAACTGATGACATAGCTAAACACTGATTATAACTGAAACAGCTAAACACTGATTATAACTGATGACATAGCTAAACACAGATTATAAACTGATACATAGTAAACCGATATATACTGATAAGTAAACACTGAATTATAACTGATAACATAGCTAAACACTGATTAAATGATGACACAGTGCCCCCATATTAACATGCACTGTGCCCACCCATATTAACATGCACCGTGACCCACCCTATAAAATGCACCGTGCCCACCCATATTATGCACCGCCCCACCCATATTAACATGCACTGAACACGTGCACCGTACCACATATTACGTACTGCCACCAATTAACGTGCACCCTGCCCACCATATTAATGTGCACCGTACCACCCATATAATTGCACCTGCCCACCCATTAACGTGCACCGCCCACCCATATTAACGTGCACCCTGCCCACCCATATTAACGTGCACCCTGCCCACCCATATTAACGTGCACCCTGCCCACCCATATTAACGTGCACCCTGCCCCACCCGTATTAACGTGCACCCTGCCCACCATATTAACGTGCACCGTGCCCACCCATATTAACGTGCACCCTGCCCACCCATATTAACGTGCACCCTGCCCACCCACTATAACGTGCACCCTGCCACCATATAAGTGCACGTCCCACCAATTACTCACCTGCCCATCCATATTACGTGCACCGTGCCCACCCATATTAACGTGCACCTGCCCACCCGTATAACGTGCACCGTGCCCACGATATTAACGTGCACCCTGAAAACCGTATTAACGTGCACCCTGCCCACCCATATTAACGTGCACCGTGCCCACCCATTTAACATGCACCGTGCCCACCCATATTAACAGTGCACAGTGCCCACCCATATTAACCATGCACCCTGCCCACCATATTAACAATGCCCCTGCCCACCCATATTAGCATGCACCCTGCCCACCCATATTAACATGCACCTGCCCACCATATTAACATGACCCTGCCCACCCATATTAACATGCACCGTGCCCACCCTATTGAACATGACCTGCCCACCCATATTAATGCACTGCCCACCATATTAACTGGCACCCTGCCCACCCAATTAACGTGCACCCTGCCCACCATATTAACGTGCAACCTGCCCACCCATATTAAGCGTCACCGTGCCCACCCGTATTAACGTGCACCCTGCCCACCGTATTAACGTGCACACCTGCCACCCATATTATACGTGCACCGTGCCCCCATATTAACATGCACATGCCCACCCATATAACATGCACCGTACCCACCATATTAACATGCAACCCTGCCCACCCATATTACATGCACCCTGCCCACAATATTAGCATGACCATGCCACCCATATTAACATGACCATGCCCACCCATATTAACATGCACCTGCCCACCCATATTAACATGCATCGTGCCCACCCATATTAACATGCACCGTGCCCAACCATATTAAATGCACCGGCCCCACATATACGCACCGTGCCCACCATATTAAGCTGCACCGTGCCCACCCAATTAAACGTGCACCGTGCCCACCCATATTAACATGCACCCTGCCCACCCATATTAACATGCACCCTGCCCACCCATATTAACATGCACCCTGCCCACCCATATTAACATGCACCCTGCCCACCCATATTAACGTGCACCGCGCCCACCCATATTAACATGCACCGCGCCCACCCATATTAACATGCACTCGCCCACCCATATTAACATGCACCCTGCCCACCCATATTAACATGCACCGCGCTGATCCAAACCCAAATGATTGATTTAACACTTTATTACCTGCATTACTAACCCAATATTTAATGATAATTATTGTCCCCATTCAGGCAGAGTAAGCTGGCTCCTCCCTCCATGCTGTCAATCAAGGCTGTGACTGCTGACATCACAACCAATGATTGACTGTTTCCCCTGCTGCCTCCTCTGCACATGCCCAAGCTTATAAAAAGCTCACTGAGCAGAGGGAGGAGGGTGATACTTTTCCACGAAGGAACAGAACTTATCATTAAATATCTGATTACAAATACATGTAATAAACTGGTAAAAACAGCAGTTGGAGTTGCAGGCAGATAACCAGTTTTTTGTTTTAAGGGTGGACTTGCCCTTTAAATTATAATTTTTTAGTCAAACAGTTTTTCTAGATTTCCCCCATATTGCTGTCCGCATTGCCTAGGATTCCATTACCTGCACACTGGGCCCCTCTCACAATAGGGAGAGTCACTTAAATTCGACGTTGCGCAGTTTTACTAAGAACCGCAAACCATATGGAACAAATCAAATAAAAACTAAACTGCAGTTTTCCAGATGAGGAGCAGAATTGAAAAGCTTTTCACGTGGCCCATAAAGGGATATTAATATTTTACAAATCATTTTAGGGCTGTATTTTAGGGGGTTTTTTTATTAGTGATTTACAGGCGCTCCGGGGAAAAGCTAAGATCAGAATCCAAGATCAGAACGAGGGCAGATTTCTATTTTCTCCTGTTTATAACGAGATTTGAAAATAAAGTGCTGCTAAAAGTAAAATATTCCGAATGAATAAACTATTTCGGAACATCAGATATAAATATTTCTGTATGGGCTGCAATTTATATAAGCAGTGTATTTCTTTTTTAATCCCTTTAACGTAATGTTTTGGGGGAGGAGAGCCATTGACACATTGTTTTAAATTCCCATAACATCGGTAAGACGGATTTTCTTAAAAGAGAAAGAACAGTCTGAAATCGTGCCTTGCCGAACCATAACCCAGTGTTCAACGTAATGTCTTACTTGCCCTTAAAGGGTAACTGTGGTCCAAAAATGACTTTAGGTAAATTGACAGGAATTGCTTTCCTGAGTATTTTTGCAATTTACTTTCATTTTTTTTTTACATAGTTTTGAAGATATTTACATTTTTATGTGTGATATGGTAACAGCATCACCAGATGCCCTGCACTTCCTGCTTCCTGCTCTGAAACCATGTGACAATCCTTCTTCCCTTTGCTTCCTCCTCCTCCATTAAAAAAAAGACAAAAATGTACACACCTTACACACTCTCTGCTGTGGGCTGTGATACCCCCCCAACCCCCTCTCCTTCAGTCCTCCTTCAGTCACTGTAACTCGATCTCTTCCTGGTTTCTTCTGCTTTCTCCTGCACTGAGCATGTGCCAACCGCAGATTAGAAGGAGGAAGTAGTATTTGTGACCGCAGATTCAGAATCTCCAATCCCCTAACTTTCTGATCAGTTATTTCTTCATATCTTGGGCTGTGCAGCATATAGCAAGGTGGTTGATGGCTCATTTTAAAGGTAGGAACCTGGTCTTTTATTGAATGCTGAGAAGGATCCTCCCAAAATCTGCATATTCAAAACATTTGCCCCCCGCCCCTTCTAGTACACACATGTGAAGTGAAATTTACCCAGTTGGAGAGTCCTGTTTTGTTATCCTACTGCTCCCGGCAAAGAGTCATTATCAGAAGTTAAGTGGATTTTAAAGGTGAAGCATTTTTGATCAAAGTGAAATTTGTCTGACTGAATGTTGGTTATTTAATTTGGTTTGAGCATATTTATATTTTGGTGAAGTTCAGGCCAGAAAAGTGATCAGAATGTTTGGTATTGATTTGGGGTCTTCTGACACTTTATTCCTCCATTTTACATTTCCCCATATGATATGTATTCCCCAAAACACAATTAAACAGAAATATTGTACAGAAATCTCTTTCTAGATTGTAATCTTTTCAATTGTGACTGGTGCTGTCATGGTAGATATGATGTCACTGGTCTATGATGTAACATATATGTAAAGTTTAAAGGGTATGAGCATGCTTAAAGCATAAAAGCTGGTGACTTGTCAGTTATCTGCCCACAACCCCAATTGCTATTTTTACCAGTTTATTACATGTGTTTGTAACCAGATATTTAAAGGGTATCTCCACCCCCAAAGTGAAGGGAACCCACCACAACCCTAAAGGGTTTAAAGGTAAAATGCCCAGAAATCGGACTTATTAACCTTTGTTCCCTCGGCCTCTGCCTGTACTGCTCTTCCGTTTCTGGAAGTAGCAATAGGAGACTAACCGGCATCTGCAATTGGCTGAGACTCAGCCAATCAAAGACGCAGCTATCGGCTTTATAGAGAGCCACGGGAATGAGGTTCAGTTAGTCTATTTCTGAGCACTTTTTAAAGTTAAAACATTGTTTTTTTGGGTTGGGGGGGTCCCCTACAGAAAATTGTATTTATTGCTTAAGAACCCATGCACCATGGAGGGATCCGGAGGGGAGGAAGTGCTCCCCAACCCACGCCAGATTCGTCAGGGAGGACAAGGAAGTAGCAGGCTCCGGATGACACACAGACAGCTCCTACTTTTCACTTTTTTGGACTTTGATCTTGGACTGCAGGAGAATCATAAGAAGCAGAGAAAAAAGGTAAGGATTTTTTAACACTACAGATTGGGGCCAGCAGTGGAACAAATTTTAATTTTGGGGTTGGACATGCCCTTTAATGAAAAGTTATCTTCCGTTCAGCCAAAGGTATCTCCCTCCTCTCTCTGCTCAATGAGCTTTTTACAAATTTAAGCATGTGCAGAGGAGGCAGAAACAGCAGTCAATCATTGGTTGTGATGTCAACAGTCACAGCTTTGATTGACTGAATGGACAGAGGAGCCACCTTACTCTTCCAGAATGTGGATGATATGTATCCTTAAATATCTGGTTAGTAATACATCTAATAATGTCCCTGAATTTCCCAGGCTTTAAATTCATTGTACTTTGAATACATTATTTACTAATAAAAAAGTATATGATATACTATTGTAAATATCTATCTATACATCTGGATTTATCTTTTTATCTTATCGCAGAAGAGATGGATCTGATACTAGGCTGTGTTTGAATGAACAGTTTGTCTCCTATGACATAAATAATAGATTGGTTTTATCTCCTTGTAGATGTTTCCACTGGGGTTTAGCCCGGCGAAATACTGTGTAATTTGACACAATCTGAATGCGTCATTGAGGTTGCACTGGATAATAAATCTTCCAGGCAGGTGATTTTAAACGCTCCAGGTTTGCTACAATATAAAATAGGATTTAATAGAAATCTGGGGCTGAATCTTAGATTATTCGATGGTGTCTCTGTATTAATTTGCTAGGAAATCTGCTTTTGATACAATGAGTTTTACCCAGCTAAATTATTTTCATTGTATCTGAGATAAAACTATATGTCTGTACATATTATTTATATTGTGCTCACAGTTCTATAAAAGACAGAGAAAGGGTTAAAGTCAAGTAGGTAAGTTAAACTACTGTACACATTAAATCCTTTACTTTCAGCCAATCATGGGCAAGAATACTCCCACATTCTGTTGGTTCTTTAAAGGCCCGTACACACGTCCAATTGTACTGACAAGAGCCAACGATTTTGGGTGACAATCTTTTGTGTATGGCAAAGGACCTTTTGGTCAGGCCTCATTGATAATCATCAACGAGGTCCAACCGAACGGCAGTTTCAGGCAACTGAGCGCCCACACACGAAATGATGTTGGACAAAACTAAGTCTATGTGCTCTGGAATCATGCGGTCATATGTGGGTACTTACGATGGGGTGACAGTGGTGCCCATCGCAGTGCCAATAAAATTAACGAACATTGATCTGTCAGGTTGGAAAATTTATGATGATTTTTCAAATTCCAGATGGGTTTTTGAGATAATTTCTATTCTGCAGAAGATTAATTTCTGATCGACAGTAGATGGTTTTATTGAGCAACTTGATTAAAAAGTAAAACGATTAAACATTAGTCAATCCTGTAATTTATGCTATCTCCGCCCCTGTCAACTTCAAGACTACAATACTGACTTACCTGGCCATGGTTCCTGAAGTGAAATGTTCTTTACGAAGTCCTATTGGATGGTCCTGCTTCTTCCCGGTGCAGCAGTCATGGCAGTGATGTTATCCATCCTGACGAATGACCGATAATGACCGTGCCACCACTTCTGTGCATGTGCGAGCTTGTACAGCTTTAAGAGGAGGTGGCCACATTTGAAGAAGAGGACAGCAGACTTCAGTAACACAGGCAGGTAAATCAGTATTGTGGTTTTGAGGGGTGAGGGAGGTTAGCATGAATTTCTATTTGGGGATAATTATTCCCTTTAACTGTACCAAGGCTATTTAAGGAAACAAAATTGTTTGGTTTATATGTAAGTGAAATATACAGCTGCTTAATTCATTAGGTTTCTGCAATCACACCAAAGGTATCAATGTTGTGCTTACACCTCTGTTTACACGATAAATAACATCCCTCCCAACATGCAGTGCAGTGCCAGAATCTGACACAATGTGTGAGATGAAAATAAACCAAACATCCCTGATACAATAACAGCCAAATGACTGGGAACGCGGCCAACAGCTGCTCGCTGAGTAAGAGTTGAGCGTTTTACAACGATAACAATCTGCTGGACTGGAGAAATAATGACAAATATGGAGACAAGGCCCCAATTCAACACCTTCCCCAAATCCAGGCTCGTTCCCGTCTGGTTTATTTTACACGTATCCAGTCGGCAGCTGTTTTTTTTTGTTTTTTTTGCGCTAATTTTTTTGTTTTTTTTTTACGACGGACGGTTCAGGAATAATCACCGGTGACTTGGCTGTGGAAAAAGCAAAGATTCAGATTTCCTCCATCCCATCATGGAAAATGTATCGCATCTCCGATCTTCAGGAAGACTGTCTACGATATCTCGGAAAATGTAAGACAAGGTGACCCATCATTGTGACACAAGGACAAGAAGTGGGTCGCGTGACGCTGATGAGAGATAAACAAAGAAGCTTAACATCCACAAAACCAGTTTTTTATTTCATGAATACTGTAACTTTAAACAGATTGCCCGCCCTTCAAAATACACATTGCTTACTGGCCCCCCAATCCTGACCGTTATATCTATGTCAGAGATTCACTACTACTGTAAACGGACTTTGAGGGAGCCACCACCTATATACATGCAGTCAATCATGGCCGATGATGTCTCACCAATGCACGTGCCGCTGACGCCTTCTCTGCACGTGCGCAAACTCATAACAAGCCCCAAAGGCACGCAGGTTGGGTGGCTACCCCTGACAGCACTGCAGACAATAGGGGTAGGACCCAACCTTAGAACCTCCACAATTTTAACAGAAACTAGGGAGAGTCGGGGAGTCTTTAACAGTGGAATGTGCTTATAGGGGAAAGGGAATCTTTTAACTGTGGTCTACATACAAGTGCCCCTAAAGGGCAACTTCACTTACCAAATCCACAATCCCTTGTTGGAAAGTTCCCAGGGTGAGGACCTAAACCGCATCGTCCTCACCCCTGGGTTCACTTTTTAAGTCTAGCTTTACTCACCTGAATTTCCTTTGGTTCTCCTCTACTTGGAGTCCGCCATGAGTAGACATGTCAGCATCCCTCCTGGAGGCAAGATAGGAGGCAGAGACCTTTGGACAGGAAGACCTCCACTACTCTTCAGTTTCCTTGACTTTGGACATGGACTGCAGTAGAACCATAAGGAGCAGGGATGTATGGAAATTTTCTTTTAAAACTACACAGTGGGGCAAGCACTGGGGCAAATTTTAGATTTGGTAGTGGACATGCCCTTTAACTATCCCCCCAGATTTGAATAGGGTTTACATTACCACCAGCAAATGACCATGGGAAACAGGTACAAGTATTGATCATTTGGTTTAAAGGTATTTGTTAGCATTCAAGTTTGAAAATATATTGCAAGTAAGGTCCTAATTACATGTATGCAAGTAATGATTTAAATTAAGGCTCTGGGTGTAAGTATGTAGCGCATTATTCTAAAGGATACATTTAGGGTTTTATCCGTATTGACTTGACTTGACTTGATAAAATTGATTATTAAATCGGTTCTCAATATGAATAAATAATCAGAATTGGTTTGTCCCGCTTTCATAGTCTGTAATACAAATAAAGTTGCATCAAATTTTTTTTTTTTTAGAGCATCGATTTTATTCGTTTTAGAATATAAAAATAGAATAACGCCTTCTCGATTATTAATTGAAACCATATCATTTTATAAAATGGGACATCACAATCCCCCTCCTAAAAATTTTGCCTGCAGACAGAATAAACTGTGTTCATTATAAAGTCATGTGAAAGCCGCAGAAGAAAGTTGCAGAAAGCTCAGAGCCAAAATGACGCGACCTTCGATGGGAGTTAAATAAAACTTGACGTGTGTTTTGTGCTTAAGGCGCGGAGATAACGGTCACCCTAACTAACGTCAAGTCGTGGGCTATTTCAGACTCATTACTTAACTCTTTCGGAAATTCTATACTAAGCACAATCGTCTGTGATTTTTGTGGAGGGATTGGGATTAACATGAATCTGGAACTGTTCTGCCAGAAACCCATGGAATATTTCAATAACTGATACATTCAACATAAAGGAAGATTTGCTCTGGTCCTACTATTGTAACGCTAATATGAAGGTTTAATTCCCCCATAACAGTATATAATGGGGTCTAGATTAATCATGTGATCCCATATATAAATCTCCCGCTTTGCATTGGGTTAACATGCCACCATGTGTAGCACCAGAGCATTGCTCCTAAATGTGCTTCATTTATTCTTAATGGTCTAGATTGTTCAAATCAGGTCGGCTAAGCCTGTGGAAGGAGTGGCTTAGGCCAAACCAGAGAACCATAGGCAGTCTGCGCATGACTACCCAGACTGCCTATGGAATACCAAGTTTGCTCTCCATTGTCCTACATAATCTGATATAACAACATAATCAATGTTGGGGGTATGATATAATCAGGTTGTTGGTACGTGGCCCGTTATGTTGGGGGTATGATATAATAAAGTTGTTGGTACGTGGCCCGTTATGTTGGGGGTATGATATAATAAGGTTGTTGGTACATGGCCCGTTATGTTGGTGGTATGATATAATAAGGTTGTTGGTACGTGGCCCGTTTATGTTGGGGTACAATATAGTAAGGTTGTTGGTACGTGGCCCGTATATTGGGGGTATGATATAATCAGGTTGTTGGTACGTGGCCTGTAATGTTGGAGGTATGATATAATCAGGTTTTTGGTACATGGCCTGTAATGTTGGGGGTATGATATAATAAGGCTGTTGGTACGTGGCCTGTAATGTTGGGGGTATGATATAATAAGGCTGTTGGTACGCTGGGGGTATGATATAATAAGGCTGTTGGTGCGTGGCCTGCAATGTAGGGGGTATGATATAATAAGGCTGTTGGTACGTGGCCTGTAATGTTGGGGGTATGATATAATAAGGCTGTTGGTACGTGGCCTGTAATGTTGGGGGTATGATATAATAAGGCTGTTTGGTACGTGGCCTGTAAATGTTGGGGGTATGATATAATCAGGTTGTTGGTACGTGGCCTGTAATGTTGGGGGTATGATATAATCAGGTTGTTGGTACGTGGCCTGTAATGTTGGAGGGTATGATATAATAAGGCGGTTGGTACGTGGCCTGTAGTTGGGGGTATGATATTAATCAAGGTGTTGGTACGTGGCCTGTAAGTTAGGGGGGTTGAGTATATCGGTTGTGGCGCGTGGCTTAGTATTTAGGGTTGTGTATGATAATAATAAGGCTGTTGGTACGGTGCCTGAATGTTGGGGGTATGATATAATCAGGTTGTTGGTACGTGGCCTGTAATGTTGGGGGTATGATATAATCAGGCTGTTGGTACGTGGCCTGTAATGTTGGGGGTATGATATAATAAGGCGTTGGTAACGGTGGCCTTGAAATGTTTGGGGGTAGGATAAATCATGTTGTTGGTACTGTCCTGTAATGTTGGGTATGATATAATCAAGTTGTTGGTAGGTGGCCTGTAATTTGGGGTATGATAAAATAGCTGTTGGTATTTGGCCTGTTATGTTGGGGTATGATATAATAAGGCTGTTGGGTACGTGGCCTGTAATGTTGGGGTATGATTTAATCAGTTGTTGGTACGTGCCTTGTATGTTGGGGTAGGATATATCAGGTTGTTTGGTACGTGGCCTTTAATGTTGGGGGTATGATATAATCAGTTGTTGGTACGATGGCCTGTAATGTTGGGGTATGAAATAATCGGTGTTGGTACATGGCCTGTATGTTTGGGGTTATGATATAAGAAGGCTGTTTGTACGTGGCCTGTAATGTTGGGGGTATGATAATAAATAAGGCTGTTGGGTACTGGCGCTGTACTGTATGGGGGATGATATAATATGGCTGTTGGTACGTGGCCTGTAAATGTTGGGGGTATGATTAATCAGAGGTGTGGTACGTGGCCTGTAATGTTTGGGGGTATATATAATCATGGGGTGTTGGTACGTGGGCTGTAAGGTTGGTGGAATGATATAATCAGGTTGTTGGTACGTGGCTTAATGTTGGGGTATGATATAATAAGGCTGTTGGTACGTGGCCTGTAATTTGGGGTATGATATAATCAGGTTTGTTGTACGTGGGCTGTATGTGTGGGTATGATATATCAGGCTGTTGGTACGTGGCCTGTAATGTTGGGGGTATGATATAATTAAGGCTGTTGGAACGTGCCTGTAATGTTGGGGTTATGATCAATCGCTGTTTGGTACGTGCCTGTAATGTTAGGGGGTATTATATAATCAGGCTGTTGGTACGGCCTGTAATGTTAGGAGTATGATATAATAAGGCTGTCTGGTACGTGGCCTTTAATGTTGGGTATATATAATAAGGCTGTTTGGTACTGGCCTGAATGTTGGGGGTATTATATAATGGCTGTTGGTACGTGGCCTGTACTGTGGGGGGTATGATTAATCAGGCTGTTTGTACGTGGCCTGTAATGTTTGGGTTATGATAAATCAGGCTGTTTGTACGTGGCCTTAAGGTTTGGGGGTATGATAAATAATCAGGCGTGTTGTACTTGGCCTGTATGTTGGGGATGATATATAAGGCTGTTGGAACGTGCCGGTAATGTTGGGGGTATGATCTACTCAGGCTGTTGGTTACTTGGCCGGTAATGTTTGGGGTATGATATAATCAGGCCTGTTGGTACGTGGCCTGTAATGTGGGGGTGTATTATATAATCAGGCAGGCTGTGGTACGTGGCCTGTAATGTTGGGGTATGATATAATAAGGCTTTGGTACGTGGCCTGTACTGTTGGGTGGTATTCTTCATCAGCTTTTGGTATTGGCCTGTATGTTGGGGTATGATAAATCAGGCTGTTGGTACGTGGGGCCTGAATGTTGGGGTTAAATGATATATAAGGCTGTTGGTAACGTGGCCTGTAATGTTTGGGGTAATGATAGATAATCAAGGCTGTTGGTACTTGCCTGTATGTTGGTGTAATAATAATAATAAGGCTGTTGGAACGTGGCCTGTAATGTTGGGTATGATATAATCATGTTTGTTGACGTGGCCTGTAATGTTGGTGGTATGATATAAATAAGGCGGTTGGTACTTTGGCTGTAATGTTTGGGGGTATGATATAATCAGGCTGTTTGTACGTGGCCTGTAATGTTGGGGGAATGGATATAATAGGCTGTTGTACGTGGCTGTATGTTGGGTATATATAATCAGGCAGGCTGTTGGTACGGGCCTGTAAGTTGGGGTAGGATATAATAAGGCTGTTGGTAATGTGGCCATGTAATGTTTGGGGGTATGATATAATCACGTTGTTGGTACGTGGCCTGTAATGTTGGGGTAAATGATATACTACTGCTGTTGTGGTACGTGGCCTGTTAATTTTGGTGGGTATGATATAATAAGGCTGTTGGTACGTGGCCTGTAATGTTGGGGTACGATATATAAGGCTGTGTGGTAACGTGGCCTGTAATGTTGTGGGGTATGATAAATCAGGCTGTTGGTACATGGCCTGTAATGTTTGGTGGTATGAATTTAAAATAAAAGGCTGTTGGTACGTGCCTGTAATGTTGTGGGGTATATTATTCAGGCTGTTGGTACGTGGCCTGTATGTTGGGGGTATGATATAATCGCTGTTGGTACGTGGCCTGTAAATGTTGGGGGTATTGCTATAATAAGGCTGTATGGTACGTGCCTGTACTGTTGGGGTATGATATAATCCGTCTTGTTGTTGACGTGGGCCCTGTAATGGTTGGGGGTAGGATATAATAAGGCTGTTGGTACGTGCTGTAATCTGTTTTGGGGGTATAATATAATCACGGCTGTTGGTACGTGGCCTCGTACATGTTTGGGGGTAATATATATCAGGCTGTTTGGTACGGCCCTGTTTACATTGGGGGTATTGACTATAATAAGCCGTTGGTACGATGATGCCTGTACATGTATGGGGGGGGTTGATTTATCGCCTCCGTATGGTCCTCATCTCCCCTGTGGGTTGGGGGCTATCAGTGCATGTATTACTCATGTAATTTGGGGTATGATATAATCAGCTGTTGTACTGGCCTGTAATGTTGGGGTATGATACATAACTAAGGCGTGGAACTGGCCTGTAAATTTGGGGTATATATATCAGGCTGTTTGGTACGGTTGCCTGTTAATGTTGGGGGTATGATATAAATCAGCTGTTTGGTACGTGGCCTTTAATTGTTGGGGGTATGGATATAATCAGCTGTGGGTACGTGGCCTGTAATGTTGGGGTAGGATATAATACGGCTGTTTTTGGTACGTGGCCTTAATTTGGGGTTATTATATAATCAGGCTGTTGGTTTGGGCCTGTAATGTTGGGTGTATTATATACTCAGGCTGTTGTACGTGGCCTGAACTGTTGGGGTTGTTATAATAAGGCTGTTGGTACGTGCCTGTAAGGTTGGGGTATAATATAATCAGTGCTGTTGTACGTGGGCCTGAATGTTGGGTAATAATATAATAAGGCGGTTGGTACGTGGCCTGTAATGTTGGGATATGATATAATCAGGTTGTTGGTACGTGGCCTGTAAGTGGGTATGATATCAATAAGGCTGTTGGTACGTGGACTGTAATGTTGGGGGTATGATATAATCAGGCTGTTGGTACGCGGCCGTAATTTTGGGGTAATGCTATAATAGGCTGTTGGTACGTGCCTGTTTTTTAAAAAAATGTTGGGAGGTATGATAAATCGGCTGTGGTACGTGGCCTAATGTTGGGTATGATATATAAGGCTGTTTGTGTTATGTTGGCCTTAATGTTGGGGGTATGATATAATCAAGTTGTTGTACGTGGCCTGTATGTTGGGGTTGATCTAATACGGCTGTTGGTAATGGCCTGTAATGTTGGGGTAGATATAATAAGGCTGTTGGTAGTGGCCTGTAATGTTGGGGGTATGAATATAATAATGCTGTTGGTCTGGCCTGTAATGTTGGGGTAATGTATAATCAGGCTGTTGGTACATGGCCTGTAATGTGGGGGTATATATAATAAGGCTGGTTGTACGTTGGCCTGTTCAATGTGGGGGTTATGATTAATCAGGCTTTGGTACGTGGCCTGTAATGTTGGGGGTATGATATAATCAGCTGTGGTAGCGTGGCACGTAATGTTGGGGGTAGTATCAATCAAGGCTTTGTACGTGGCCCTGGGTGTATGTGGGGCAGTATATACAATCTAGGCTGTTTGGTAACGCTGGCCTGTAGGTTGGGGGTATATATTAATTAAGGCTGTTGGGGTTGACGTGGCCTGTATGTTGGGGTTGATACATCAGGCTGTTGGTCACGTGGCCTGTAAGGTATTTGGGTTAATGAATATATAAGGCTGGTTGGTACGTGGCCTGTAAATGTTGGGGGTATGATATAATCAGGCTGTTGGTACGTGGCCTGTAATGTTGGGGGTATGATATAATCAGGCTGTTGGTACGTGGCCTGTAATGTTGGGGGTATGATATAATAAGGCTGTTGGTATATGGCCACATTAGTTTTGTTATCTTGGGGTTTGGGGGCGTTCTGCATTATATATCAATTGTATTTGGGGTAAACACGCCCATGTGTGCTCTGAGATGATCTGTTGGCAAACAATACGCCAGTGTTCATCTTGCACCATCTCTGTGGTGGCTTCGTCCTTATTGAAACATGAAACCCAAATCCCCATGAAAATTCCATTACAATGTGTTGTCCAGAGGATACAAAGTTTGGGACCAGCCAAGAGACAGAAAATCAATCCCTGTAAAATCTCCATCTCTGGGCAGCTGTGGTTCATAGGAGATGATGAAAACCACGCTGGGTGATTATCATGACAAACTGTACAGGGCCCTGGTCTCTATAAACAACATAATAAACATTAACAGACGCCCGAGAGATTTATTCCCTTTAAATATCCCTAGAGCGTCATTGTCCAATATCCTGCCCTGGACATTCCCCTAATGGTCCGTCAGTCTAATAAAAGGCTGTGAATCAACAATACAACAATGTAAACACTTTACTGAATCAACTGGAGGATAAAAACAATTTTATGGGATTTTGTAGAATGATTTGCACAGTTAAACCTTCCAGAGAGTGTCGGCTGGTAGAGTCCCTTTCCCCTCTCACATCCACGACCAGGTGCGCATTTGTCCTATTCAGACTATTGATAAGGGTTTTGAGACAAAACACATTTGCAGGTGCAGCTGAAATTTCCGCTGCCGTCAATAGGCAAGGGTGCCCCTACCCTATAACTGTTATCAGTTATAATCAGTGTTTGTCTATGTCATCAGTTATAATCAGTGTCTATCTATGTCATCAGTTATAATCAGTGTTTGTCTATGTCATCAGTTATAATCAGTGTCTATCTATGTCATCAGTTATAATCAGTGTTTAGCTATGTTATCAGTTATAATCAGTGTTCATCTATGTCATCAGTTATAATCAGTGTTTAGCTATGTCATCAGTGTATAAAATCAGTGTCTATCGAGGTCTAGTTTAATCAGTTGTAGCGCATGTTATCAGTTATAAATCAGTGTTTATCTGTCATCAGTTATAATCAGTGTTTAGCTGTTCATCAGTTATAATCAGTGTTTAGCTATGTCATCAGTTATAATCAGTGTTTGTTATTATATCTATGTCATCATTTATAATCAGTGTTTAGCTATGTCATCAGTTATAATCAGTGTTTATTCTATGTCATAGTTTATCAGTGTTTCAGTATTCTCAGTTATAATCAGTTGTTTAGCTATGTCATCAGTTTATAATCAGTGTTTAGACTATGTTCTCAGTTATAATCAGTGTTTTAGCTATGTCATTCAGTTTATAATCGTGTTTGCTATGTCATCAGTTATCAATCAGTGTTTAGCTAGTGTCAAATCAGTTATAATCAGTTATATAGGCTATTTATCAGTTATAAATCAGTGTTGCTTATGTCATCAGTTTTAATCAGTGTTTAGCTATGTCATCAGTTATAATCAGTGTTTAAGCTATGTTATCAGTTAAATCAGTGTGTTTATATTTATCTATGTCATCAGTTTAATCATTGTTTAGCTATAATCAGTTATAATCAGTGTTTATCTATGTTATCAGTTATAATCAGTGTCTAAATCTATGTCATCAGTTTATAATCAGTGTTTAGCTATGTTATCAGTTATAATCAGTGTTTATCTATGTCATCAGTTATAATCATGTTTAGCTATTGTTTTCAGTTATAATCAGTGTTTTATCTATGTCATCATTTTATCAGTTTTAGCTATGTTATCCATTATAATCAGTGTTTAGCTACTTGTCATCAGTTATAAATCAGTGTTAACTATTCATCAGTTATAATCATGTTTATCTAGTCATCGTTTATAATCAGTGTTTAGCCTATGTCATCAGTTTTAATCAGTGTTTACTATGTCATCAGTTATATATCAGTGTTTAGCTATGTCATCAGTTATAACAGTGTTTAGCTATGTCATCAGTTTCTAATCAGTGTTTAGCTATGTCATCAGTTTAATCAGTGATTAGCTACGTATTAGTTATAATCAGTGTTTTAGCTATGTTTTAATCAGTTATAATCACGTATAGCGATGTCATTCAATTATAATCAGTGTTTAGCTATGTTATCAGTTATAATCAATGTTAGCTATGTTACAGTTATAATTAGTGTTTAGCTATGTTATCAGTTAAATCATGTTTAGCTGTCATCAGTTTATAATCAGGTTTAGCTATGTCTCAGTTATAATCAGTGTTTAGCTGTGTATCATTATAATCAGTGTTTTAGCGTGTCGTATTTACAGTTTATAATCAGTGTTTAGCTATGTATCAGTTTATATATCATGTTTAGGCTATGTTATCAGTTATAATCGGTGTTTAGCTATGTCATCAGTTATAATCAGGGTTTAGCATGTTTATCAGTTTATAATCAGTGTTTAGCTATGTCATCATTTATATAATCAGTGTTTAGCTATGTCATCATTTATAATCAGTGTTTAGCTATGTTATCATATAATCATGTTAGCACGTCATCAGTCATCAGTTATAATCAGTTTTTAGCTACGTCATCAGTTTATAATCAGTGTTTAGCTACGTCATCAGTTATAATCGATGATTAGCTACGTTATAGTTTGATCGTGTTTAGCTATGTTATCAGTTATAACAGTGTTTTAGCTATGTATCAGTTATGTACAGTGTTTAGCTATGTCATCAGTTATAACTGTTTACTATGTCATCAGTTTATAATCAGTGTTTAGCTATGTCATCAGTTATAAACAGTGTTTAGCTGTACATCAGTTTAATATCAGTGTTTAGCTACGTCATCAGTTATAATCAGTGTTAAGTCTACGTTATCAGTTATAATCAGTGTTTAGCTACTTCTCAGTTATAATCAGCATGGTTTAGCTATGTTATCATTATAATCAGTGTTTAGCTATGTTTATCAGTTATAATCAGTGTTTAGCTGTGGTCATCAGTTTATAATCAGAGTTTACTATGTCATCAGTTATAATCAGTGTTTAGCTGTGTTATCAGTTATAATCAGTGTTTAGCTATGTTATCAGTTATAATAGTGTTTAGCTATGTCATCAGTTATCATCAATGTTTAGTAGTTAGTTATACAGTGTTTTGTATCAGTTATAATCAGATTTTAGCAGTCATCAGTTATAATCAGTGTTCAGCTATGTTATCAGTTTATAATCAGTGTTTAGCTATGTTATCAGTTATAATCCAGTGTTTAGCTTTGTAGCTTATAATCAGTGTTTAGCTATGTTATCAGTTATACTCAGGTGTTTAAGCTATGTCACAGTTTATAATCAGTGTTTAGCTATGTTATCAGTTATATTAGTGTTTGCACGTCATTCAGTCATCAGTTATAATCAGTGTTTAGCTACGTCTCATTATAATCAGTTTAGCTAACGTCATCAGTTATAATCAGTGATTAACTACGTTATTAGTTTATGATCAGTGTTAGCTATGTTATCAGTTATAATCAGTGTTTAGCTATGCTCAGTTTGTACCAGTGTTTACTATGTCCTCGTTTTAATCAGTGTTTAGCTATGTCATCAGTTATAAACAGTGTTTAGCTACGTCATCAGTTATAATCGATTTTTACTACGTTACAGTTATTCATGTTTAGCTATGTCAATCAGTTAATAATCAGTGTTTAGCTACGTGATCATACGTATAGCAGTTTTATAATCGGTGTTTAGCTATGTTATCAGTTATAATCGGTGTTTAGCTATGTCATCAGTTTATAATCGTGTTTAGCTACTTCATCAGTTATATCGTTGTTTAGCTACGTCATCAGTATAATCGGTGTTTAGCTATGTTATCAGTTATATATCGGTGTTAGCTATGTCATCAGTTATAATCGTTGTTTAAGCTATGTCATAGTTATAATCGGGTTTAGCTATGTATCAGTTATATCAAAATGTTTTTAGAATGTCATCAGTTATAATCGGTGTTTTAGGCTTATATCCTCAGTTTATAATCGGTCTTTAGATGTGTTATGTCATCAGTTATAGAAATCGGTCTTTAGCTTTCATTACAGTTATAAGTTCTGTGTTTTAGCTATGTTATCAGTTAATAATCAGGTTGTTTTAGGTTAGGGAGCTATGTTTCATTATAATCATGTGTTAGCTATGTTTCAGTTATAACGTGTTTTAGCTATGTTATCAGTTATAACAGTGGTTTTAGCTACTCATCAGGT
>JAACNH010000215.1:283021-319662 GCA_019447015.1 Hymenochirus boettgeri
AGTGTAATTAAATTGAATATCATATACTATGAACCGTAATCACATTGAATATTGTATACTATGAACCATAATCACAATGAATATCATATACTATGAACCATAATCACAATGAATATCATATACTATGAACCGTAATCACATTGAATATCATATACTATGAACCATAATCACATTGAATATCATATACCATGAACCGTAATCATATTGAATATCATATACTATGAACAGTAAATCACATTGAATTCAATACTATGAACATAATCACATTGAATATCGATATACTATGAAACCATATCACATTGAATATCATATACTATGAACCGTAATCACATTGAATATCATATACTATGAACCATAATCACATTGAATATCAGTATACCATGAACCGTAATCTATTGAATATCATATACTATGAAACAGTAATCACATTGAATATCAATACTATGAACCATAATCACATTGAATATCATATACTATGAACCATAATCACATTGAATATCATATACTATGAACCGTAATCACATTGAATATCATATACTATGAACCATAACACATGAATACATAACCATGAACCGTAATCATTTGAATATCATATACTTTGAACAGTAATCACATTGAATATCATATACTATGAACCATAATCACATTGAATATGTATACTATGAACCATAATCACATTGAATATCATATACTATGAACCATAATCACATTGATATTGTATACTATGAACATAATCACAATGAATATCGTATACTATGAACCGTAATCACAATGAATATCGTATACTATGAACCATAATCACATTGAATATCACATACTATGAACCATAATCACATTGAATATCATATACTATGAACCGTAATCACATTGAATATCATATACTATGAACAGTAATCACATTGAATATCATATGACTATGAATATGATTGAACATAATCACATATGAAATATCCTATATACTATGAACAATAATCACATGAATATCACATACTATGAACCATAATCACATTGAATATCATATACTATATGAACCGTAATCACATTGAATATCGTATACCATGAACCATAATCACAATGAATATCATATACTATGAACCATAATCACATTGAATATCATATACTATGAACCATAATCACATTGAATATCATATACTATGAACCGTAATCACATTGAATATCGATATACTATGAACATAATCACAATGAATATCGTATACTATGAACCATAATCACATTGATATATCACATACTATGAACCATAATCACATGAATATCATATACTATGAACCGTAATCACATTGAATATCGTATACCATGAACCATAATCACAATGAATATCATATACTATGAACCATAATCACATTGAATATCTACATACTATGAACCATAATCACATTGAATATCATATACTATGAACCGTAATCACATGAAATCTATACTATGAACATAATCACATGAAATCTAACGAACCTAAAATTGAATATCATATACTATGAACCATAATCACATGAATGCATTATAACTATGAACCATAATCACATTGAATATAATACTATGAACCGTA
Source organism: Hymenochirus boettgeri (assembly GCA_019447015.1). Classification (NCBI taxonomy): domain Eukaryota; kingdom Metazoa; phylum Chordata; class Amphibia; order Anura; family Pipidae; genus Hymenochirus; species Hymenochirus boettgeri. The sequence continues at coordinate 284,586 of JAACNH010000215.1, forward strand.
ACACACATGAATATCATATACTATGAAACCCTAATCCACATTGAATATCACATTTACTATGAACATAATCCATTGAAATCATATAATCATGAACGTAATACATGAATATCATATAAACATGAACCAGATAATCACATTGAATATCATATACTAAGGAACCGTAATCACATTGAATATCGTATTACCATAACCATAAATCACAATGAAATCATATACTATGACCATAATCACTTGAATATCACATTACTATGAACCATAATCACATTGAATATTCATACTATGAACATAATCAACATGTGAATATCGTATACCATGAACCATAATCACAATGAAATATCATATACTATGAACCATAATCACATGAATATCACATACTATGAACCATAATCACATTGAATATCATTACTATGAACCGTAATCACATTGAATATCGTACTATGAACCATAATCACAATGAATATCGTATACTATGAACCATAATCACATTGAATATCACATACTATGAACCATAATCACATTGAATATCATATACTATGAACCGTAATCACATTGAATATCGTATACATGAACCATAATCACAATGAATATCATATACTATGAACCATAATCACATTGAATATCACATACTATGAACCATAATCACATTGAATATCATATACTATGAACCGTAATCACATTGAATATCATATACTATGAACAGTAATCACATTGAATATATATACTATGAACCGTAATCACATGAATATCGTATACCATGAACCATAATCACAATGAATATCGTATACTATGAACCGTAATCACATTGAATATCATATACTATGAACCATAATCACATTGAATATCATATACTATGAAGCGTAATCACATTGAATATCATTACTATGAACCGTAATCACATTGAATATCATATACTATGAACCATAATCACACTGAATATCATATACTATGAAACGTAATCATATTGAATATCATATACTATGAACCATAATCACCATTGAATATCATTACTATATGAAGCGTAATCACATTGAATATCATATACTATGAACCATAATACACTTAATATCGTATATATGAACGTAATCTATTGAGTATCGTATAATATGAACATAATCACACTGAAATCATATACTATGAAACGTAATCATATTGAGTATCGTATTTACTATGAACCATAATCAAACTGAATATCATATACATGAAACGTAATCATATTGAATATCTATGACTATGAACCATAATCACATTGAATACGTATATTATGAACCATAATCACACTGAATATCATATACTATGAAACGTAATCATATTGAATATCATATACTATGAACCGTAATCACATTGAATATCGTATACTATGAACCATAATCACATTGAATATCATAACTATGAACCATAATCATATTGAATATCAATATACTATGAACATTAATCACATTGAGTATCAGTTACTAGAACCATAATCACACTGATATCATATACTATGAACCGAAATCACATTGAATATCATATATATGAACCATAATCACATTGAATATCGTTATCTATGAACAGTAATCACATTGAATATCGTATACTATGAACCTTAATCACATTGAATATCGTATACTATGAACCGTAATCACATTGAATATCATATACTATGAAACGTAATCATATTGAATATCATATACTATGAACCGTAATCACATTGAATACATTACATGAACAGTAATCACAATGAATATCATATACTATGAAACGTAATCATATTGAATATCATATACTATGAACAGTAATCACATTGAATATCATATACTATTAACAGTAATGACATTGAATATCATATACTATGAACAGTAATCACAATGAATATCATATGCTATGAACCGTAATCACATTGAATATCATATACTATAAACCGTAATCACATTGAATATCACATACTATGAACCGTAATCACATTGAATATCACATATATGAATAGTAATCTATTGAATATCACATACTATGAATCGTAATCACATTGAATATCGTATACTATGAACCGTAATCACATTGAATATCGTATACTATGAACCGTAATCACATTGAATTTCGTATACTATAAACCGTAATCATATTGAATATCGTATTCTATGAACCGTAATCATATTGAATATCATATACCATGAACCGTAATCACAATGAATATCATATACCATGAACCGTAATCACATTGAATATCATATACTATGAACTGTAATCATATTGAAATACATATACCTATGAACCATAATCCATATTGAATATCTATAATATGAACCGTAATCACATGAAATCATATCTTGAATCCTAATCATATTGATATCTTATACTATGAACCGTAATCACATTGAATATCATATACTATGAACCGTAATCACATTGAATATCAAATACTATGAACCGTAATCACATTGATATCAATTACTATGAAACCGTACATATTATATCATATACTATGAACAAATCATATAAATAACACATATATGAACCGTAATCACATTGAATATCACATACTATGAACCGTAATCATATTGAATATCATATACTATTAACCGTAATCATATTGAATATCATATACTATGAACCGTAATCACATTGAATATCATATACTATGAACCGTAATCACAATGAATATCATATATATAAAACCTAATCACATTAAATATCATATACTATGAACCGTAATCACATTGAATATCACCATACTATGAACCGTAATCACATGAATATCATATACTATGAGCGTAATCATATTGAATATCTTATACATGAACCGAGTCATAATGAATATCAAATATGAACGTAATCACATGAATATCACATACTATGAAATCGTAATCACATTGAATATCATATACTATGAACCGTAATCACATTGAATATCACATACTATGAACCGTAATCACAGAATATCGTATACTATTGAACCGTAATCACATTGAATATCGTATACTTGAACCGTAATCACATTGAATATGATACTATGAACCGAAACACATGAATATCATATACTATGAACCGTAATCACATGAATATCATATACTATGGAACCGTAATTCACATTGAATATCATATACTATGAACCGTAATCACATTGATATCACACTATGAATCGTAATTACATGAAATCGTATACTATGAACCGTAATCACATTAATATCGTATACTATGAACCGTAATCACAATGAATATCATACTAATATTAACCCGTAATCATATTGAATATCAATACTATGAACGTAATCACATTGAATATATATACTATGAACCGTAATACAATTGAATATCATATACTATAAAACCGTAATCACATATTTAAATATCATATACTATGAACCGTAATCAAATTGAATATCACATAATATGAATCGTAAATCACATTGAATCGTATACTATGAACCGTAATCACATTGAATATCGTATACTATGAACCGTAATCACATGAATTGTTACTATGAACCTAATCATATTGAATATCGTATACTATGAACGTAATCCATTGATATCTTTACTATAACCGTAACACAATTAATATCATTACTATGAACCAAAAAATCATAATAATAACACATACTATGAACCGTAATCATATTGAATATCATATACTATGAACCGTAATCACATTGAATATCATATACTATGAACAGTAATCACATTGAATATCATATACTATGAACCATAATCACATTGAATATCATACTATGAACAGTAATCACAATGAATATCATATGCTATGAACCGTAATCACATTGAATATCATATACTATAACCGTAATCACATTGAATATCACATACTATGAACCGTAATCACATTGAATATCACATACTATGAATCGTAATCATATTGAATATCACATTACTTGAATCGTAATCACATTGAATATCTATACTATGAACCGTAATCACATTGAATATCGTATACTATGAACCGTAATCACATTGAATATCGTATACTATAAACCGTAATCATATTGAATATCGTATACTATGAACCGTAATCATATTGAATATCATATACCATGAACCGTAATCACAAATGAATATCATATACCATGAACCGTAATCACATTGAAATCATATACTATGAACCGTATCCATATTGAATATCATATACTATGAACCATAATCATATTGAATATCATATACTATGAACCGTAATCACATTGAATATCTTATACTATGAACCGTAATCACATTGAATATCAAATACTATGAACCGTAATCACATTGATATATCATATACTATGAACCGTAATCACATTTAATATCATATACTATGAACTGTAATCACAATGAATATCATATAGATGAACCATAATCATATTAAATAACACATACTATGAACTGTAATCTCATGTAAATACATACTATGAATCGTAATCATATTGAATATCTTATACTATGAACCGTAGTCATATTGAATATCACATTTATGAACCGTAATCACATTGAATATCACATTACTATGAATCGTAATCACATTGAATATCATATACTATGAACCGTAATCACATTGAATATCACATACTATGAACCGTAATCACATTGAATATCGTATACTATGAACCGTAATCACATTAAATATCGTATACTATGAACCGTAATCACATTGAATATCGTATACTATGAACCGGAAACACAATGAATATCATATACTATGAACCGTAATCACATTGAATATCATATACTATGAACCGTAATCACATTGAATATCATATACTATGAACCGTAATCACATTGAATATCACATATATGAATCGTAATTACATGAATATCGTATACTATGAACCGTAATCACATTGAATATGTTATACTATGAACCGTAATCACAATGAATATCATATACTATTAACCGTATCATATGAATATCATATACTATGAACCGTAATCACATTGAATATCAATCTACTATGAACCGTAATCACAATGAATATCATATACTATAAACCGTAATCACATTAAATATCATATACTATGAACCGTAATCACATTGAATATCACATACTATGAATCGTAATCACATTGAATATCGTATACTATGAACCGTAATCACATTGAAATCGTATACTATGAACCGTAATCACATTGAATATGTTATACTATGAACCGTAATCATATTGAATATCGTATACTATGAACCGTAATCAATTGAATATCTTATACTATGAACCGTAATCACAATGAATATCATATACTATGAACCGGAAATCATAAAAATAACACATACTATGAACCGTAATCATATGAATATCATATACTATGAACCGTAATCACATTGAATATCATATACTATGAACCATAATCATATTGAATATGTAACTATGAATGTAATCACATTGAATATCGTTATACTATAACCGTAATCACATTGAATATCATATACTATGAACCGTAATCCCATGAATATCATATACTATGAACCGTAATCACAATGAATCATATAATTATGAACGTATCACAAGAAATCAGAACGTAAATCCATTGAATTTCATATACTATGAACCGTAATCCATTGAATATCAATACTAGAACCGTAATCACATGTATATCACATACTATGAAACCGATAATCACAATGAATATTCAATATCTATGAACCGTAATCACAATGAATATCTATACTATGAACCGCTAATCAAATTGATATATCACATGTACTATTAACGTAATCACAAATGAAATCATATACTATGAACCGTAATCACATATTGATATATCACATACTATGAACCGTAATCACAATGAATATCTATACTATGAACCGTAATCACAATGAATATCATTACTATGAACCGTAATCACATTGATATTCACATACTATGACCGTATCACACATGATATCATATACTAGAAACTAATCACATGATATACATTTACTATGAACCGAATCACAATGAATACTATACTATGAACCGTAATCACATTGAATATCATTATCTAGAACCGTAAATCACATGTATATCATAACTATGAACCGTAATCCACATGAATATCATATACTAGAACCGTAATCACATTGATATGTCACATTACTATGAACCGTAATCACAATGAATATCATTACTATGAACCGTAATCACAATGAATATCATTACTATGAACCGTAATCACATTGTATCAATACTATGAACCGTAATCACAATAATATATATATAGAACCGTAATCACATTGTTATTCACATATATGAACCGTAATTACAATGAATATCATATGCTATGAACCGTAATCACAATGAATATCATATACTATGAACCATAATCACAATGGATATACTATGAACCGTAATCACAATGAATATTATATACTATGAACCGTAATCACATTGAATATCATATACTATGAACAGTAATCACAATGAATATCATATACTATAAACTGTAATCACATTGAATATCATATACTATGAACCGTATATAATATATGAAATCAATACATGAACCGTAATCACATTGAATATCATAACTATGAACCGTAATCACATGAATATTATATATGAACGTAATCATATGAATATCATATACTACATGAACCGTAATAAATAAATGAATATCATATACTATAAACTGTAATCACATTGAATATCATATACTATGAACCGTAATCACATTGAATATCACATACTATGAATCGTAATCATATTGAATATCACATACTATGAATCGTAATCACATTGAATATCGTATACTATGAACCGTAATGAATATCATATACTATGAACAGTAATCACAATGAATATAATATACTATGAACCGTAATCACAATGAATATCATATACTATGAACCGTAATCACAATGAATATCATATGAACCGTAATCACATTGAATATCATATACTATGAACCGTAATCATATTGAATATCGTATACTATGAACCGTAATCACATATGAAATCATATACTATGAACCGTAATCAATTGAATATCATATACTATGAACCGTAATCACATGAATATCGTATACTATGAACAGTAATCACAATGAATATCATATCTATGAACGTAATCACATTGAATATCGTATACTATGAACCGTAATCACATTGAATATCGTATACTATGAACCGTAATCACATTGAGTATCGTATACTATGAACCGTAATCACATTGAATATTGTATACTATGAACCGTAATCATATTGAATATCGTATACTATGAACCGTAATCACACATGAATATCATTATACATGAACCGTAATCATAATAATATAACACATACTATGAACTGTAATCATATTGAATATCATATACTATGAACCGTAATCATATTGAATATCGTATACTATGAACCATAATCACATTGAATATCTATACGATGAACCGTAATCACAATGAATACTATACTATAACAGTAATCACAATGAATATCATATGAACCGTAATCACATTGAATATCATATACTATGAACCGTAATCACAATGTAATGCAATTACTATGAAACCGTAATCACAATGCATATAATATATAATAGAACCGTAATCACAATGAATTATATACTATGAACCGTAATCACAATGAAATATCATATGAACCGTAAATCAATTGAATATCATATACTAGAACCGTAATCAATTGAATATCGTATTACTATGAACGTGTAATCACATTGAATATCATATACTATGTACCATTAATCACAATGAATATCAATGACTATGAACGTAATACATGAATATCATATATATGAACCGTAATCACATTGAATATCAGTATATAGAACCGTTAATCAAATGAATATCGTATACCTAGACCGTAATCCATGAATTATGTATACTATGAACCGTAATCATATTGAATATGTATTACGATGAACCTAATCACAAATTGAATATCATATACTATGAACCATAATCATATTGAATATCATATACTATGAACCGTAATCACATTGAATATCATATACTATGAATCCTAATCATATTGAATATCTTATACTATGAACCGTAATCACATTGAATATCATATACTATGAACCGTAATCACATTGAATATCAAATACTATGAACCGTAATCACATTGAATATCATATACTATGAACCGTAATCATATTTAATATCATATACTATGAACCATAATCATATTAAATAACACATACTATGAACTGTAATCATATTGAATATCACATACTATGAATCATAATCATATTGAATATCATATAATATTAACCGTAATCATATTGAATATCATATACTATGAACCGAAATCACATTGAATATCATATACTATGAACCGTAATCACAATGAATATCATATACTATAAACCGTAATCACATTAAATATCATATACTATGAACCGTAATCACATTGAATATCATATACTATGAACCGTAATCACAATGAATATCATATACTATGAACCGTAATCACAATGAATATCATATGAACCGTAATCACATTGAATATCATATACTATGAACCGTAATCACAATAAATATAATATACTATGAACCGTAATCACAATGAATAATATATATAATGAACCGTAATAACAATGAATATTATATATAATGAGGCGTAATCACAATGAATATTCACTGGGAATTTACAGGAGATTATAAATGATGTTTAATTTGTTTATAAGCAGTGACTATCGTTATATTGTTAGAAGTCAAACACAGATTTGATTGGGAACAGAAGGCTTCAAAATTCTGTGGATCTGATGGAAATTTTACATTTTCAGAACTTACCATCGAACTAGAATCTCAGAAAATTATTGTGGGAAACTATGTCCGAACATCGGAAATTCTGATTGAAAATTTTAAAAAAATTGCATCTGAATTGGGTTTTCAGACCGCAATCGAAAAAATAGTGCGCACTGAAGGCGTGGTATTCTGGGTAAACCTTAAATAGACAGTGTCCTTCTTCTACCAATCAGAAATAGGATCTCCAGTAGTAGAGCTGGGTGTATGTAAAGCATAGGGAGAACGCTCAGGAAATGCAGATTTCACCCAGTCACGGTTGACTCCCTATTCTTTAAGCACAGGGAGACGACCACAGTCACGAAAAATTTTTGAGCATTTTAAAAGGACCCCGAGGCCGGTGGTAAACATTCATCCGTCTGGGGAGCACTCAGAAAAGTTCTACACACACCAACGATAAAGGGACGATACCTTTGTCTACAAAGATGTGTCATTGATGAGGTTCCAATCTATTATTGCATCATAGTGACGCTCATCATACACATGGCTCATATTCAGCAAATCCTGCTGCATCATGTGACCACACACTTTGCAATTTTATTGGCTCCCTCTACTTTATGCAAATGATATGATTACACTGAAAAGAGTACGGCCGCACAAACTATCCCTCCCTATACAGTATTAACAGAAACGAATTGCCACATAACACAACAGTAAATATCAATTTATAAATATATTTGTTTCTATAATTTCCATGCAGGATAAACAAAAATCCCATTTTTTAGTTTTGCATGTTAATGATATGTTAATGATATGTTTATGATACGTTAATGATATGTTAATGATGTTAATGGTATGTTAACATAATAGTAAATATAACTTTATAAATATATTTGTTTCAATAATTTCCATGCAGGATTTTAAAAAATTCCATTCGTTAGTTTTGCATGTTAATGATATGTTAATGATATGTTAACATAACTGTAAATATCACTTTAGAAATATATTTGTTTCTATAATTTCCATGCAGGATAAAAAAAAATCCCATTCTTTAGTTTTGCATGTTAATGATATGTTAATGATATCTTAATGATATGTTAACATACTTATAAATATATTTGTTTCTATAATTTCCATGCAGGATTAAAAAAATCCCATTCTTTAGTTTTGCATGTTTATGGTATGTTAATGATATACCCTTAAGATCTTGAAAATAAGATCCCTGACCCTAAAGGTTATACACCTATAGCACCTTATGATAAGGAGTAAGAGAGGACCCCCCACTTCTGTAAATTTACATTTTAATCTTGTTTATTTGCAATTTGCACATTGCACTTTATTGCTTCTTGATTGGAGTGAAAATAAAGCTGTGTTTTTAACCTGGAAGACCGGGACATGTAAGTCTTTTTATTTTATATGGTTTGTATCTATTTATTATACTGATAAGCTGGTAACACTATTTATTTGGTCTTGTCTTTTGGGTGAGAGGAGAACAGCGCAGCTACCAAATTTTATTTTACAATGTTAACATAACAGTAAATATCAATTTATAAATATATTTGTTTCTATAATTTCCATTCAGGATAAAAAAAAATCCCATTCTTTGGTTTTGCATGTTAATGATATGTTAATATGTTAATGATATGTTAACATAACAGTAAATATCAATTTATAAATATATTTGTTTCTATAATTTCCATGCAGGATAAAAAAAAAATCCCATTCTTTAGTTTTGCATGTTAATGATATGTTAATGATATGTTAATGATTTTAATGGTATGTTACCGATATGTAAACGTAACAGTAAATACCAATTTATAAATATATTTGTTTTTATGATTTCCATGCAGGATAAAAAAAAAATCCCATTCTTTAGTTTTGCATGTTAATGATATGTTAATGATATGTTAATGGTATGTTAATGGTATGTTACCAATATGTTAACATAACAGTAAATATCAATTTATAAATATATTTGTTATAATTTCCATGTAGGATAAAAAAAAAAATCCCATTCTTTATTTTTGCAATGTTATTTTCTGTCTGCTGCATTCTGATTTGACTGTACATACATCGTATCGTTACAGCCTTAACGTAAAATCTCCCCCTGGCCGTGAAACCAGGTTCCCAGGTCTCACACAGCAAAAAAGGAAATTGCCACACTGAGTCTTTTCTGCTTTTCTTTAGGGACACTCTGGTTCTTTACGTCAAATGCACATTACTCACAGAAGTGAGTCAGTTGTGTGTACAGTAGAGAATTCTCAATGGGCCTCAGCAGAAAGTGCTTTATGTGGAATATCAGCAAATATAAAGGTGGGAATATGGCAGAATAAATCCCTACTTCTGTATAATGCAAATATATTAGTAGCGGGAATGTATGAGCAGTAAGTAGTCACTTTGTCCTTCAAATAACCTTGTTGGATTTTCTAGTTGAACGCTGACATGCGCAAGCAGTTCGCATTAACTCTCAATCTCATCAAGTGGACGGCTGGCTGGTTCTGTGGCTCTTATCTCCGAGAGGAGATGACATGTTGCACGTCAGTGAAGAATGGCTGCAAGCACAAAGCTCTAAGCGCTGGCGTTCCTTAAATAGACGAGGTATCTGTCATATTCGTACAGAATGAACAGAAATAGATTCCGGTCAGAGACAAAGAGCCCAGGATTGCGGCATCTTTCTAAGTCAAAATAGAGACACAAAGCGTCTGTATAGAGAAGTGGATTCATCCATCATACCTGCTACATTTAACCCATTCCTACAATGTGGCTAGAAAATAGATACAGCTTCACTCTATGATCTGCTAGGGTTAATTCGGTCAATTAGTAATGGTGTCGGTTTTTAAAAAAAAAAAACAACCAAAAGTCAATGCAAAATCTGCACTGTTTAAAAATAAATAAACAAATAAATACCTTGATCCTATTGGTGGATCGTAAAGCTATATACACGCCGATGGTTTTCCAGTCGGATTTTTGATTGTCCGAAATGAAATAGTTTGCTTGTAAGAACCAATCGCAATTTCTCACTTTGCGGCGTCGATTTTCTGTAGACTACAGAATGAAATCTCTCATCGGTATCGAAAAAATGTCTTTGATAGTCCAATTAATTTGATGACATTGTCCCCAACTTCTACCTACCCATGGGCCTCTACTGTCCCCAACTCTACTCCCCATGGGCCTCTACTGTCCCCAACTTCTACCTACCCCTGGGTTTCTACTGTCCCCAACTTCTACCTACCCATGGGCCTCAACTGTCCCCAACTTCTACCTACCCCTGGGCTTCTACTGTCCCCAACTTCTACCTACCCATGGGCTTTTACTGTCTCCAACTTTTACCTACCCATGGGCCTCTACTGTCCCCAACTTCTACCTACCCCAGGGCTTCTACTGTCTCCAACTTCTACCTACCCATGGGCCTCTACTGTCCCCAACTTTTTCCTACCCCTGGGGTTCTACCGTCCCCAACTTCAACCTACCCATGGGCCTCTACTGTCCCTAACTTCTACTTACCCCATGGCTACTACTGTCCCCAACTTCTACCTACCCATGGGCTTCTACTGTCCCCAACTTCTACCTACCTCTGGGCTTCTACTGTCCCCAACTTCTAACTACTCATGGGCCTCTACTGTCCCCAACTTCTACCTACCCATGGGCCTCTACTGTCCCCAACTTCTACCTCCTCATGGGCCTCTACTGTCCCTAACTTCTACCTACCTCTGGGCTTCTACTGTCCCCAACTTCTACCTACCCATGGGCCTCTACTGTCCCCAACTTCTAACTACCCGTGGGCCTCTACTGCCCCCAACTTCTAACTACCCATGGGCCTCTACTGTCCCAAACTTCTACCTACCTCTGGGCTTCTGCTGTCTTCAACTTCTACCTACCCATGGGCCTCTACTGTCCCCAACTTCTAACTACCCATGGGCCTGTACTGTCCCCAACTTCTACCTACCCATGGCCCTTTACTGTCCCCAACTTCTACCTACTCATGGGCCTCTACTGTCCTCAACTTCCACCTACCCCTGGGCTTCTACTGTCCCCAACTTCTACCTACCCCTGGGCCTCTACTCCCTGTCTGCACTTAATGATTGGGAGTTTTAAATGTCAATCATCTGGAGGTCCACATAGTTCTAGATGAACCTCATCAAGTGCTAGATTGCTCTTATCATCACTAGAATCATCAACATCCCATAGATCATTATGGCCAGAAGGATTTACACAGACCAATGAAATCACATGTCATCTGTTCCCATGCAGACACTTGCTCTGGTCTCATGCATAGGTGCAGATAGTTTGTTACTTTGTTCTATGGGAGATTGTTACTTTGCTGGTTCTGACCTCTGCTAGTAAAACCAAGGTCGGAACTTTAACCCCTGCCTTTCCAGTCATTACCTGCTTTATTACCCAGTGATCTCTGTAATACCTACCCAGGCACTACAAGAGTTAAAGTTCAACATAGCTGTCTGTATTCCTACCCACAATGCCATCCTGTATAACATTCTAACTACATTACCCAGCGATCTCTGTAATACCTAACCGGAGCACTACAAGGTAGTTACAGTTCACAAACATATGCTGTGCTGTTCCTACCCACAATGCCATCCTGTATAACATTCTAACTACATTACCCAGTGATCTCTGTAACACCTACCTGGGTACTACAAGAGTTAAAGTTGTACATAGCTGTCTGTATTTCTACCCACAATGCCATCCTGTATAACATTCTAACTACATTACCCAGCGATCTCTGTAATACCTACCCAGGCACTACAAGAGTTTGAACATAGCTGTCTGTATTCCTATCCACAATGCCATCCTGTAGCACATTCTAACTACATTACCACGTAGATCTCTGTAACACCTACCGCGTACTACAAGAGTTAAGTTGTAACATAGTGTCTGATTCCTACCCACAATGCCATCCTGTATAACATTTAACTACATTACCCAGCGATCTCTGTAATACCTACCCGGGCACTACAAGGTTAAAGTTGTACATAGCTGTCTGTATTCCTACCCACAATGCCTCCTGTATAACATTCTAACTACATTACCCAGCGATCTCTGTAATACCTACCCGGGCACTACAAGGTTAAAGTTGTACATAGCCGTCTGTATTCCTACCCACAATGCCATCCTGTATAACATTTTAACTACATTACCCAGCGATCTCTGTAACACCTACCGGGCACTACAAGAGTTAAAGTTGTACATAGCTTTCTGTATTCCTACCCCAATGCCATCCTGTATAACATTCTAACTACATTACCCAATCTCTGTAATACCTACCCGGGCACTACAAGAGTTAAAGTTGTACATAGCTTCTGTATTCCTACCCACAGGCCATCCTGTATAACATTCTAACTACATTACCCAGCGATCTCTGTAATACCTACCCGGGCACTACAAGTGTTAAAGTTGTACATAGCCGTCTGTATTCCTACCCACAATGCCATCCTGTATAGCATTCTAACTACATTACCCAGCGATCTCTGTAACACCTACCCGGGCACTACAAGGGTTAAAGTTGAACATAGCCGTCTGTATTCCTACCCACAATGCCATCCTGTATAACATTCTAACTACATTACCCAGCGATCTCTGTAATACCTACCCAGGGACTACAAGGGTTAAAGTTGAACATAGCTGTCTGTATTTCTACCCACAATGCCATCCTGTATAACATTCTAACTACATTACCCAGCGATCTCTGTAATACCTACCCAGGCACTACAAGAGTTTGAACATAGCTGTCTGTATTCCTATCCACAATGCCATCCTGTATAACATTCTAACTACATTACCCAGTGATCTCTGTAACACCTACCTGGGTACTACAAGAGTTAAAGTTGTACATAGATGTCTGAATTCCTACCCACAATGCCATCCTGTATAACATTATAACTACATTACCCAGCGATCTCTGTAATACCTACCCGGGCACTACAAGGGTTAAAGTTGTACATAGCTGTCTGTATTCCTACCCACAATGCCATCCTGTATAACATTCTAACTACATTACCCAGCGATCTCTGTAATACCTACCCGGGCACTACAAGGGTTAAAGTTGTACATAGCCGTCTGTATTCCTACCCACAATGCCATCCTGTATAACATTTTAACTACATTACCCAGCGATCTCTGTAATACCTACCCGGGCACTACAAGAGTTAAAGTTGTACATAGCTGTCTGTATTCCTACCCACAATGACCATCCTGTATAACAATGCTACTAATACTTACCCACGTCTCTGCAATACCACCCTACCCGGATCACTACAAGTTAAAGTACATAGCTGTCTGTATTCCTACCCACATGCCATCCTGTATAACATTCTAACTATACATTACCCGTATCTCTGTAACACCTACCTGGCTACAAGAGTTAAGTTGTACATAGCGTCTGTATTCCTACCCACAATGCCATCCTGTTAACATTCTAACTACATTACCCAGCGATCTCTGTAATACCTACCCAGGCACTACAAGTGTTAAAGTTTTAACATAGCTGTCTGTATTCCTACCCCCAATGCCATCCTGTATCGATTCTAACTACATTCCAGCGATCTCTGTAACACCTCCGCGGGCACTACAAGGTTACGTTGAACATATAGCCGCTGTATTCCTACCCACAATGCCATCCTGTATAACATTCTAACACTACTACCCATCGATCTCTGTAATACCTACCCGGGTACTACAAGGTTAAAGTTGTACATAGCTGTCTGTATTCCTACCCACAATCCATCCTGTATAACATTCTACTACAATTACCCAGCGATCTCTGTATACCTACCCGGGCACTACAAGTTAAAGTTGTACATAGCTTCTGTATTCCTACCCACAATGCCATCCTCTCCTGTATAACATTCTAACTACATACCCCAGCGATCTCTGTAATACCTACCCGGGCACTACAGGGTTAAAGTTGTACATAGCCGTCTGTATTCCTACCCACACATGCCATCCTGTATAACATTCTACTACATTACCACAGCGATCTCTGTATACCTACCCGGGCACTACAAGAGGTTAAAGTTGTAAAGAGCCGTCTGTATTCCTACCCCAATGCCATCCTGTATAACATTCTAACTACATTACCCAGATCTCTGTAATACCTACTCCCGTATTAACATACTCTGTTAACATTCTACATTACCCAGCGATCTCTGTACAACCACCCAGGGACTACAAGGGTTAAAGTTGAACATAGCCGTCTGTATTCCTAACCCACAATGCCATCCTGTATACATTCTAACTACATTACCCAGCGATCTCTGTAATACCTCACCCGGGCACTACAAGAGGTTAAAGTTGACATAGCTGTCTGTATTCCTACCCACAATGCCATCCTGTATAACATTCTAACTACATTACCCAGTGATCTCTGTAATCCTACCCGGGCACTACGATTTAAAGTTGAACATAGCTGTCTGTATTCCTACCCACAATGCCATCCTGTATAACATTCTAACTACATTACCCAGCGATCTCTGTAATACCTACCCAGGGACTAGAAGGGTTAAAGTTGAACATAGCTGTCTGTATTCCTACCCACAATGCCATCCTGTATAACATTCTAACTACATTACCCAGCGATCTCTGTAATACCTACCCGGGCACTACAAGGGTTAAAGTTGTACATAGCTGTCTGTATTCCTACCCACAATGCCATCCTGTATAACATTCTAACTACATTACCCGCGATCTCTGTAATACCTACCAGGGACTAAGGGTTAAAGTTACATAGCTGTCTTTATTCTACCCACATGCCATCCTGTAAACATTCTAACTACATTACCCAGCGATCTCTGTAATACCTACCCGTGCACTACAAGAGTTAAGTTGTACATAGCCGTCTGATTCCTACCCACAATGCCATCCTGTATAACATTCTACCTACATTACCCAGTTGATCTCTGTAATACCTACATCCTATACATCTACTTACCCACGTCTCGTTACTACCCAGGGACTACAAGGGTTAAATTTGAACATAGCCGTCTGTATTCCTACCCACAATGCATCCTGTATAACATTCTACTACATTACCCAGTGATCTCTGTAATCCTACCACCCGGCACGTACAAATTTAAAGTTGTACGTTAGCCGTCCTGTATTCCTACCCACAATGCCATCCTGTATAACATTCTAACTACATAACCCAGTGATCTATGTAATACCTACCCGGGCTACAAGTTAAAGTGTACATAGCTGTCTGTATTCCTACCCACATGCCATCCTGTATAACATTCTAACTACATTACCCAGCGATCTCTGTAATACCACTCCCGGGCACTACAAGAGTTAAAGTTTGACATAGCTGTCTGTATTCCTACCCACAATGCCATCCTGTATACATTCTAACTACATTACCCGCGATCTCTGTAATACCTCCCCGGGCACACAGAGTTAAAGTTGTACATAGCTGTCTGTATTCCTACCCACCATGCATCCTGTATAACATTCTACTAACTACATACCTACCGCGATCTCTGTAATACCTACCCGGGCGACTACAAGGTTTAAAGTTGAACATAGCCTGTCTGTATTCCTACCCACACTCCATCCTGTTATAACATTCTAACTACATTACCCATGATCTCTGTAATACCTACCCGGCCTACAGAGTTAAAGTTGTACATAGCCGTCTGTAATTCCTACCACAATGCTATCCTGTATAACATTCTAACTACATTACCCAGCCTGTATCTCTGTAATAACCTACCCGGGCACTACAAGAGTTAAGTTGAACATAGCTGTCTGTATTCCTACCCCACAATGCCATCCTGTATAACATCCTAACTACATTACCCCAGTGATCTCTGTAATACTACCCAGGACTACAAGAGTTAAGTTTACATAGCTGTCTGTATTCCTACCCACATGCCATCCTGTATAACATTCTAACTCACATTACCCAGTGATCTGTAATACCTACCCGGACTACAAGAGTTAAAGTTGTACTAGTGTCTGTATTCCTACCCACAATGCCATCCTGTATAACATTCTACTAACTACATTACCCAGCGATCTCTGTAATACCCTACCCGGGCGCTACAAGAGTTAAAGTTCTACATAGCTGTCTGTATTCCTACCCACAATGCCATCCTGTATAACATTCTAACTACATTACCCAGCGATCTCTGTAATACCTACCCGGGCCTACAAAGTTAAAGTTGTACATAGCTGTCTGTATTCCTACCCACAATGCCATCCTGTATAACATTCTAACTACATTCCCAGCGATCTCTGTAATACCTACCCGGCACTACAAGAGTTAAAGTTGTACATAGCTGTCTGTATTCCTACCCACAATGCCATCCTGTATAAAACATTCTAACTATATTACCCCCACGATCATACTGTCCATACCCACAATGCCATCCTGTGTAAACATTCTAACTACATTACCCAGTCGATCTCTGTATACCTACCCGGGCGACTACAAGAGTTAAAGTTGACATAGCGTCTGTATTCCTACCCACAATGCCATCCTGTATAACATTCCTAACTACATTACCCAGTGATCTCTGTAATACCCCAATAATGCCATACCTGTCTATACATTCTAAACTACATTACCCAGGATCTCTGTAATACCTACCCGGACGCATACAGAGTTAAGTTTTGTACATAGCTTCTGTATTTCCTACCCACAATGCCATCCTGTATAACATTCTAACTACATTACCCACGATCTCTGTAATACCTACCCGGGCACTACAAGAGTTAAAGTTGTACATAGCCTGTCTGTATTCCTACCCACAATGCCATCCTGTATAACATTCAACTACATTACCCATCGATCTCTGTATACCTACCCTGGCGCTACAAGGTTAAAAGTTGACATAGCTGTCTGTATTCCTACCCACAATGCCATCCTGTATAACATTCTAACTACATTACCCAGTGGATCTCTGTAATCCTACCCACAATGCCCATCCTGTGTAAACATTCGTAACTACATTACCCACGATCTCTGTAATACCTACCCAGGCACTACAAGAGTTAAAGTTGTACATAGCTATCTGTATTCCTACCCACAATGCCATCCTGTAAAATTCTAACTACATTACCCAGATCTCTCTCTGTAATACCCACACTGCCATCCTGTGGTAACATTCCATCATTACCCACGTCTCTGAATACCTACCACCCGGGCCTACAAGAAGTTAAAGTTGTACATAGCCGTCTGTATTCCTACCACAATGCCATCCTGTATAACATCTAACTACATTACCCACCCATCCTCCTGTAATACCTCCCGGGCACTACAAGAGTTAAAGTTGTACATAGCTGTCTGTATTCCTACCCACATGCCATCCTGTATAACATTCTAACCTACAATTACCCAGTGATCTCTGTAATACCCCAACTGCCTCCTTTATAAAACATTCTCACTACATTACCCAGTGATCTCTGTAATACCCACAATGCATCCTGTAAACATTTATACTTACCCAGTGTCTGTAATCCACCCACAATCCATCCTGTATAACATTCTAACTACATACCCAGTGTCTCTGTAATACCTACCACAATGGGCCATTCCTGTATAACTTCTAACTACATACCCAGTGATCTCTGTAATACCCACCATGCCATCCTTATCAACATTCTAACTACATTACCCAGTGATACGTCAGTAATACCCACCAATGCCATCCTGTATAACATTCTAACTACATTAACCCAACGGGAATACCTCCTGTAATACCCACAATGCATCCTGTATAACATTCTAACTACATTACCCTGATCTCTGTAATACCTACACCCGGGCTACTTCTCTCTTTTGCCCTTTATCTCTAGTGATACCCAGGTGGCTGATACACCTGCAACATTGATGTTGATTGATACCAATAGTGTGATTTTAGTGTAAGGTGCTATACACACTGCACATTGTGTTTTGGATTTGATACCATAGTGTGATTTAGTGTAGGTGCTATACACACTGCACATTGTGTTTGGATTGATACCATAGTGTGATTTATGTAAGGTGCTATACACCTGCACATTGTGTTGGATTGATATACCATTGTGATTTAGTGTAAGGTGTCTTACACACTGCACTTGTGTTGGATTGATAACATGTGTGATTTAGTGAAGGTGCTATACACACTGCACACTGGTGTTGGATTGATCCCATAGTGTGATTTAGTGTAAGGTGCTATACCACTGCACACTGTGTTGGATTGATACCATAGTGTGATTTAGTGTGTGCTCTACCACTGCACACTGTGTTGAATTGATACATGTGTGTTAGTGTAGGTGCTATACACCTGCACACTGTTGTTGGATTGATACCATAGTGTGAGTTAGTAAGGTGCTATACACACTTGCACATGTGTTGGATTGATACCATGTGTGATTAGTGTAAGGTCTATACACACTGCACATTGTGTTGGATTGATAACATAGTTTGATTTAGTGTAAGGTGCTTACACACTGCACCACTGTGTTGGATTGATACATAGTGTGATTTAGTGTAGGTGCTATACACGCTGCACACTTGTGTTGGATTGATAACCTAGTGTGATTTAGTGTAAGGTTGCTAACACACTGCACACTGTGTTGGATTGATAACATTGTGATTTAGTGTAGGTGCTATACCACCTGCACATTGTGTTGGATTGATACCATAGTGTAATTTAGTGTAGGTTGCTATACACACTGCACATGTGTGTTGATTGATACCATAGTGTGATTTAGTGTAAGGTTCTATACACACTGCACATTGTGTTGGATTGATACCATAGTGTGATTTAGTGTAAGGTTGCTATACACACTGCACATTGTTTGGATTGATACCATAGTGTGATTTAGTGTAGGTGCTATACACACTGCACATTGTGTTGGATTGATACCATAGTGTGATTTAGTGTAAGGTGCTATACACACTGCACAGTGTTGGATTGATAACCATAGTGTGATTTAGTGTAAGTGTTCTATACACACTGCACACTGTGTTGGTTGATACCATAGTGTGATTTAGTGTAAGGTGCTATACACACGGCACACTGTGTTGGATTGATACCATAGTGTGATTTAGTGTAAGGTGCTACTACACACTGCACATTGTGTTGGATTGAAACATAGTGTGATTTAGTGTAAGGTGCTATCACACTGCACTGTGTTGGATTGATACCATAGTGTGATTTAGTGTAAGGTGCTATACACACTGCACATTGTGTTGGATTGATACCATAGTGTGATTTAGTGTAAGGTGCTATACACACTGCACATTGTGTTGGATTGATAACCATAGTGTGATTTAGTGTAAGGTGCTATACACACTGCACATGTGTTGGATTGATACCATAGTGTGATTTAGTGTAAGGTGCTATACACACTGCACACTGTGTTTGGATTGATACCATAGTGTGATTTAGTGTAGGTGTGGTACACACTGCATTGGTTGGATTGATACATATATGTGATTTAGTGTAGGTGCTATACACACTGCACACTGTGTTGGTTGATACCATATGTGTGATTTAGTGTAAGGTGCTTACACACCTGCACATTGTGTTGGATTGATACATAGTGTGATTTAGTGTAAGGTGCTATACACACTGCACATTGTGTTGGATTGATACCATAGTGTGATTTAGTGTAAGGTGCTATACACACTGCACATTGTGTTGGATTGATACATATGTGTGATTTAGTGTAAGGTGTTATACACACTGCACTTGTGTTGGATTGATACATAGTGTGATTTAGTGTTAAGGTGCTATACACACTGCACATCTGTGTTGGATTGATACCATAGTGTGATTTAGTTAAGGTGTTAACACACTGCAACTTGTGTTGGATTGATACCTAGTGTGATTTAGTGTAAGGTGTATAACACACTGCACCTTGTGTTGGATTGATACCCATAGTGTGATTTAGTGTAGGTGCAATACACACTGCACACTGTGTTGGATTGATACCATAGTGTGATTTAGTGTAGGTGCTATACACACTGCACATTGTGTTGGATTGATACCATAGTGTGATTTAGTGTAAGTGCTATACACACTGCACATTGTGTTGGATTGATAACATGTGTGATTTAGTGTAAGGGTGCTATACCCACTGCACACTGTGTTTGGATTGATACATAGTGTGATTTATGTGTAAGGTGCTATAACACCTGCACCTGTGTTGGATTGATACCATAGTGTGATTTAGTGTACGGTGCTATACACACTGCACATTGTTTGGATTGATAACCATAGTGTGATTTAGTGTAAGGTGCTATACACACTGCACATTGTGTTGGATTGATAACCATAGTGTGATTTAGTGTAGGTGTATACACTGCTGCACTTGTGTTGGATTGATCACCATAGTGTGATTTAGTGTAAGGTGCTATACACACTGCACACTGTGTTTTGGATTGATACCATAGTGTGATTTAGTGTAGGTGCTATACACACTGCACATGGTGTTGGATTGATACCACATAGTGTGATTTAGTGTAAGGTGCTATACACACTGCACCTGTGTTGGATTGATACCATAGTGTGATTTAGTGTAAGGTGCATACACACTGCACATTGTGTTGGATTGATAACATAGTGTGATTTAGTGTAAGTGCTATACACACTGCACATTGTGTGTGGATTGATAACATAGTGTGATTTAGTGTAAGGTGCTATACACACTGCACACTGTGTTGGATTGATACCATCAGTGTGATTTAGTGTAAGGTGCTATACACCTGCACCATTGTGTTGGATTGATACATAGTGTGATTTAGTGTAAGGTGCTATACACACTGCACACTTGTGTTGGATTGATACCATAGTGTGATTTAGTGTAAGGTCTATACACACTGCACATGGTTGGATTGATACATAGTGTGATTTAGTGTAAGGTGCTATACACACTGCACTTGTGTTGGATTGATACCATAGTGTGATTAGTGTAAGGTGCTATACACACTGCACACGTGTTTGGTGATACCATAGTGTGATTTTATGTAAGGTGCTATACACACTGCACACTGTGTTTGTTGGATTGATACCATAGTGTGATTTAGTGTAGGTGTTATACACACGGCACATGTTGTTGGATTGATACCATAGTGTATTTAGTGTAAGGTGCTATACACACTGCACATGTGTTGTTGATACATAGTGTGATTTAGTGTAAGGTTATACACACTGCACCTTTGTTTGGATTGATAACATAGTGTGATTTAGTGTAAGGTGCTATACACACTGCACATGTGTTGGATTGAAACATAGTGTGATTTAGTGTAAGGTGTTACACACTGCAACTTGTGTTGGATTGATACCATAGTTGTGATTTAGTGTAAGGTGGCTATACACACTGGCACCATGTGTTGGATTGATACCATAGTGTGATTTTGTAAGGTGCTATACACCTGCACATTGTGTTGGATTGATACCATAGTGTGATTTATGTAAGGTGCTATACACGCTGCACATTGTGTTGGATTGATCCAATAGTGTGATTTAGTGTAAGGTGCTATACACACTGCACATTTGTGTTGGATTGATACCATAGTGTGATTTTAGTGTAAGGTGCTAACACCTGCCACTGTGTTGATTGATACATATTGTGATTAGTAAGGTGCTATACACCTGCCATTGTGTTGGATTGATACCATAGTGTGATTTAGTGTAGGTGCTATACCACTGCAATTGTGTTGGATTTGATACCTAGTGGTGATTTAGTGTAAGGTTGCTATACACGCTGCACACTGTGTTGGATTGATACCATAGTGTGATTTAGTGTAAGGTGCTATACACACTGCACATTGTGTTGTGATTGATACATAGTGTGATTTAGTGTAAGGTGCTATACACACTGCACATTGTGTTTGGATTGATTACATAGTGTGATTTAGTGTAAGGTGTTATACCACTGCACATTGTGTTGATGATACCATAGTGTGATTTTAGTGTAAGGTGCTATACACGCCTGCACATTGTGTTGGATTGATACCATAGTGTGATTTAGTGTAGTGCTATACACACTGCACATTGTGTTGGATTGATACCATAGTGTGATTTAGTGTAGGTGCTATACACACTGCACACTGTGGTGGGATTGATACCATAGTGTGATTTAGTGTAAGGTGCTATACACCTGCACACTTGTGTTGGATTGAATACCATAGTGTGATTTAGTGTAAGGTGCTATACCGCTGCACATGTGTGTTGGATTGATACCATAGTGTGATTTAGTGTAAGGTGTTTCACGCTGCACACTGTGTTGGATTTGATACATAGTGTGATTTAGTGTAAGGTGCTATACACGCTGCACATTGTTTGGATTGATACCATAGTGTGATTTAGTGTAAGGTGCTATACACCTGCACATTTGTGTTGGATTGATACACATAGTGTGATTTAGTGTAAGGTGCTATACACCTGCACATTGTGTTGGATTGATACCATAGTGTGATTAGTGTAGGTGCTATACACCTGCACATTGTGTTGGATTGATACCATAGTGTGATTTAGTGTAGTAGGTGTCTATACAACACTGCACATTGTGTTGGATTGATACCATAGTGTGATTTAGTGTAGGTGCATACACCTGCACATTGTGTTGGATTGATACCATAGTGTGATTTAGTGTAAGGTTGCATAACACACTGCACACTGTGTTGGATTGATACACATATTGTGATTTAGTCTAAGGGCTATACCACTGTCACATTGTGTTGGATTGATACCATAGTGTGATTTAGTGTAAGGTGTTCATACACACTGCACATGTGTGTTGGATTGAATACCATAGTGTTTAGTGTAAGGTGCTATCAACACTGCACATTGTGTTGATTGATACCATAGTGTCGATTTAGTGCTAAGGTGACATACACCTGCACTGTGTTGGATTGATACCATCTGTGTTTAGTGTAGGTTCTATACCCACGTGCACATTGTGTTGGATTGATACCATAGTGTGATTTAGTGTAAGGTGCTATACACCTGCACATGGTGTTGGATTGATCACCTAGTGTGATTTAGTGTAAGGTGCTATACACACGCTGCACTGTGTTGGGATTGATACCATAGTGTGATTTAGTGTAGGTGCTATACCACGCTGCACATTGTGTTGGATTGATCATATGTGATTTGTGTAAGTGTGCTATACACGCTGCACACTGTGTTGGATTGATACCATAGTGTGATTTATGTAAGGTGCTATACACACTGCACTTGTGTTGGATTGATACACATAGTGTGATTTAGTGTAAGGTGCTATACACCACTGCACTTGTGTTGGATTGATACCAATGTGATTTAGTGTAGGTGCTAATACACACTGCACATTGGTTTGATTGATAACAATGTGTTTAGTGTAAGGTGTATACACACTGCACATTGTGTTGGATTGATACCATAGTGGTTGATTTAGTGTAAGGTGCTATCACATGCACACTGTGTTTGGATTGAACATAGTGTGATTTAGTGTAAGGTTTATACACACTGCACATGTGTTGGATTGATACCATAGTGTGATTTAGTGTAAGGTGCTATAACACACTGCACCATGTGTTGGATTGATACCATGTGTGATTTTGTGTAAGGTGCTATACACCTGCACACTGTGTTGTTGATACCATAGTGTGATTTAGTGTAAGGTGCTATACACACTTGGTACATATGTGGTTGGATTGATACCATAGTGGTGATTTAGTGTAAGGTCTATACACACTGCACATTGTGTTGATTGATACCATAGTGTGATTTAGTGTAAGGTGTTATACACACTGCACATTGTGTTGGATTGATACCATAGTGTGATTTAGTGTAAGGTGTTATACACACTGCACACTGTGTTGGGTTGATACCATAGTGTGATTTAGTGTAAAGGTGCTTACACTCTGCACATGTGTTGGATTGATACCATAGTGTGATTTTAGTGTACAGGTTGCTATACACACTGCACTTGTGTTGGATTTGATACCATAGTGTGATTTAGTGTAAGGTTATACACAGCTGCACACTGTGTTGGATTGATACCTAGTGTTGATTTAGTGTAAGTGCTATACACAACTGCACACTGTGTTGGATTGATAACATGTGTGATTTTAGTGTAAGGTGCTATACACACTGCACATTGTGTTGGTTGATACCATAGTGTGATTTAGTGTAAGGTGCTTATACACACTGCACATCTGTGTTTGGATTGATACCATAGTGTGATTTAGTGTAAGGTTTATACACACATGCACCATGGGTTGGATTGATACCATAGTGTGATTTAGTGTAGGTGCTATACACACTGCACACTTGTTGGATTGATAACATAGTGGTGATTTAGTGTAAGGTGCTATACACCTGCACATGTGTTGGATTGATACCATAGTGTGATTTAAGGTAAGGTGCTATACACACTGCACACTTGTGTTGGATTGATACCATAGTGTGATTTAGTGTAAGGTGCTATACACACTGCACATTGTGTTGGATTGAATCCATGTGGTGATTTAGTGTAAGGTCTATAACACACTGCCACTGTGTGTTGGATTTGATTACCATAGTGGTGATTTAGTGTAAGGTTATACACACTGCACATTGTGTTTGGATTGATACCATAGTGTGATTTAGTGTAAGGTGCTATACCACACTGCACATGTGTTGGATTGATACATAGTGTGATTTAGTGTAAGGTGTATACACACTGCACATGTGTTGTGATTGTATAACTAGTGTGATTTAGTGTAAGTTGTTATACACACTGCACATTGTGTTGGATTGATCCATAGTGTGATTTAGTGTAAGGTGCTATACACACTGCACACTGTGTTGGATTGATACCATAGTGTGATTTAGTGTAAGGTCTATAACACACTGCACATGTGTTGGTTGATACATAGTGTGATTTAGTGTAGGTGTTTATCCACTACGCACATGTTGTTTGGATTGAATACCATAGTGTGATTTAGTGTAAGGTCTTACACACTGCACTGTGTTGGATTGATACCATAGTGTGAATTTAGTGTAAGGTGTGATACACACTGCACACTGTTTTGGATTGATACACCATAGTAGTGATTTAAGTGTAGGTGCTATACACACTGCACATGTGTTTGGATTATACCATAGTGGTGATTAGTGTAAGGTGCTATACACCTGCACACTGTGTTGGATTGGATAACATAGTGTGATTTGTGTAAGGTGTTATCACACTGCCCATGTGTTTGGATTGATACCATGTGTGATTTAGTGTAATGTTGCTATACACCTGCACATTGGTTTTGGAATTGATACATAGTGTGATTTAGTGTACAGGTGTATACCACGCATCACTGTGTTTTGGATTGATACCATAGTGTGATTTAGTGTAAGGTGCGTATACCACTGCACATTGTGGTGGATTGATAACATAGTTGATTTAGTGTAAGGTGTATACACACTGCACGATTGTTTGGATTGATACACATAGGTGTGATTTAGTGTAAGTGTTGTATACCCACTGCACACTTGTGTTGATTGATACCATAGTGTATTAGTGTAAGGTGTGTATACACCTGCACATTGTGTTGGATTGATCATAGTGTGATTTAGTGTAAGGTGCTATACACACTGCACATTGTTGTATTGATACCATAGTGTGATTTAGTGTAGGTTGCTATCACACTGCACACTTGGTTTGGATTGAGTCCCCAGTGGGTTGATTTAGTGTAAGGGTGCTATACACACTGCACATTGTGTTGGATTGATACATGTGGTGGATTTTAGTGTAAGTTGTTTTATACACCTGCACATTGTTTTGGATTGATACCATAGTGTGATTAGTGTAAGGTGCTATACACACTGCACACTGTGTTGGATTGATACCATAGTGTGATTTAGTGGTAAGGTGCTATACCACTGCAACTTGTGGTTGATTGATATATATAGTGTGATTTTGTGTAGTGGCTATACACACTCACATTGTGTTGGATTTACCAAGTGTGATTTAGTGTAAGGTGTTACACACTGCACATTGTGTTTGGATTGATACACATAGTGGTGATTTAGTGAAGGTGCTATACACACTGCACATTGTTGTTGGATTGATACCATAGTGGTGATAGTTAGTGTAAGGTGCTATACACACTGCACACTGTGTTTGATTGATACCATAGTGTGTTTAGTGTAAGGTGCTATACACACTGCACCATTGTGTTGGGATTGATACCATAGTGTGATTTAAGTGTAAGCTATACACACTGCACACATTGTGTTGGATTGAAACATAGTGTGATTTAGTGTAAGTTGCTATACACACTGCACACGTGTTGGATTGATACCATAGTGTGATTCTGTAAGGTGCTATAACCACTGCACATGTGTTTGGATTGATACACATAGTGTGATTTAGTGTAAGGTGTATACACACTGCACCATGTGTTGGATTGATACCATAGTGTGATTTAGTGTAAGGTGCTATACCACCTGCACATTGTGTTTGGATTGATCCATAGTGTGATTTCGTGTAAGGTGTGCTAACACACTGCACCCATGTGTTGGATTGATACATAGTGTGATTTAGTGTAAGTGTTCAATACACACGTGCACATTGTGTTGGATTGATACCATAGTGTGATTTAGTGTAAGGTGTCTATACACACTGCACATCTGTGTTGATTGATACATAGTGGTGATTTAGTGGTAAGGTGCTATACACACACTGCACATGTGTGTTGGATTGATAACATAGTGTGATTTAGTGTAAGTGCGTATACACCTGCACATTGTGTTGGTTGATACCATAGTGTGATTTAGTGTAAGGTCTTACACCCGCACATTGTGTTGGATTGATACCCTAGTGTTGATTTAGTGTAAGGTGCTATACACACTGCACATTGTTTGGATTGATAACATAGTGTGGATTTAGTGTAAGTGCTATACACACTGCACATTGTGTTGGATTGATACATGTGTGATTTAGTGTAAGGTGTCTATACACCTGCACACTTGTGTTGGATTGATAACCATAGTTGTGATTTGTGTAAGGTGTTATAACACACTGCACTTGTTTTGGATGATACATAGTGTGATTTAGTTAAGGTGCTATACACACTGCACACTGTGTTGGATTGATACCATAGTGTGATTTAGTGTAAGGTGCTAATACACACTGCACACTGTGTTGGATGATACCTAGTGGATTTAGTGTAAGGTGTTAATACACACGCTGGCACAATGGTGTGTTGGATTGATAACCATAGTGTGATTTAGTGTAAGGTGCTATACACACTGCACACTGTGTTGGATTTGATACCATAGTGTGATTTAGTGTAAGGTGCTATAACACTGCACACTGTGTTGGATTGATACATAGTGTGTCTAGTGTAAGGTGTATACACACTGCACATGTGTTGGTTGAATCCCATATGTGATTTATTGTAGGTGCTTATACCACTGCACACTGTGGTTGGATTGATACCATAGTGTGATTTAGTGTAAGGTGCTATACACACTGCACACTGTTTGGATTGATACATAGTGTGATTTAGTGTAAGTGCTATACACACTGCCCATTGTGTTGGATTGATTTTTTGAAACCATAGTGTGATTTTAGGTAAGTGTATACACACTGCACATTGTTTGGATTGATGACCATAGTGGTGATTCAGTGTAGGTGCTAGTACACCTGCACATTGTGTTGGTTGAATACCATAGGTGTGATTAGTGTAAGTGTTATACCACTGCACACTGTGTGGATTGATAATCCATAGTGTGATTTGTTGTAAGGTGCTATACACACTGCCACACTGTGTTGGATTGATCCATAGTGTGATTTAGTGTAAGGTGTCTATACACACTGCACATGTGTTGATTGATAACATAGTGGTGATTTGTATGTAAGGTGCTATACACACTGCACACTGTGTTGGATTGATAACCATAGTGCTGATTGTGATGTCAGTTATAGGTGTCTTATCACACTGCACACTGTGTTGTGATTGTACCATAGGTGATTTATGTAAGGTGTATACACACTGCACACTGTGTTGATTGATACCATAGTGTGGATTTAGTGTAGGGTGCTATACACACTGCACATTGTGTTGGATTGATAACATAGTGTGATTTATTGTAAGGTGCTATACAACACTGCACCCTGTGTTGGATTGATACCATAGTGTGATTTAGTGTAAGGTGCTATACACACTGCACATGTGTTGGATTGATACCATATGTGATTTAGTGTAAGGTGTTTTATACACACTGCACACTGTGTTGGATTGATACATAGTGTGATTTAGTGTAAGGTGCTATACACACTGCACTTGTGTTGGATTGATACCATAGTGTGATTTAGTGTAAGGTGTTAACACACTGCACATTGTGTTGGATTGAAACATAGTGTGATTTAGTGTAAGGTGCTATACACACTGCACATTGTGTTGGATTGATACCATATGTGATTTAGTGGTAAGGTCTATACACACTGCACACTGTGTTGGATTGATACCATAGTTGATTTAGTGTAAGGTGCTATCACACTGCACACTGTGTTGGCATTGATACCGAGTGTGTGATTTAGTGTAAGGTCTATACACACTGCACACGTGTTGGATTGATACCATAGGTGATTTAGTGTAAGGTGTATACACACTCGCCACTGTGTTGGTTGATACCACAGTGTGATTTAGTGTAAGGTGCTGATACACCCTGCACCATTGTTGGATATGTAGCCATAGTGTGATTTAGTGTAAGGTGCTATACACACTGCACTGTGTTGGATTGATACCATAGTTGATTTTAGTGTAGGTGCTGATACACACTGCACATTGTGTTGGATTGATGAACATATTGTGATTTAGTGTAGGTGTATACCACACTGCACACTTGTGTTGGATTGATACATAGTGTGATTTAGTGTAAGGTGCTATACACACTGCACATTGTGTTGGATTGATACCATAGTGTGATTTAGTTAGGTTGCTATACACCTGCACATGTGTTGATTGATACCATAGTGTGATAGTGTAAGGTGCTATACACACTGCACATTGTGTTGGATTGAACCATAGTGGTGATTTAGTGTAAGGTGCTATACACACTGCACATTGTTTGGATTGATACATAGTGTGATTTAGTGTAAGGTGCTTATACACACGCACACGGTGTTGGATTGATACCATAGTGTGAATTTATGTAAGGTGGCTTCACACGTGCACACTGTGTTTTGGATTGATACCATGTGTGATTTAGTGTAAGGTGCTATACACAACTTGCACAGTGTTGGAATTGATACATAGTGTGATTTAGTGTAAGGTGTGTATAACCACACTGCACATCTGTGTTGTATTGGATTATCATAGTGTTGATTTAGTGTAAGGTTGCTATACCACACTGCCACATTGTGTTGGATTGATACCATAGTGGTGATTATGTAAGGTGCTATACACACTGCACCATGTGTTGGATTGATACCATAGTGTGATTTAGTGTAAGGTTTGCTATACACACTGCACATTGTGTTGGATTGATACCATAGTGTGGATTTAGTGTAAGGTGCTATACACACTGCCATGTGTTGGATTGATACCATAGTGTGATTTAGTGTAAGGTGCTTATACACCTGCACACTGTGTTTGGATTGATACCATAGTGTGATTTAGTGTAAGGTGCTATACACACTGCACACTGTGTTGGATTGATACCATAGTGTGATTTAGTGTAGGTGCTATACACACTGCACATTGTGTTTGATTGATACCATAGTGTGATTAGTGTAAGGTGCTATCCACACTGCACACGTTGTTGATGATCCATATGTGATTTAGTTAGTGCTATACAACCTGCACACTGTGTTTTGGATTGATACATAGTGTGATTTAGTGTAAGGTGCTATACACACTGCACATTGTGTTGGATTATACCATAGTGTGTTTATGTAAGGTGTATACCACTGCACATTGTGTTTGGATTGATACATAGTGGTTGATTTAGTGTAGGTGTTACCACTGCACATGTGTTGGATTGTACATAGTGTGATTTGTGTAAGGTGCTTACCACTGCACATTGTGTTGGATTGTACCATAGTGTTGATTTATTGTAAGGTGTATACACACTGCACATTGTGTTGGATTGATACCATAAGTGTGATTTAGGTAAGGTGCTATACACACTGCACATTGTGTTGGATTGATAACATATGTGATTTAGTGTAAGGTGCTATACACACTGCACATTGTGTTGGATTGATACCATAGTGTGATTTAGTGTAAGGTGTTATAACACACTGCACATTGTGTTGGATTGATACATAGTGTTGATTTATGTGTAAGTGTTTACACACTGCACATTGTGTTGGATTGATACCATAGTGTGATTTAGTGTAAGGTGCTATACACACTGCACCTGTGTTTGGGATTGATACCATAGTGTGATTTAGTGTAAGGTGCTCTATACACACTGCACACTGTGTTGGATTGATACCATAGTGTGATTTAGTGACAGGTGCTATACAACGCTTGCCACATTGGTGTTGGATTGATACCATAGGTGTGATTTAGTGTAAGGGCTTATACACATGCACACTGTGTTGGATTGATACCATAGTTGTTTAGTGTAAGGTGTTATACACACTGCAACATGTGTTGGATTTGATACCATAGTGTGATTTAGTGTAAGGTGCTATACCCACTGCACATGTGTTTGGATTGATCATAGTGTGATTTAGTGTAAGGTGTTCTATACACGCTGCAACATTGTGGTTGGTATGATACCATAGTGTGATTTATGTTAAGGTGCTATACACACTGCACATTGTGTTTGGATTGATACCATAGTGTGTTGATTTAGTTGTAAGGTGTTATACACACTGCACACTGTGTTGGATTGATACCATAGTTGTGATTTAGTGTAAGGGCTATACACACTGCACATTGTGTGGATTGATACCATATTGTGATTTAGTGTAAGGGTGTTATAACACTGCACATTGTGTTTGGATGGATAACATAGTGTGATTTAGTGTAAGGTTGCTATACACCTGCACATGTGTTGATTGATACCATAGTGTGATTTAGTGTAAGTGCTATACACACTGCACCATTGTGTTGGATTGATAAATATGTGATTTAAGTGTAAAGGTTGTATACACACGCGCACTGTGTTGGATTGATACCATAGTGTGATTTAGTGTAAGGTGCTATCACACTGGCACATTGTGTGTTGGATATATACATAGTGTGATTTAGTGTAAGGGCTATACACACTGCACATTGTGTTGGATTGATACCATATGTGATTTAGTGTAAGGTGCTATACACACTGCACATGTGTTGGATGGTATAAATTGTGATTTATGTAAGGGTGCTATACACACTGCACATGGTTGGATTGATACTGTGTGATTTAGTGTAAGGTGCTATACACACTGCCACTGTGTTTGGATTGATACCTAGTTGTGATTTATTGTAAGGTGCGATACACACTGCACATTGTGTTGGATTGATACCATAGTGTGATTTAGTGTAAGGTGCTAACACACTGCACATTGTGTTGGATTGAAACCATAGTGTGATTTAGTGTAAGGTGCTATACACACTGCACATTGTGTTGGATTGATACATAGTGGGATTTAGTGTAAGGTGCTATCACAACTGCACACTGTGTTGGATTGATACCTAGTGTGATTTAGTGTAAGGTGTATCTACCCACTGCACATTGTGTTGGATTGATACCATAGTGTGATTTA
Source organism: Hymenochirus boettgeri (assembly GCA_019447015.1). Taxonomy (NCBI): domain Eukaryota; kingdom Metazoa; phylum Chordata; class Amphibia; order Anura; family Pipidae; genus Hymenochirus; species Hymenochirus boettgeri. The sequence continues at coordinate 317,905 of JAACNH010000215.1, forward strand.
GTGTAAGGTGCATACCCCCTGCACATTGTGTTGGATTGATAATAGTGTGATTTAGTGTAAGGTGCTAACACCACTGCACACTGTGTGTGGATTGATACCATAGTGTGATTTAGTGTAAGGTGCTATACACACTGCACATTGTGTGGATTGATACCATAGTGGTGATTTAGTGTAAGGTGGCATACACACTGCACATTGTGTTGGATTGATACCTAAGTGGATTAGTGTAGGTGCTATACACACTGCCATGTGTTGGATTGATACCATAGTGTGATTTAGTGTAAGGTGCATACACACTGCACACTGTGTTGGATTGATACATAGTGTGATTTAGTGTAAGGTGCTAACACCTGCACATTGTGTTGGATTGATACCTAGTGTGATTTAGTGTAAGGTGTTATACACACTGCACATTGTGTTGGATTGATACAATAGTGTGATTAGTGAAGGGTTATACACACTGCCACATTGTGTTGGATTGATAACATAGTGTGATTTTAGTGTAAGGTCGTATACACAACTGCACATTGTGTTGGATTGATACATAGTGTGATTTATGTAAGGGTGTTATTACAAACACGCTTGGCAAAAAGACTTTTTGGTGTTGGATTGATAACCATAGTGTGATTTAGTGTAAGGTGTTATACACCTGCACATTGTGTTGGATTGATACCATAGTGTGATTTAGTGTAAGGTGCATACACACTGCACATTGTGTGGATTGATACCATAGTGTGATTTAGTGTAAGGTGCTATACACACTGCACATTGTGGTTGGATTGATAACATAGTGTGATTTAGTTTTAAGGTGCTATACACACTGCACATTGTGTTGGTGATACCCATAGTGTGATTTTAGTGTAAGGTGCTATACACACTGCACCATTGTGTTGGATTGATACCATAGTGTGATTTAGTGTAAGGTTTATCACACACTGCACATTGTGTTGGATTGATACCATAGTGTGATTTAGTGTAGGTGTTATACACACTGCACATTGTGTTGGATTGATACATAAGTGTGATTTAGTGTAAGGTGCTATACACACTGCACATTGTGTTGGATTGATAACATAGTGTGATTTAGTGTAAGGTGCTATACACACTGTACATTGTGTTGGATTGATAACATAGTGTGATTTAGTGTAAGGTTTGATACACCTGCACATTGTGTTGGATTGATAACATGTATTTGTGAGTCAGTTATAAGACAGATGTCTCATCATAGACAGACTGGATTTGTCTCCGACCGACAGTTCTCTTACCAAACCCACCACTGCACATTTGGTTTGGATTGATACCATAGTGTGATTTAGTGTAAGGTGCTTACACACTGCACATTGTTTGGATTGATACCATAGTGGTGATTTAGTGTAAGGGTGCTATACAACACTGCACATTGTGTTGGATTGATACCATAGTGGTGATTTAGTGTAAGGCTAACACACTGCACATGTGTTTGGATTGATACCATAGTGTGATTTAGTGTAAGGTGCTATATCACCTGCACATGTGTTGGATTGATACCATAGTGTGATTTAGTGTAAGGTGCTATACACCGCTGCACATGTGTTGGATTGATACCATAGTGTGATTTTTGTGTAAGGTGCATACACGCTGCACATTGTGTTGGATATACCATTATGTGATTTAGTGTAAGGTGCTATACACACTGCACATTGTGTTGGATTGATACCATAGTGTGATTAGTGTAAGCTATCTCTCGGGTACAAAGACAGGAAACAAAAACGAGAAAAG
>JAACNH010000216.1:8182-297054 GCA_019447015.1 Hymenochirus boettgeri
TGTGTTTGTGTATAGTGTATATATCCGATTTGATTCTCTACCAATTAGAGCTATGGGTGTGTTTGTGTATAGTGTATATATCCGATTTGATTCTCTACCAATTAGAGCTGTTATGGGTGTGTTTGTGTATAGTGTATATATCCGATTTGGTTCTCTACCAATTAGAGCTGTTATGGGTGTGTTTGTGTATAGTGTATATAGATCTTCAATTCCCAGATTCTGTTTAGAATTTAGTCCATTACCGTGTTTTGTTTATTTAGCTTAATGTTTTCTTTAACCCGTACCTGTGTTTTGTTTAAGGTTTAAGATGTTAGTTCATTGTTTCCAGGTATGATTTTAATGTAGTTGGTTTTTGGTAGAATTTGGCAGTAGATAGTTTATAAATGAGAATGGTCGACGGTTCGGTTTGCGACTACAACAGGAAGGGGAGGGGATAAAGGGGGGAAAAAGTGGTAGTCAACAACCGTGAGTAGAATAGGGGGGTGTAACGGTGACCGGGGAAAAAACCACAGGTGGATCGATTAACGTCGGCAGTGGTGTGGGTGCGAGTATATTGAAGTGTTTTAAATTCTAATTTTTACAAGCTTCGAATGTGGGGGAAATTCTGATAAACAGGATACTGGTAACGTATTTTCGAAGAATTTCCTGGGAAACGCAAGAAAGAAGATTATGTGATCCGTAATTGGGGGGTTGCACGATTATGGCATCCATGGTTTGATAAATATTGGGGTTTGGATAAAAGGCATTTATATTCTTATTCGTGAGCTTCTCTTAGTGAATTTTTATTCATAAATTCTAGGTTATATGATAAGTACAAGTTTTAAACTTTGTTCATGCCTGGTTTCACCCTAGAATGTTTGGGCACTCATGTTTTCTATTTAAAGGTATTTTCCTTCTGTGTTTTTCAAAGAAAGGTAAAGTTCTGTTGTCTAATGCGCTATCTGTGTTCTCTCCATGACCCTCCTAACCCCGCACCCCCGCTTCCCCCTCCCCCTTTTTTGTTCTTTTGCTGGTGGGCCCGCCAACAGTTCGCTTTCCTGTCTCAACTCGTTTTTCCATGGGGGCTCGCTTCCTAGCTTGTCGAATACGGATACCCCTGGTGCCTCACTTATTGGAAAAGGTTTTTTGTTTATATTTATAGAGGTTTTTATGAAAAGTGGGTAGAGGAAAACAAAAGGAATCTTCTGTAGAGGTTTCTGCTGGTGGTTTTTAAAGCGGAGTTATCAGAATGATCAGCTTTAATAATTAGTAGATGATTTTTTAATCATAGAGGTGAAAGAACCGTTCATATCCATTATATCTAAGTAGGATGTGAAAAGCAGTCCCAGATAGATATCCACTATGGATGGCAGTGTTGTGGTTCGTTTTCACAAGGGATTCCCTCGCTGTGGTTGACAGCTCATGGGACAGAATGTTATAATCCTATTTTGGTGTTCTCAATACGATGGTTTAAGCTTGTTTTAATTTTTTTTAATGGAGTACACGGGCTATTGAGTTTCGCTACAAAGCTTTTCCTTAATATTAATGGTCCCTCCGCTGGATTGCAAGTGTCTTTGTGTAGAGATTTATTTGGGGTACTTGCAGAGACTAAAGAATATAAAAATTTTGTCACTAAAGGGGAATTTTATGGGACACATTTGTTATTGTCTTATTTTTCCTTTTGAATTATTTACCATTATTAACCCCAATGATACCTTTGATAATAACCGGTATTTAGTTGAATACAATTGTGTAATCTTCATTTACCTTTAGTGGAACAACCTTGTTGAAGTAAAAGGGTGATGTACGGATTATTTAATTCCATCCCCTAACCCCCTTACAGGGATTAATGTATTAATAGATTCTGCCATGGTTTGTGCTCTTGAAAAAGGCAACTGGAAGTAATTATACAGACTATCTCCTATTCTTTAATACCCCTATTATGCTCAATATACCAGATTAGTTCCTATAGGTTTTGTTGGAATATTTTAGCCCTTATTTAGCATTTTGTCTTTGCCGATAGCCCAATGTAATCACAGCTGTTGATTTTGTTGAAGGATATGCCTTTTTTTCTAATGTCAAACTGGTGGCACGGCTTCAGTTTTTTTGTATTTATTGTTTTGAGAGTTCCCATATTATGTGGTCAACTGTTATACTTCTATGTCCTCTCTGGAAAGTGTGTTAAATTAATAATGGGGTCTTCACAGGCCAACATTGGTTCTAGGATTATGTGAAATAGTTGAATTGGTCAAATATGTTAATGATGGTTATTGTGTAATCCAGATCATGGAGGAATGTAAAATGTTTTCTCTCCTCCAGCTCCTCAATTGTTCTTTGTATCAAAAAATGCTTTTCCGAAAATCAATATTGCAATATCGAGCTCAAGCGCCGCAGACTGAGGCGTTGACATAAGGTGATCCGAAATGCGAAGGTTTCCTGTGTGTGAGGATCAGTGCAGTCTAAGTGAATATCCTGGTCAGCCCCCGGCCAGAGATAAAGACATTTCCAACACCCTGTAAATAAAGGTAATTGGTCGGCTGCCTTTCATGAACTTTTAAACCACCATGAATCCCAGCCCCTCCCCTGGGACCAATGCTCCAATGACCATTCAGACTGTCCAAACTATTCCCAGCTGCAGACTGGGTGCAACTAGGGGGGGGGAGGCGTCGGAGGGGAGGGGGGATAGAGGTGGCAAAAAAAAAAAACCAGGGGGGCACACACAATGGGGGGGAGAAGGGGCAAAAGGGGGATATAGCCGTGTGGAGGAAGGGGGAAGTAGGAAGCCGATTCGGGGAGGGCCAACCATAATCACGAACTAACAACCTGTCTATAAGTGACTAAAGTAATGTTTAAATGCACCCTGTGTTTAATATATTTCACTCTTCCCTCATCTCTGATCTCTCTGGCCCCTGCCTGTTGAGCTTTGTGAATTATGAATAATCTTTTCATTTGTATTATAGAGAATTTGTAAAATCATGGGGGCAGTTTTATCACAATATCAACAGAGACAACCTGAAACTATTCCACTTATTTTTCTAAATCATTGGCAGTCACTGTTTCATGGATGCCCTTTAATTTTGTGCCATCTCTGCCTCCTGTGCAATGGCCGTTAGGCCTCCAACACTATATTTGGGCACGGAGAATGTTATTAACATCCAATCATGTTCTAATCCTAAAGAATAGAATCTGAACGATCCCGATACCTCACGAGTACGAGGTTTATTTAATCCATCATGGTTTTAAAAGTTAAATATATTCAGTTTACCCTAGTATCTTCCTTTTTTATTTACTGTATTTAAGATTTACAGGTTTAAATTAATACCAGTAATTAAATATTAAATATAGTGTACATCTCCTCCCCCCCAGTTCCGCTTTGATTCTCTACCAATTAGAGCTGTTATGTGTGGTTTTGTGTATATTGTTATATCCGATTTGGTTCTCTACCAATTAAGCTGTTTATGGATGTGGTTGTGTATAGTGTATATTAATCCCTATTTGGTTTTCTCTTACCAATTAGAGCTGTTTGGGTGTGTTTTGGTTATAGTTATATATTCGATTGGTTTTCTCTACAATTAAGACTGTTAGGGGTGTGTTTTGTGTAATAGTGGTATATATCGATTTGGTTTCTCTACCAATTAGAGCTGTTATGGGTGGTTTTGTGTATAGTGCTATATATCCGATTTGGTTTTCTCTACCAATAGAAGCTGTTATTGGTGTTTTTTGTGTATAGTGTATATACCGTTTTGAGTGATTCTTCTACAATTAGAAGAGCTGTTTTTGGGGTGTGGTTTGTGTATAGTTTGTATATAATATCCATTTGGTTCTCTACTACCTTAGACTGTTTCTGGGTGGTGTTTGTGTATAGTGTATATATCCGATTTGGTTCTCTACCAATTAAGCTGTTATGGGTGGGTGGTTTGTGTATATGTATATATCCGATTTGGGTTTCTCTACCAATTAGAGCTATTTGGGTGTGGTTTGTGTATAGTGGGTTATATATCCGATTTGGTTTCTCTACCAATTAGAGCTTATGGGTGTTGTTTTGGTGTATGTGTATAATTCTGATTTGATTCTCTTGATCTCTACCCAATTAGACTGTTTTGGGTGTGTGTTTTTGTGTCTAGTGTATATAATCCTATTTGATTCTCTACTCTACCAATTAGAGCTGTTTATGGGTTGTGTTTTGTTTGTGTATAGTGTAATATATCCGATTTTTGGTTCTCTCCAATTCGAGCTGTTTATGTGTGTCGTGGTTATCGTGTATCTACATTTTGGGTCCTCTACCATTAGAGCTATGGTGTGTTTGTGTAATATTGTATATATCTGATTTGATTCTCTTCTCTACCAATTAGACTGTTTCTGGGTGTGTTTTGTGTATAGTGTATATATCGATTTGATTCTCTAATTCTCTACCAATTAGACTGTTATGGGTGTGTTTTGTGTATATGTATAATAATCCGATTTGGTTCCTCTACCAGTAGGCTATGGTGTGTTTGTGTAATATTGTATATATCTGATTTGGATTCTCTACCATTAGAACTGTTATGGGTGTGTTTTGTGTCAAGTGTAGATATCCGATTTGATTCTCTGTACTTACCCAATTAGAGCTTGTTTTTTATGGGTGTGTTTGTGTAATAGTGTATAATCCCTATTTGGTTCTCTACCAAATTAGACTGTTATGGGTGTGTTTTTGTGTATAAGTGTTATATAGATCTTTATTTCCCGATTCCTGTTTATAATTTTAGTCCATTACCGTGTTTGTTTTATTTACACTTAATGTTTTTCTTTAACCCGACCCCCCTTTGTTGGGTGTTTTTTGTTTAGTTTAAGATGTTAGTTATTGGTTTCAGGTAGTGATTTTTAATGTAGCTCATTAAAATCATACCTGGAAACACTGAACTAACTCTTAAACCTTCAACAAAACACAGGTACGGGTTAAAGAAAACATTAAGCTAAATTAAACAAAACACGGTAAGGACTAAATTCGCTAAACATGAATCTGGGAATTGAAGATCTATAGACACTATACACAAACACACCCTAACACGCTCTATTGGTAGGAACCAAATCGGGAATATTACACTATACACAACAAACCCATAACAGCTCTAATTGGTAGAGATCAAATCGGATATTACCCTATACCCAACACAACACCCATACAGTCTAATTGGTAGAGAATCAAATCAGATATATACACTATACACAAACACCCCATAGCTCTAATTGGTAGAGAACTCAAATCGGATATATACCTATACACAACACACACACCCATACAGTCTAATTGGTAGAGAATCAAATCGGATATTACAACATACACAAACACACCCATAACAGTCTAATTGGTAAGATCAAATCAGATATATACACTATACACAAACACACCCCTAGCTCTAATGGTAGAGAACCAAATCGGATATATACACTATACACAACACACCCATAACAGCTCTAATTGGTGAGACTCCAATCGGATATATACACTATACACAACACACCCCTAACACTCTATTGGGTAGAGATCAAATCGGTATATACACTCTACACACACACAAACCCATAACGTTAATTGGTAGAGAATCAAAATCATATATATACCTATACACAACACACCCATAGCTCTAATTGGTAGAGAACCAATCGATATATACACTATAACCAAACACACCCATAATAGCTCTAATTGGTAGAGAACCAAATCGATATATACACTAATACCAAAACACACCCATCCAGCTCTAATTGGTAGGAACAAATCGGATATATACACTATACACAAACACACCCATAACAGTCTAATTGGTAAGAAACAAATCGGATATATACCCTATCACAAACACACCCATAACAGCTCTAATTGGTAGAGAATCAATCGGATATATACACTATCAAAACCAACACCCATAACCTCTAATTGGTAGAGAACCAAATCGGATATATACACTATACACAAACACACCCATCCCTCTAATTGTAAGAACCAAATCGGATATTACCTTACACAACACACCCATAACAGTCTAAGTGGTAGAGAACCAAATCGAATATATACCTATACACAAACACCCCATAACACCTCTAATTGGTAGAGACCAATCGAGATATCACTATACACAAACATCCATACAGCTCTAATTGGTAGAGAACCAAATCGGATATACACTATCACAACCACACCCTAACAGCTCTAATTGGTAGAGAATCAACGACTGGGAAGATTTACACTATATTTAATATTAATTACTTTGGGTATTAATTTAACCTGTATCTTAATACATAAATAAAAGGAATATACTATGGGTAACCTGAATATATTTTAACTTTTAAAACCATGATGATTTAAAATACTCATACTCTTTGAGGTATCGGATATTTCATATTCTATCTTTACATTTATAACATGATTGGATGTTAATTAAACATTCTCCGTGCCCAATATAATAGTGTTGGAGGCCTCAACGGCCATTGCACAGGCTGCGAGATGCACAAACATTAAGGCATCCCCTGCGAACAGTGACTGCCAATGATTTAGAAAAATAAGTGACTAGTTTCAAGGTGTCCTGTGATATTGTGATAAAACTGCCACCATGATTTTACAATATTCTCTTTATAATACAAATGAAAAGATTTATCATAATTCACAAAGCTCAGAGCAGGCAAAGATAAATATTATACAATTATTTAAAACATTCTTGTCATTTTCGGTGTCCATAGAATGATGTTTGTACAGTGCTTTAATGTGCATTTGGAGCATTTGGTCCAGTGGGAGCTGGCTGGGATTCATTGTTGGTAAAAGTTCATGAAGCCGACCATTCAACTTTATTCAGGTGTTTGAAATGTCTTTATCTCTGGGGGCTGACCAGATCATTCCACCCTTAGATATTATACACCAAGAATTCAATATTGTATTTTCTGGAGCCTTTGATACAGCAACAATTGAGGAGAGAGAAACATTTTACCTACCTCCATGCTCTGATACACATAACCATCATTAACTATTTGACAATTACATATTTCACATAATCCTAGAACCATGTGGCTGAACCCATTATTATTTTAACACTTCACAGAGAGACATAGAGTCTGAACAGTGACACATAAATTGGGACTCTTCAAAAAATAAATACAAAAAGACTGAGCCGTAGCACCAGTTGACATTAGAAAAAAGGCATATCTCAAAATCAACAACTGTATTACATTGGGTATCGGCAGAATGCTAATAAGGGCTAAATATCCAAAATCTATAGAACTATCTGTATTATGAGCTATAATAGGGGTATAAAATAGGAAGATAGTCTTTATAATACTCATTGCTTTACAAGGTACAAACCAGTGGCAGAATACTATTAATTTATATCCTGTAAAAGGGGGTTAGGGGCATTAAAAATAATCCGTACATCCACCTTTTACTTCCAACAAGTTTATGCCACTAAAGAAATGAAGATACCAATTTAACTTACTAATCCGGTATTACAAGGAATGGGGTACTTTAATAATTCAAAGGAAAAGACAATAAACAATTGCCATAATCCCTATTAGTGACAAATATTTTTATATCTTAGTCTCTGCAAGTACCCCCCAATAAATCTCTACAAAAGACTTGCCAATCAGCGAGGGTACCATTATATAAGGAAACTTTGATAGAGAACACATAGTCCCTGTATCATTAAAAAAATTAACAGCTTACCTCGTATATTGAAGAACACAAATAGGATTACACATTCTGTCCATGAGCTGTACCACAGCGAGGGAATCACTTGTGGAAAAATCCACCACACTGCCATCATAGGGATATCTATCTGGGACTGTATTTTCACACCGACTTAGCTATATGGATATAACGGTCTCACTAATGATGTACATATCTACTATTATTAAGCGATCCTCTGATAACTCCTCTTATAAAACCACCAGAAACTCTACTCTACCATATCCTTGTCCTGCCTCTACCACTTTCATAAAACCTCTATAATATAAACAAAAACTTCCATAGACATTCCTACCTCTATTCGCAATTATATAACTCCCATTTAAAACTACTTAGACATGAAATCTACTTTCGTTTTCCCACCAGCAAAAAGAAAAAAGGGAGGGGAAGCGGGGGTTAGGAATGTAAGACACAGATAAGGATTAGACACAGAACTTTACCTTTCTTGAAAAAACCCGGAAGGAAAATACATTTATAATGAAAACATTGAGTCCAAACATTCTAAGTGAAACCAGCATTAACCAAATTTAGAACTTACTTATTAATATACTAGATTTATAATAAAATTCACTAAGAGAGCTCACAATAAGATAACATCTTTTATTCCAACCCACTATATTTCAAACCATGATTGCCAAATCTGTACCACCAATACGGATCACATAATCTTCTTTCTTCTTTGCGTTTTCCCAGGAAATTCTTCGAATCTACTGTACCAGTCTTGTTATCAGAATTTTCCCACACATTGGAAGGCTGTAACTTAGAATTAAACCCTTCAATATACTTAAAATGACTTATCATGTTTGGGTCAGCCACCTTTACTGTGAAACTTTCCATCCTGTAACAAGAAGGTTAACAATAAGCGCAAAGCAAGCTCGCAAATTAACAAATTTGACAGACAAAACTGTTACACATAAAACACACAAGACATACAAAGGTAAGGTCTCTTAATGTTCCTATAATGCTAGCTAGCAAGAAACACAACTCAGATTCGAACTTCAAATGAACTGGACCACACTGTCCTGTTCTAATAATGGTTAAGCTTAACCCGTTCCATCCCATCCCTAACTCCCACGTTTTGAAACAACCCTATTAAGGAGAGAGCATAAACTCTCTAATGGGCAGGTCGCCGCCTGCTCATCTTGTATTCCCAAATACAAGTTGCGAGTCACCCCTCGCCTAGGGATCTATCAATCAAGGGAAACTATCTCTTGTACGGCTCCCAGTTAACTCTTCCAAAGAGAAACTAAAAATGCAGATCGCCACCTGCGGAGTCTAACCTAACTCTCTAAACAACCCAGCACCAAGTTTACATTTTCCACTCATGGAATAAAACTCTTTCAGAATTAACACTCCACCCATGAAGCAACTTCCTTCCCTCCAAGAGAACTTGATGTCAGGTTCCCAGCCTGCAGCTTCTACTTACAGACCCCGTCTGTAAGACGTGGGGCATGCATCCATGCTCACGTTTAATAAAATCTATCCCAATGTCTGATACAAGTTACAGACAAGCAAGACAGAACTTAAAATTAATACGTTCAATACTTACTATCCTGTAGGTTGTATCCCACTTCTGACACCAATGTTTAGAATAAATTCCTCACTAGTCTCGCCGGACTTTGATTGATGCCTGTCAGACCCACTGAGAGACCTTTAGTTGCTGGAGAACGGATTACACACACGTTCGGTGCGGTAAAGAACCCATTTCTCTAGTTTTCTCTCGGTTTATTCATTTTCGTACATTGGAATATATCAAGAAAAAAAAGGGCTTTGCCAGAAAAAGGGCAGGCCAGACACAGTGGTCTCAGATACGTAATAAACCTTGAATGTGAAGATAGAGTCAGGCTGACACACACATGTAGAAGGCAAAGGCCTTGAGCTCAGAACATTTGGAAACAAACATCTGCAATAACACGACAATAATATATACAAAATGGAGTCAGAGAACAAAATGGCTGCTATTAGGCTAAGTGATTATACAGAATATGAAAAAACTACAACACCGCAGGCCAGACAGATTCTCAGTTAAAAAAAAACCCAGATATTAAATACAAAAAAATACCCAGATATACTCATCCCCCCCTGTTCCGTATACACCAAGATAATGCTAGGAGTATTAGTACCTACACTTTTACCACTCTCATATATGGTCATACCAATGCCTGGAAAGGACCCTTCACTCTGCTCAGCTATAGACCTATCGCTCTACTATATTGCGATACAACATTTTTACTAAACTCCTTGCAAAGACTGGCTAAGCTGTTGCCAGAAATAATCCACAGAGACCAGGTGGGTTTTCATACGCCATAGACAAGCGGGAGTAATACCCTGTTAGAATTATTCACAACTTAATAGAAGTACTCAATAAATGAACACGAGAGGCAGTAGTTCTCAGCTTAGATGCTGAGAAGGCCTCAGTTGGCCCTTCTTATTCTCTATACTGGAACACATAGGGCTGAGGGGAGAATTCCTCTAAGCTGTAACTGATCTACTCGCCACAGCCTCAGTCAAGTTTTCTATGGTCACATCCCATCCATTCACATTTCAAATGGAACGTGGACAGGGATGCCCCCTCTTTCCACTGCTCTATGTTCTATCTATTGAGCCACTAGCAAGCCATATAAGGCTAAACCCTAATATCTCAGGAATAAAAATAAAACAAACTTCCTATACTTGAAAAGTCAGAAAAACTTGCCACATGGGTAGCTTATTAAACAGAACCATTCTGATTGGTGAACATCTACATAGACTGCTTACATAATGGATGTCGATCTGCCCCCTTTAGAAGGAGAGGAATCATTAGTTGCCTCCATAAGACACATACAAAATGGAGGACCACAGTTCCCCTTTATGCCAGGCAGGAGAGGCCCTACTGTAATTTTTTTGACACTTGTTCTCTGAAGATATACATATAGAAATGTATTAGTTTAATATTCCTTTAAAAGCAGTCCACTTTTCCACTATTCCCTATATTAAATGATACTATATCATGGTCACTATTCCCTATATTAAATGATACTATATCATGGTCACTATTCCCTATATTAAATGTCCCTATATCATGTCACTATTCCCTATATTAAATTAACACTATAGCATGGTCACTATTCGCTATATTAAATTACACTATAGCATGGCCACTATTCCCTATATTAAATGACACTATGTCATGATCACTATTCCTTATATTAAATGGCACTATGTCATGATCACTATTCCCTATATTAAATGACACTATATCATGGTCACATTCCCATATAAATGACACTATTCTGGTCACTATTCCCTATTAAATGACACTATATCATTGGTCGCTATTCCCTATATTAATGACTCTGTATCATGTCGCTATTCCCTATATTAAATGACACTATATCAGGTCATCCTATCCCCTATCTTAAAAGACACTGTATCATGTCCTATATCCCTATATTAAATGACACTGATATCATTGATCTACTATTCCCGTATACCTTCAAACTATCCTATCATGTACACTGGATCTGCCTATTCCCTATATTAAATGACACTTAGGTCATGCACTATTCCCTCAATTAAATGACACTATATCATGGTTCATAATTCCCTATATTAAATGACAACTATATCATGATCAACTATTCCCTATATCTACATACACTATAATCTGATTTCACTATTCCCTTATATTAAATACCACTATATCATGATCACTATTCCCATGTTAAATGACACGTAATCAGGTCACTATTCCCTTATTAAATGACATGCCAACTCATGGTCAATACTTCCGCTATATTAAATTACTAGTCCATATCATATAGCACACTCGTACTTCTCCTGATATATAATGACACTAATACATGATACACTATTCCCTATATTAAATGACCCTTAAATTCATGGTCATATTCCTATTAAAATGAACTAACGAAACCTTCACTATTCCCTAATTTACATACACAATATCATCGGATCACTATTCCCTATAATTAAACGGAACTATATCATCGGATCCTTATTCCTTATTATGACACTAATATCTGTCACTATTCCCTATATTAATACACTATTCAGATCTGCTATATTAATGCCTTATTATGTTCCCTATATTAAATGACAATCCGATAATCCGTGTCACTGATTCCTATATTATGACACTGTATCATGAATCACTAATTCCCTATATTATAATGACTAACATTGTTCACTATTCCCTATATTAAACTGACACTTATCATGGTCACTTTCCCCTATAATAATTATTCGACTATATCGTATGTACTATTCCCTATATTCAAATGACACTATATTGCGTCACTATTCCCTATATTAAATGTCCACTATATCATGGTCACTATTCCCATATTAAATGACCGATATCGATGATCTATTCGCCCTATATTAACTGACAATAATCTATTTAACTATTTCCCTATATTAAATATCCTGATCATGATCACTATTCCTATATGAATGAATATATCTGCACACCCTATTAATGATGTACGCACTATCCCTATATAAGATACTAATCATGTCACTAATCCTTATAATCGTAGATTACTATTCCCTATCTAAATGATCCCTATATCATGAGTCACTATTCCACTATTAAGTGACACGATTATCATGACACTATTTCCCTATATTAATGACACTATACATGGTCATCCGTGTCCTATCATGTCACTATTCCCTATATATGACCTATACTGCATTATGACACTATATCGTCGCATATGAATGCTATTCAACTTCTATATTAAATCCATTCATGGTCACTATTCCCTATATTAAATGACACTATACTCATGTCCTATTCCCAATATTAAATGACACTATATCGCATGTACTATTCCCTATATTAATGACGAAACTATATCATGATCACTATCCCTATATTAAAATGACTATATCGTGATCACACTATTCCCTAATATTAATGACAGCTATATCATGATCACTTTCCCTATCTTAAATGTACACTATATCATGGATCACTATTCCCTATATGTAAATGACACTATATCATGGTCACTATTCCCTATTTGAAATGACACTATTCGTGGATCACGATTCCGTATATTAAATGACACTACTATCTGGCATATGACTCTTTCATACCTATCATTAATCATTTAGACACTAGATCGTGAGTCACTATTCCCTATATTAAATGACACTATGGAATTCCATATAAGCACTTACTTCCATCGATACTTAAATGACACATATCATGATCACTATCCCATATTAAATGACACTATATCAACTGGATACTATTCCCTATATTAAAGACCACTATATCTGATCACTTTCCTATATTAATGAACACTATATCATGGTACACTATTCCCTATAGTTAAATGACACTATATCGTATGTCTATTCACCTATTAAATGACACTGATTCTAATGGTCACTATTCCCTATATTAAATTACACTTAATCGTGATACCTATTCCCTATATAAATGACACTATTCAATGTGCACTACTTCATTAAATACCACGTGACTATTCCCTATGATAAAATGATTTTTGCTATTCAAACATCATCACTATTCCCTTATTCAAATGAACACTATATCTGATTTACCTATTCCCTATATAATAAACTATATCGATGCAATCACTATCTCATATTAAATGACACTATATCATGATCACTATTCCCATATTAAAGACACTATATCATTCACTATCCTCTATTAAATGACCTATATCTGGTGTCACTATTCCCTATTACAAATTACATATATCGTGTCACTATGCCCCTATATTAAATGCACTATATCATGGATCCACTATTCCCTATATAAATGTACCTAATATGGGGATCACTTTACCTATATATAAATGACCTATTCATTCATATCCCTATAAATCCTAACTTACATTCATGTAATGACACTATATCATTGGTCACTATTCCCCTATATTAACTAGATCATCCTGTATCAATGATCCGTACATGTCGTATTCCTATATTAAATGACACTATATCATGTCCAGCTATTCCCTATATTAAATGGACACTATATCATGGTCCCTTATTCCCATATTAAATGATACTAGTATCATGGTCCACTATTCCCTATAATAATGACAACTTATAATGTCACTATTCCCTTAGTGAAATGAACTATATAACATGTCACTATTCCCTAGTATTGATAATTGACACGTATCATGATCACTATTCCCATTTAAATGACCTATATCATGGTCCACTCATTTCCCTATATAAATGCACCATATCATCCGGTCATCTATCGCCTATATAAGACACACATATGCATGTGTCCACTATGCCCTATATTAAATGACACTATTCATGTCGCTACTGTTCCCTATATTAAATGACTCGTATCAATGGTTCGCTACTTTCCCCTAGTCTGTACACTAGCCACACTAGTCACTATCAAGCCAGATCGCTGCATCTCCCCTATATTAAATACACTATATGTCGGATACTATTCCCATATTAAATGACCGAACTGTTGATTCACTATCCCGATATTAATACTATCGTGTATCTATTCCATTGAAATCACTATATCGTCACTATATCCCTATATATGACACATAATATCGTGGTCCTATTCCCATACTTAAATACACTATATCGGTCACTAGTCCTATATTACATGACACTATATCATGGTCACTAATCCTATAGAAATGACCACTATACGCATATACTTATTCCTATATATTCCTATATTAGATCATCCATATATAACACATATCATGGTCACTATTCCCGATATATACTAATCATGACTATTCTCACTAAATCACTATATACTGGTCACTATCCTATATTAAATGATCACTATTTCATGGTCCTATTCCCCATATTAAATATGACATCTATATCATGTCACTATTCCCTATATTTAAATACACTATCATCGGTCACTATTCCCCTATATTGAAAATGACACTATATCGTCGATTCACTATCCCATATTAATCTGCGCATATCAGTAATACTATCCAATAATGCACCTGTATATACTGGTCACTATTCCCGATATTAACATGACACTATATCTGTCACTATTCCCTATATTAAATGACACTATATCTGGTCACTATTCCCTATATTAAATGACTCTAGTATCGTGGTCACTATTCCCTTATATGAATGATACATAATCTGGTCACTATTCCTATTTTAAATGACACCTCATACTCATGATCACTATTCCCTATATTAAAATGTCACCTATAACTCATGCGTCACTATTCCCTATATTAAATTAACACTATAATCATGGTCACTTATTCCCTATATTAAATGACCTATATCAGGTATTATGACTGTCATGTCACTATTCCCTATATTAATGAACTAATCAATGTCACTATTTCCCTATATTAAAATGACACTAATATCATGGTCGCTATTCCCATATTGAAATGAGCTATATCCTAACCTATATGTCCTATTCCTAATATGACCCTATATCATGGTCACTATTCCTACTTTAAAGTTGGACACTATCCTGGTCACTATTCCCCATATTTATGACCTATATCAATCAGATATTTATGCGTGTCATGTCACTATTTTCCCTTATATTAAATGACACTATATCATGTTTCACTATTCCCTATATTAATGACACTCATACATGTGCACTATTCCCTATATTAATGACACTAACGTCATTCCTAGTAGCGTCTGCCTTTCCCTATATTAATGAACACTATCGATGGTCACTATTCCCTATAATAATGACACTATATCATATCACTATCCCTATATTAAATGTACGTATACATGTGTCACTATTCCCTATATTAACATTAACACGTTTATCTAGGTCAGCTATTCCCTATATTAAATGACCTATATCATGGATTCCATTCCCTATATTAAATGACACTATATCATGGTCAATATTCCTATTAAAATGATATACTCATATCATGAGTCACTATTCCTATATTAACATGACACTATTCATTCCCCTATTCCCTATATTAAATGACACGTATCATGTCGCTATTCCCATATTAAAGACACGTATCTAGGTCGCTATCCCTATATTAATGACACTATATCATGGTCACTATTCCCTATTAAATGACCTAATCATGCACATTCCCTATATTAATGACACTTAATCATGATCGCTATTCCCAATATTAAATGACCTAGTATCATGGTCACTATGTCCCTATATTAATGACACGTATCATGGTCCTAGTCCCTATATTAAATGACAGCTATAAATCATGGCGACTATTCCCTATAGTTAAATGCCACTAGTATGAGTTCGCTTTCTATATTAAATACCACTTTATCATGGCACTATTCCCTATATTACATGACGCTATATCATGGTCCATATTCCCTATATTAAATGACACTGGTATCATGGTCCTATTCCCTTATTAATCAAATGACACTACATAGCATATACTATTCCTATATTAAATGACACTATACAATGGTCCTATATTCCCTATATTAAACTACACTATATCATTGTCACCTATTTCCTATATTAATGACACTATATCATGTATCATATTTCCCTAATATAAATGACACTATATGCTTAGGCTTCCCTTCTTAATCCTCTCATCCGTCTATATTAATGACACTAGATCATGGTCCCTATTCCCTACTATTAAATGACACTATCATGGTCACTATTCCCTATATAAATGAGACTATATTCATGGTCAACTATTCCCTATCTAAATGACATCTGTAATC
Source organism: Hymenochirus boettgeri (assembly GCA_019447015.1). Lineage (NCBI taxonomy): Eukaryota > Metazoa > Chordata > Amphibia > Anura > Pipidae > Hymenochirus > Hymenochirus boettgeri. The sequence continues at coordinate 24,591 of JAACNH010000216.1, forward strand.
AATGAGACTAATCGTAATTACTAGCCCTATATTAATCACACATATCTGGTGCACTATTCCCTATAATTAATGAACTATACTGCAAATCCTTAAGCCATTGGTCCCTATTCCCTATATTAAATGTACACTGATTAAGCATGTCACTATTCCTCCCTTATTTAACTGACACGTATGCATGGTCGTATCTTGAATGCCTATATCGTAATACTGACACCTATTCTATCATGGTCACTATTCCCTATATCAAAAGGACACTTAGATTCATGGTCCATATCCCTATTTAATACACTAATCATTGAATCACTATACCCTAATATCTAAATGACACTACATAGTGTTACTATTCCCTATCATTAAAGTACACTGAATATGGTCGATTTCTATTTCCCTAATTAAAGTACCCTATCTGGATCTACTATTCCACCTATATTAATGACACTATATCATGGTCACTATTCCTAATATGAAATGACACTAGAATCGTAATACTATTCCCTATATTAATCCACCAATATCATGGGCACTATCCCCTATATTAAATGACCCCTATATCAGTCACTATTCCTATATTAAAATGGACACTATAATCATGGTCACTATTTCCTATATATAAATGAACGATAATCATGTTCACTAATTCCCTATATGAAATGAAGTTTCTAAATCGTAATACTATTCCCTATATTAATCCACAACAATATCACTGGTCCCTATTCCCCCTATATATAAATGACACTATTCATGGTCCCTATTCCCTATATAAATGACACTATATCATGGGCCTATTCCCTATATTAAATTGACACTATATCATGATCACTATTCCCCATTTAAGTACAACTAGTACATGGTCAGTATTCCCTATATGAAATGACACTATATCGTAATTACTATTCCCTATATTAATCACACAATATCCTGGTCCCACTGGGTACTCCCTATAGTAATGACACTATCTCATTGTCACTATTCCCTATATTAAATGACACTATATTCATGGTCACTATTCCCTATATTAAATGACACTATATCATGGTCACTATTCCCTATATTAAATGACACTATAATCGTGTCACTAGTCCCTATAATTACTGTTAATGACACTTATAGTCGTGATTACTATTCCCTATATTAAATGACACTATATCGTGATTACTATTCCCTATATTAAATATCGTGGTCACTATTCCCTATATTAAATGTTTATATTTAAAAATATATTAAATTTTGTAAGCTTCCTACTAATCGTAAAACTGTTTCTTATGCTGCTATGTATAATGATGTAATTGCTCTGAATACTATTTCCACTGATAATTTTGCTTATAAATTACATATAATTTCTGTTTAGTTATCCCTTCGGGATAAAAAGGGTGAACTGTTAGGTTTTTTATATATTCTTAGAATCACTAGAGCCCTAATCAGCCTTTTGTTCTCTGACTCCATTTTGTCTTATAATTATTGTCGTGTTATTACAGATTGTTTTGTTTCCACAAAATGTTCTAGCTCAGGCTTTTGCCTCTAAATTGTGTGTCAGCCTGACTCTATCTTACATTTCAAAGGTTTTATTACGTCATCTGTCACTGACACATGTGATCTTGGCCTGCCCTTTTTCTCTGGCAAAGCCTTATTTTTCTTCTCTTTAATATATTCCCATGTACGAATGAATAAAACCGAGAAACTGGGTCTAACCTGCACCGAACGTGTTGTGTAATCCGTTCTCCCATCGCTGTAAAGTCTTAGTGGGTCTGACAGGCATCAATCAAAGTCCGGCGAGACTCTAGTGAGGATATTTATTCTAACAATTGGGTGTCAGAAGTGGTGAACACCTACAGGAGTAGTAAAGTATTGAACGTATTAATTTTAGATTCTGTCTTGTCTTGTTCTGTAACTTGTATCAGCACATTGGTATAATTTTAAAACGTGGATCTGGACTGCATGCCCCAGTCTTACAGACGGGGTCGTAAGTAGAATGGCCTGCGGCTTGGGACCTGTAACTCAAGTTCTCTTGGAGAAGTTGTGCATTCATGGGTGGAGTGTTTAAATCTGAAGAGTTTATTCCCTGATGTAATGTAAAAACTTGTGCCTGGTGTTTCTAGAGTTAAGGTTAGACTCCCGCGTGGCGATCTGCCATTTTTAGTTTCCTCTGTTGGAGAGAGTTTTAACTGGAGCCGACAAAGATATATTTCCACCTTGATTGATAGGATCCCTAGGGCGAGTGGGTTAGGAGCTCGCAACTTGTATTTGGAATACCAATAATACTCCCGGCAGGCGGCGACCTGCACATAGCGAGTTTGCTCTGCTCCTTAATGGAGTTGTTTTTCAAACCGTGGGAGTTAGGGATGGGGGACGGAAAGAGTTAAGCTTACCATTTAATAGAACGGACAGTGTGGTCCAGTTCATTGAAGTTCGCACTGCGGAGTTGTGTTTCTTTGCGAGCTCGCATTATATGGAACTTGAATAGACCTTACCTTGTGTATGTCTTGTGTTTTTATGTGTAACATTTTTATCGGTCAAATTGGTTTTCTGCTGAGCTTGCTTTGCGCTTATTTGTTAACACTTCTTGCTTACAATGGAAAGTTTCACAGTACAGGTGTCTGACCCAAACATGATAAGTCATTTTAAAGTATATTGAAGTGTTGTTAAAATCTAAAGTTTATCACGTGTTCCAATGTGGGAAAATACTGATAACAAGACTGGTACGTATTGTTCCGAAAGAATTTTCCTGGGAAACGCAAGAAGAAGAAATGTATGTTGATCCGTATTGGGTTGGTACGAATTTATGGCAATCCATGTTTTGATAATATATTGGGTGGATAAAAGATGTATTTCCTATTGGCGCTTCATCTTATTATTATGAATATTTTATTATAAATCTAGTTATATTATCTAGTAAAGTTTAAATTTGGTTTAATGCTGTTTCACTTAGAATGTTTGACTCATGTTTTCAGTATTATAATGTTATTTTCCTGTTCTGGGTTTTTCAAGAAAGGTAAAGTCTGTGTCTAATCCTATCTGTGTCTTACATTCCTAACCCCCGCTCCCCCTCCTCTTTTTTTCTTTTTGCTGGTGGGAAACGAAAGTAGATTTCATGTCTAACTAGTTTTAAAATGGATTATATAATTGCGAATAGAGGTAAGAATGTCTATGGACGATTTTTTTGTTTATATTATTAGGTTTTTATGAAAGTGGTAGAGACAAGGATCTGGTAGAGTTTCTGGTGGTTTTTTAACAGAGGCGTTATCAGAATGATCAGCTTAATAATAGTGATATGTTACAATCATAGTGAGACCCGTTATATCCATTAGTCTAAGTAGGATGTGAAATACAGCCCTCATATAGATATCCCCTTATGATGGTAAGTTGTGGTGATTTTTGCCCGACAAGGATTCCCTCCTGCTGTGGTTACAGCTCAGACAGAATGTTAATCCATTTTGTGTTCTTCATAACAGGTAGCTGTTTAATTTTTTTTAATGTACAGGGACTAGTGGTTCTCTATCAAGCTTTCCTTATTTAATGTCCCTCCGCTGATTGCAAGTCTTTTGTAGAGATTTTGGGGTACTTGCAGAGACTAAGAATATAAAATATTTGTCACTAATAGGATTAGGCCATTGTTATGTCTTATTTTTTCCTTTTAATTATTACAATTACCCCCATTATTGATAATACCGGATTTAGTAAGTAAATTGTGTGTCTTCATTTCTTTAGTGGCATAACTTTGGAAGTAAAGATGTTGTTTTTTAATGCCCCTACAACCCCCTTTTAAAGGATATAATTATAGTATTCTGCCAATGGTTTGTACCTTTGTAAAGCAATGAGTATTATAAGCCTATCTTCCTATTTTATACCCCTATTATAGGCTCAAATATCAGATAGTTCCTATATTTTGATATTTAGCCCTATTAGCATTTCTTCTCGCCGATACCCCAATGTATACAAGTTGTTGATTTTGAGATATCCTTTTTTCCTAATTCAACTGGTGCTACGGCTCAGTCTTTTTGTATTATTTTTGAAGAGTCCCCAATTTATGTGTCACTTTGACTAGTTTTGGACGTGCCATGACGTCTTAAGTCTCTTTGAAGTGTTCAAATATGGTTCAGCCACTTGGTTCTAGGATATGTGAAATATGTTTAATTGTCAAATATGTTAATGATGGTGATTGTGTATCCATAGCATGGAGGTATGTAAATGTTCTCTCTCCTCAATTGTGCTGTATCAAAGGCTTCCAGAAAATACAATATTGCAATTCTTGGTTGTAAATATCTAAGGGTAATATTCTGGTCAGCCCCGCCAGAGATAAAGACATTTTCAAACACCCTGTAATAAAGTGAATTGTCGGCTTCAGGAACTTTTACCAACAATGTCCCAGCCAGCTCCCACTGGGACCAAATGCTCCAATGCACATTAAAGACTGCCAAACATCATTCTATGGACACCAAAATGACAAAGAAGGTTTAAAATAATTGGTAATAATATTTTATCTCTGCCCCTGCTCTGAGCTTTGTGAATTATGATAAATCTTTCATTGTATTATAAGAGAATTTGTAAAATCATGGTGGCAGTTTTATCACATATCACAGAGACACCTGAAAACTAGTCACTTATTTTTCTAAATCATTGGCAGCACTGTTCAGGGATGCCTTAATTTTTTGCATCTCTGCGCCCTGTGCAATGCCGTTGAGGCCCACACTATTATATTGGGCACAGAGAATGTTTTAAAATCCAATCATGTTTATAAATGTCTAAAGAATAGAAATTGAACTATCCGAATCCTCAAAGAGTATGAGTTTATTTTAAATCCATCATGGTTTTAAATGTTAAATATATTCGGTCTTACCCATAGTATATTCCTTTTATTTACTGTATTAAGATTACAGGTAAATTAATACCCAGTATTAATTATTAAATATAGGTGTAAATCTCTCCCCAGTCCGATTTGATTCTCTACCAATTAGAGCTGTTATTGGGTTGTGTTTTGTGTATAGTGTATATATCCGATTGTTCTCTACCAATTAGAGCTGTTATGGTGTGTTTGTGTATAGTGTATAATATCCGATTTGAGTTCTCTTACCAATTAGAGCTGTTTGTATGGGTGTGTTTGTGTATAGTGTATATATCCGATTTGGTTTCGACCAATTAGGACTGTTATGGGTGTGTTTGTGTATAGTGTATATTCCGATTGTGGTTCCTCTACCAATTAGAGCTATGGGTGTGTGTTTGTGTATAGGGTATTATATCCGATTTGATTCTCTACCAATTAGAGCTGTTATGGGTGTGTTTGTGTATAGTGTATATAGACTGTCAAATTCCCAGATTCTGTTTTAGAATTTAGTCCATTACCGTGTTTTGTTATTTAGCTTAATGTTTTCTTTAACCCGTACCTGTGTTTGTTTAGGTTTAAGATGTTAGTGCATTGTTTCCAGGTATGTTTTAATGTATTGGTTTTGGTAGAATTTGCAGTAGATAGTTTATAAAATGAGAATGGTGAGCTGACTTTACATTAATCAATTTTGTGGATTATTATCTTCCTTATGTTTTAGGTTGTTTAAATGAATGATTGTGAGTTCTTTTCAGTTGTTTAAGGGAATGTTATCTCATATATGTGTTATCGTTGCTATCTTTTCTGTTTTTTGTTTCTTTCCTGCATTTCCCATGTTTCCTGAGAAGTTATTATTTCAGTTAAGTTTTTGTTTCTCACCGATTCATTTTTTTTAAAGATTTGTTTCTTCAAGTATTGTGTTTTAGACCTTTGGGTCTTTATTAAGAGAGGTAGTATAGTAATAATATGGCTTATAAAAGTCTTAGCCACAATGTTTATTGCCCAAATGTATATACTTAGTAAAAAGAAGATGTGAAAACTGTTGCTAAATTTGTGTAAGGAAATTATTCCAAATGATGTTGTCCGTTAGGATAGATTCAGATAAAGGGCCGGTTTTAATAAAGTATACAGCAGATTGTGTAATTGATGTTGATTGAATAGATTTATTCCCCAGAGTTCGGTGGTTTTTTGTTGAGCGAATAGAACCGCACAATAAAAGAGAAATTTAGGAAGGCTACTGCAGGTTCTTTCAGTAAATGGGATATTTATTTACCAGCTGTATTAGCAGAATTCGTTATGGCCCCAATTCTACATCCAGTGGTCCCTTTCGAAATTTTAATGGGTAAACCATTTCCTCGCCTTGGGCAGTTAAGACAGGGACATTTTACAGTGACCTGAATTTATCCCAGGAAGCTTATGTGGTCACTGTGAAAAATTGAATATTAGCTATGGTGATGTTTCTTTGTCTTTTCTTTACTTTCTAGTGCTCTGCCGGTCGCAACCGTTTTAAATCATGTGATGTGGTCTCTTGGTGGAAGGCGTTACACACAACATAATCTTAGAGCCCTCCCCTGTGACTGCACAGCTATCTTGGTTGAAGGCAAGTCCATCGTGGATACATTCTTCTAGAGTTAAAGCGCGCACCGAATCTTTTGATGGAGAACGGATGACAGCAGAATGACTCAGAGATGGACCAATGCACCCACCCCGAGGGAGTAAGATTAAGATAAGGCCAGACCCCAAGCCGGTGGGGATTGGTTGAAATCCCAGATGAAATTACATTTTCCGTGACCTGTTCATTTTTCATTTATTCTGTGGTTTTTCTATTTTGAGGTTTTATTAGATGAACGAGCTCCCGCTCATGTGCTCCCCTGTGTTTCCATTGCCCCCTAGGTCACCATTCTGGAGTATATTTCAAAAACGCTCTAAATATAACTGACTTTTGTTTAGAAATGTAAAAGTGCCTCACGGACATTATATTAATTACTGTTTAATCGCTTTCCAGTTTTCAGTTCCAACTGTCTCCAATACTATCGACTGAATCAGCCAACTATAAGATTGGATCCCAATTATCTCGGAAGATGGGGTAACCCGCGTAAATTTTTCCAGATACCTCAACAAACCTCCGTGAACGAACTGTAGATATAGTTATGATTCGGACTCAAAATGTTACTACTGCATAAGTTTTTTTATTTTATTTGTAAAATGTGTTTCTGTGAATCAATGACATGAAGTGTAATCTACCTACCAAACAATATCAGATCAGTTATTTGCAACAACTTCAATCACCATCAAAGTACATGAATATGTTTTTGGTGGGCTCCCTCCCTGGGATCCAGCTTCGCAATTTTTGTACACTATATATGTATTATAGGTGTTTTTGATTCTCTCGTTGTACTGTCTTCATGGCCCCTAGGATGTTTTCTATATGTTCTCTTCATTTTGTACTTCCTACTAATCGAAAAACTGTTCTCTTTGCTGCTATGTATAAGATGTAATGCTCTGAACTCTATTTCTCACTGATAATTTTACTTACAATTACAGATATATTTTCTGTTTAGTTAATCCTTCGGGATAAAAAGGGTGGAACTGTTAGGTATTTAATTATTCTCTATAATCACACTAGCCCCAAAGCGCAGCCATTTTTGTTCTCTGACTCCATTTTGTCATTATGATATTGTCGGTGTTTATTGCAGATGTTTGTTCCAAATGTTCTGAGCTCAAGGTCTTTTGCCTCCTACATTGTGTGTCAGCTGACTCTACTTCACATTTCAAGTTTTAGTAGTCATCTTACCGACACTGTGGTAGCGCCTGCCTTTCTTCTGGCAAATCCAGCCTCCACCTTTTTTGTTTTTGTTCTTATATATTCCAAGTTACGAATGAATACACTGAGAAACTGGGTTCTTTACGGCACCGAACGTGTGTGTGTAATCCGTTCTCCAGGTGAAAGGTCTTTAGTGGGTCTAAGCAGGCATCAGAGTCCGCGAGGCTAGAATAGGATCTAATCTATCATCCTTCATTCCGTTATCATCCTCGTTCTACCTGTGTAGTCACCCTCATTTCACCGTGTTAGCCCCAGTTAACAGTGTTATCCATCCCTATCAACCTGTTACATTCAGCATACCAGTTAGCCGACGCAGTGTTAGTCCCCCCCTCATTCCTACATTAGCTCCTCCCGAGTTCTATTACACCGGATGTTAGTCATCCCTCCAGTTCATTACCAGTGTTAGTCATCCCTCCAGTTCATCTACCGCAGTGTTTAGTCAATCCCTACATTCATTCCGTTTGACCTACCATTCTCCAGTGTTAGTTCCCAGTTATTATCGTGTGTCATTCCCTCCAGTTCATTACCCAGTGTTATCTCCCTCCAGTTCATTACCCAGTGTTGCCCAGTCATTACCCTGTGCACCCAGTTCATTTAACCCAGTGTTTAGTCATCCCTCCTAGTTTCATTACCCGGTGTTAGTCACCCTCCAGTTCATTACCACAGTTTAGTCATCCCTCCAGTTTCATTACCCAGTGGGTTGTCATCCTCCCAGTTCAGTGACCGTGTTTAGTCATTCCTCCAGTTCATTACCCAGTGTTAGTCATCCCTTCCTCCAGTTTCAGTACCCAGTGTTAGTCATCCTCTTCACCTTAGATACCTCATATACCATGTAATAAACCCCCAGTTTTCTGGTTAGTCATCCCTCCAGTTGCATTACCAGTGTTAGTCACCCATCCAGTTCATACCCAGTTGTTAATCATCCCCTCCAGTTCATTACCAGTATTAGTCATCCTCCAGTTTCATTTCCCAGTTTTTATTCATCCCTCACAGTTCATTACCCATGTTATTCATTCCCTCCAGTTCATTACCCAGTGTTATTCATCCTCAGTTTCAATTACCCAGGTTAGTCATCCCTCCAGTTCATTTACCCAGTGTTATTCATCCATCCAGTTTCATCTACCTAGTGTTATTCATCCTCATTCTTACCCCGGTGTTAGTCATCCCTCCAGTTCATTCCCCTGTGTTAGTCATCGCTCCAGTTCATTACCCGGTGTTTCGGTCATCCCCTCCGGTCATTACCGCAGTGTTAGTCATCCCTCCAGTTCCATTACCCAGTTTTATTCACCATCCAGTTTCACAGTTTCATTACCATTACCCAGTGGTTATTCAATCCTCCAGTTCATTACCCAGTTTTGAGTCATCCCCTCCAGTTTTCATTAACCCCCCGTGTTAGTCATCCCTCATTCATTACCTAGTGTTTATTCATCCTCCAGTTCATTACCCAGTGTTAGTCCTCCCGCCCAGTTCATTACCCAGTGTTTCGTCATCCCTCAGTTCATTACCAGTGTTAGTCAATCCCTCAGTTCATTACCCAGTGTTAGTCACCCCTCCAGTTCATTACCAGTTTTACCATCCCGCCAGTTCTTACCCAGGTTTAGTCATCCTCTTGGTTTTTGGTAGAATTTGGCAGTAGATAGTTTATAAATGAGAATGGTGAGCTGACTTTACATTAAATCAATTTGTGGATTATTATCTTCCTTATGTTTTAGTTGTTTGAGTGAGATGATTGTGAGATCTTTTCATGTTGTTTAAGGGAATGTTATCTCATATATGTGTATACGTTGCTATTCTTTTCTGTTTCTTTTGTTTCTTTCCTGCATTCCCATGTTTCCCTGAGAATGTTATTATTTCAGTTTAAGTTTTTGTTTTCTACCGATTCATTTTTTTTAAAGATTTTGTTTTCTTCAAGTATTGTGTTTTAGACCTTTGGGTCTTTATTAAAGAGGGGATAGTTATAGTAATAATATGGCTTATAAAAGTCTTAGCCACAATGTTTATTGCCCAAATGTATATACTTAGTAAAAAGAAGATGTGAAAACTGTTGCTAAAATTTTGTGTAAGGAAATTATTCCTAAATGATGTTGTCCCGTTAGGATAGATTCAGATAAAGGGCCAGGTTTTATTTCTAAAGTATTACAGCAGATTGTGTAATTGATGTTGATTGAATAGATTTTTATATCCCCAGAGTTCAGATGTTGTTAAGCGAATGAACCGCACAATAAAAGAGAAATTTAGGAAGGCTACTGCAGGTTCTTTCAGTAAATGGGATATTTATTTACCAGCTGTATTAGCAGAGATTCGTATGGCCCCCAATTCTATATCCAAGTTGTCCCCTTTCGAAATTTTAATGGGTAAACCATTTCCTACGCCTTGGGCAGTTAAGACAGGGACATTTATTACAGGTGACCTGGAATTTATCCAGGAAGCTTATGTGGCAAAACTGATTGAAAAATTGAATAGCCTCTATGGTGATGTTTCTTTGTCGTTTTCTTTACTTTCTAGTGCTCCGACGCACCCGTTTAAATCAGGTGATGTGGTCTTGGTGAAGGCGTTACATCAACATAAATCTTTAGAGCCTCCCTGTGACTCGCACAGCTATCTTGGTTGAAGGCAATCCATCGTGGATACATTCTTCTAGAGTAAAGCGCGCACCGAATCTTTTGATTGGAGAACGAGATGACCACGCAGATGACTTCAGAGATGACAATGCACCCACCCTCGAGGAGGAAGATTAAGATAAGCCCAGACCCCAAGCCGGTGGGGAATTGTGAAATCCAGATGAAATACATTTTCCTGACCTGTTCATTTTTCATCTTATTCTGTGGTTTTTCCCATTTTGAGGTTATTAGAATGAACAGAGCTTCCCGCTCTATTGCTCCCCGTGTTCCATTGCCCCCAGGTAACATCTGGGAGTATATTTCAAAAAAAGCTCCTAAATATAACTGACTTTTGTTTAGGAAATGTAAAAGTGCTCAGGACATTATAATTACTTGTTTAATCGCTATTCCAGTTTCAGTTCCAACTTGTCTCCAATACTATCTGACTGATCAGCACTATAAGATATTGGATCCCAATTATCTGGGAAGGTGGTGTAACCCGCTTAAATTTTCCAGAATACCTCAACAAACCTCCCGTGAACGAACTGTAGATATAGTTATGATTCGGACTCAAAATGTTACTGCTGCTGAAGTTTATTTTATTTTTATTTGTAAAATGTGTTTCTGTGAACAATGACATGAAGTGTAATCTCACCTACCAAACAATATCAGATCAGTAATTTGCAACAACTTAGCAATCACATCAAAGTACATGAATATGTTTTTTGGTGGCTTCCCTCCTGGGATCAGCTTCGCAATATTTTTGGTACAATTATATTTATTATATGTGTTTTGATTCTCTGTTGCTACTGTCTTCAATGTGCCCCAGGATGTTTTTCTATATTCTCTTCATTTTGTAATCTTCACTAATCGTAAAACTGTTCCTTATGCGCTCTATGATAATGATGTATTGCCTCTGAATCTATTTCCACCTGATAATTTTTACTTATAATTACATATAATTTCTGTTTAGTTCTCCCTTCGGGATAAAGGTGTGGAACTGTTTAGGTTTTTTATATATTCTCTATATCACTTAGCCCAATAGCACCATTTTGTTCTCTGACTCCATTTTGTCTTATATTATTGTCTTGTTATTGCAGAGGTTTTGTTTCCAAATGTTCTGAGCTCAAGGTCTTTTGTACTCCTACCTTGGTGTTAGCCGACCTTATCTTCCACATTTCAAGGTTTTATGTACGTCATCTACAGACACTGTGTTCTGGGCCTGCCTTTCTTTCTGGCAAAGCCCTTTTTTTCTTAATATATTCCAATGTACGAAATGAATAAACTGAGAAACTGGGTTCTACTGCACCGAACGTGTTTTGTGTAGATCCGTTCTCCCAGCGCTGAGGTCTCTTAGTGGTCTAAGCAGGCATCAGAGTCCGCGGGCTAGAATAGGATACTTATTCTTTCAATCCATTTTCATTACCCGGTGTTATCATCCCTCCAGTTCATTACCCGGTGTTTATCATCCCTCCAGTTCATTACCCGTGTTAGTCATCCCTCCAGTTCATTACCCAGTGTTAGTCATCCCTCCATTCATTACCCAGTGTTAGTCTCCCTACAGTTCATTACCCAGTGTTATATACCCTCCAGTTCATATACCCCTGTTAGTCATCCCCCAGTGTATTATCCAGTGTTATCATACCCCAGTTTCATTACCCCAGTGTTTTCATCCTCCAGTGTCATAGCCCTGTTAGTCTCCCTCCGTTCATTACCCTAGTGTTAGTCATCCCTCCAGTTTTCATTTCCCAGTGGTTAGTCATCCCCTCCAGTTCAATTACCCGTTTAGCCATCCCTCCGTTCATTTCCAGTGTTAGTCATCCTCCAGTTTATACCAGTGTTAGTCTACCTCCAGTCATTACCCGGTGTTAGTCATCCCTCCAGTTCATTACCCAGTTGTTAGTCATCCCTCAGTTCATTACCCAGTGTTATCATCCCTCCAGTTAATACCCAGTGTTAGATATATCCCTCCAGTTCATTACCCAGTGTTATCATCCCTCCCAGTTTATTATCCGGTGTTAGTCATCCCTCCAGTTTCATTACCCAGTGTTAGTCTCCCTCCATTCAGTTACCCAGTGTTAATCATCCCCAGTTCATTACAGTTCATTACAGTTCTCAACACGTGGAAGATAATTCCCATAATTCTGGGGGTCTTTGAGTGGTCCAATTATAATTGTGCTGTGGCATTTAATTCATATGGATTAAAGGAGAGTTATACCAGTTTTTCACCTAGATAATCATGGAATTGTAGTCCGCATCAGGGTGGAAAATAGAGGTTATCAGTACTACAACAGCATTCAGAACATGAGATCCCACCCATAGCTTGTGGGTATGTGTTCCTGGAGATAAGAGAATAACGTATTTGTAAGTAAATATGTTAACAGTGACAGGAAAGAAAGACTTCCGTAGTAGAAGAAACATGTTTAATGAAATTTCTACATGCCTGTTTGGAGCCTAAACTGGTCTCTAGTACTTGTTGGGAACTGTGAGCTGGACACTGTGAGATAAGAAGTTGTGGAGCAGCTAAAACTTATTATACTGATAGTAACCGACAGTACAGATGTCAGATAAAGAATAAATATACCTAATTAATTTAATAAATAAATGAATATAAGTATAGATTATAATAAAATATACCTAAGTAAATATTAAAAATAAATATAATATATCATAGATTATAAATAAATATACCTAAGTATAGATTATACTGATAAAGTAACCGGACAGGACAGATGTCAGATAATAGCTTAAAAGGCAAGTATAAAGCTTGAATTTGGACTTTAAGGGCTTGCATTTTGGAAGGACTATGTGTGTTTGCTGCAGATTTTAAAAATCAAAAAATGGGAATGATGGTTTTGTAGTGAACGCTTGTTTGGGCAAAAAAAACTGTGTGTACCCAGCCAAAGTTTGATCCAACCAATCAGAAAGCTAACATCCTGATTGGTTAGGCAAAATTAGCGCCATTTTTCAATGTATGATTTTTGATCAAAAATGTTTTATTTTTTATTACTTTAGTACCCTTTAAGTATGTCTGCCACCAGTAATGGATAGTGATTAGTTGGTGTGTGTACCTGGGTCTGTTGAGGGGGGTATGTCTTTTTTGTGTCTATAACCATAAAACTATCTTTTAATTGAGAAGGATATATCTTAATATTATTTTTTTTTTGTTTTTTTGTTAGTACCCCTATTAAGTATGGCTTGCACAGTAATGGATAAGTAGATCAGTAGGTGTGTGTACCTGTGTCCGTTGGGGGTTAAAAAACAAACTTTTGTTTGATGATGGTCAATTTTGTTTTTTTTTGACTTTAGTTATCACTTAGGTTTTATGCTCCACATAATGGAGGGTTAGGTCAGTAGTTATGTAGCTGTGCCACTGGGGGGTTAATAAAACAAACCCTTTTTATTATTAATCAAAATTAATTTTTTGATTTTAGTACCCTTTGAGTATGGGTGCCACACTAATGGATAATAGATCAGTAGGTGTGTGTACGGGTTCTGGGTTGAGGGGGTTATGTCTTTTGTGTTACAACCATAAAACTAGAATTTTATTGAGGACTAGCAAAATTACCAGCGGCTCGACGAGATGTATTTTGAATATACCTTTTTAGTAAGGAAAGCAATAATGTATCAAGATTTGCTGTAATCACTCGCACTAGAATATGAACGAAAGACAATTCAATAAGCTTTACGATAATGAACACTCATTAACTTTAATTAATATATATTTTTTATGCAACTATGAAAATTTTGGTTGTGAAAATAACCCCAACCACCCCTCCTCGTCCGCCCCCCAATACCCACCCACTATTCCTCGTCTGTCCCACCCTCCAAACCCTTCCCCTTACACCCTCAGCCAGTCCCGCACACACCCTGAAATTTTTGGCTAAAAATCGCGTCCAGCCGTTAGTGTTGCAGGGAGTGTCAAAATTGTTTTCTATTCCCCCCCATTCACCCCCACCCTAAAAAAAAATATTTCGTGTAACCTCTTTTACTGGTTAAGAGTATATGCATACAAAAATAATTTTGGTTGAAAATCGGACCAACCAGTCTGTGCAATGTCAGATTACTCACCTTACAGGTGCACATGTCAGATACCACCGTTACGGTGAATGTCGAACGAAACCTGCTTACTTTTTGTAATTAAGGTGCAATGAATGATCTGCCAATTTAAGCCGTCTGCCTCCACGGCAAGTTGAGGAATTAGTGATGAGTGAGTGAATGGTGATGTAGGGCTTTGTTCCTTTTCGAAACGAAACCCTGCTTAACTTTTGTAAGGAAGTGAATGATGAGCCTGCACAAATTTAAGTCCGCCTGCCTCACGGCAAGTTTGGGAAGAATTTGATGAGTGAGTGACGTGAGTGAGTGAGGGCTTTGCCTTTTCCGAAACAAACCTGCTTAACTTTTATAATAAAGGTGAATGAATGAGCCTGCCAAATTTAAAGCCGTCCGGTGCCTCCACGGAAGTTGGAGAATTAGTGATGAGTAGTGAGGTGAGTGAGTGAGGGCTTTGCCTTTTTATATGCTTATAGATAAATCTAAATCGTTTTTTTGACTTTAGTTCCACTTTAAGTTGATGGCGCCACAGATAATGGATAAGTAGATCAGTAGGGTGGGTTGCCTGGGTTCTGGTTGAGGGGGTATGTCTGTTTTGTGTTTAATAACCATAAAACTATCTTTTATTGTTAGGATAATCCTAAATAGTTTTTTTTACTTTAGTTACCTTTAAATATGGCTCTGCCACCGAATGGATAAGTAGATTTCAGTAGGTGGGTGACCTGGGGTCGTGAGGGGTATGTCTTTTGTTGGTTTATAACCATAAACTATATTTTATGTGAGGATATAAATCTAGCTTCTTTTTTTTTACTTAGTTTACCCTTTAAGTATGCCACAGTATGAGATAAGGTAGATCAGTAGGTGTATTACCTTGTACATGTGGGTTTTAAAAAAAGAAACTTTTTTATAAGTGATCAAAAAAAGATTTTGAGTTAGTTTACCTTTAATATGGCTGCATCAGTCATGGGGAGGTCGGTCGTTTGGTGTTTGCACCTGTGCCACTGGGGGTTTTAAAAAACCAAACTTTTTTGATGATGGTTCAAAATATTTTTGATTTGTTGCTTGTCTACCCTTAAGTATGTCCGCCACAGTAAATGAATAAGTAGATCAGTGGTGGTGTGTACCTGGTCCGGTTTGGGGGTTAAAAAACAAACTTTTTTGATGATTGGTCAAAAAAAAGATTTGGTTAGATTTTGGTTAGTTTACCATTTAGGTTATGGCTTTTTGCAACAGTAATGGAGGGGTAGGTATGGTCAGTAAAGGTGTTGTAAACTGTGCCCACATGGGGGTTACAAAAAACAAACTTCTTGTTATTATAAATCCAAAAATTAATTTTTTTTTGACTTTAGTTACCCTTGAGTATTGCCTGCCCACGTAATGGATAGTAGTCAGTAGGTGTGTGTACGGGTCTGGTTGAGGGGGATAGTCCTTTTTGGTGTTTTTATATACCTAACAAAAACATCTTTATTAGGAGGATAAATCTAACATTGTAGTTTTTTGACTAGTTTACCCTTTGAGGTATGGGCTGGCCACAGTAATGGATAAGTAGAGATCAGTAGTGTGTGTTACCTGGTCCGGTTGAGGGGGATTCCTTTTTGTGTGTATAACCATAAACTATCTTTATTGTAGGCATAAATCTAAATTAGGTACATTTGTTTTTTTTTTTTAGTTGTTAGTTACCCTTAAATATGGCTTTGCCACAGATCGGATAAGTAATCATAAGTGTGGTGTAACCGGGTCTGGTTGATGGGGGTATTGCTTTTTTTGTGTTTATAACATAAAACACTATCCTTTTATTGAGAAAATCTAAATTAGGTTTTTTTTTACTTTAGTTACCTTTAAAAATATGGCTGCCACCAGTAACTGGATAAAGTTAGATCAGTAGGGGTGTGTAACCGGGGTTACTGGGTTGAGGGGTATGTCTTTTTTTGTGTGTTACAACCAATAAAACCTATCTTTTATTGAGTGACTAGCAAAATAAATGCTTTTGAACCGTTTGTAACTAAGGTGCAATGAATGAGCCAGCAAATTTTTACGCCGTATGCATCCACGGCAAGATTGGAGAGATTAGGATGAGTGGGGTGAGTGATGAGGGCTTTGCCTTCTCGAAACGAAACCTGCTAACTTTTGTAAGTAGGTGCAATGAAGAGCCTGCCAAATTTAAGCCGTCTTGCCTCCCACGGCAAGTTGGAGAATAGTGATAGTGAGTGAGTGAGGGCTTTGCCTTTTTATGGTATTAATGAGGATTTGAGTGAGGGCTTTGCCCTTTTTCGAAATGAAACCTGCTTAACTTTGTAATAAGGGCAATGAATGAGCCCCTGCCAAATTTTAAGCCGTTCTTGCCTCCACGCAAGTTGGAGAATGAGATAGTGATGGTGAGTGAGTGAAGTGAGTGAGGGCTTTTTTGCCTTTTATTAGTCTAGAAACCGAAAACCCTGCTACCTTTTGTAAGTTAGGTGCAATAATGAGCTCGCCAACATTTAAGGCCGTCTACCGCCAACGGCAAGTTGGAGAATAGGTGATGAGTGGAGTGATTGAGTGAGGGCTTTTTTGCCTTTTTTCGAAACGAAACCGCTTATAACTTTTGTTAAGTAAGGTGCAATATAATGAGTCCTGCAAATTTAAGATACCGTTATGCCTCCACGGCAAGTTGGAGAAAGTAGTGATGAGTGAGTAGTGAGTTGAGGTCCTTGCCTTTGTATTTAGATAGATGACTGTGAAGTTGAGTGAGCGCTTTGGCCTTTTCTAAATGAAACCTGCTTAACTTTTTGTAAGTAAGGGCAATGAATGAGCCTGCCAAAATTTTACGCCGTCTGCCTCACGGCAAGTTGAAAATTGTGATGAGTGAGGGTGAGTGTAGTGAGTGAGGCTTTGCCCTTTATTTTAGTATCGAAACGAACACCTGCTAACTTTTTGTAAGTAAGGTGACCAATGAATGAGCCTGCCCCAAATTTAAGCGTCTGCTTCCACGGCAAGTTGGAGAATTAAGTGGATAACGTGAGTGAGTGAGTGAGGGCTTGCCTTTGATTAGTATAGATGAGTTGACTGGTGAGGCTTTTGACCTTTTTCGAAACGAAACCTGCTTAAACTTTTGTAAGTAAGGTGCAATGAATGAGCCTGCCAAATTTAAGCCGTATGGCCTCACGGCAGTTGAGAATAGGATGAGTGAAGTGAGTGGAGTGGTGAGGGCTTTGCCTTTTATTAGTATCGAAACGAAACCTGCTTAACTTTTTGTAAGTAAGGGCAATGAATGAGCCTTCGCCAAATTTAAGCCATCTACCTAACCCGGCAAGTTGGAGAAATTATTGGATGAGTGAAGTGGTGAGTGAGTGAGAGTTTGCCTTTTTCGAAACGAAACTGCTGTAACTTTTGTAAGTAAGGTGCAATGAATGATCCTGCAAATTTAAGTCGTCTGCCTCCAGTGCATTTGAGAAAATTGATGATGCTGAGTGAGTGAGTGAGGTTTTGCCTTTTATTAGTATAGATGAGTGAGTGAGTGAGCCGCTTTTGCCTTTCTTAAATGACACCGGCTTACTTTTTGTAAGTAAGTGTGGATGAAGAGCCCTCCCAAATTTAAGCCGTCTGCCTCCCACGCAACAAGTTGAAGAATTAGTGATGAGTGAGTGAGTGAGTGAGGCTTGCCTTTATTAGTATCGAAACGAAACTGCTTACTTTGTAATGTAAGGTGAATGGTTGAAACATGACCTGCCAAATTTAAGCAAGCTCCTGCCTCCACGGCAAGTTTGGAGACATTAGTGATGAGTGAGTGAGTGATGTGAGTGAGGGTTTTGCCTTTTTTATTAGTATAGATAAATCTAATTAGTTTTTTTGACTTAGTTACCTTAAATATGATTGCCCATGGATGGAAGGTAAGGTCAGTAGGTTGAGTGTACCCTGGGTCCGTGTGTTGGAGGTTGGGGGTATCACCATTTGTATTATGTACCATGAAAACAAACTGTTTTGAAATATCCACATTTGAGGGATTGTTACCATTATAGTCTTGGGGGAAAAATGTCCGGAAATCACCGATAACGCCGTAACGAGCTTCCGCGATCCTTAGGCTAGAAAGATAGCACCTTCTTCCTATATGTCCCCAGCCCCAGGTCTGTATTTCATGTCTCTAGCTCACAAAACTGTGGATGAGGACTATACTGTCAAAAAAAAGCGGAAGAATAAAACAGAAGAAGAAGAAATAGAAAGAGTAACAGGAATTTGTCTTTTTCAAGCCACATTAATAATGTCAGAGTGGGTCCAGGTTTCCGGATCAGGGAGGAGTAATCACTAATATGGGGATAGAGGAAAGTCTAGTTAATGTCGTGGGTGTTTGGTGTTGGATATGTGACTGCCCCATTAGTCCCCTGTAAGTACTACTCATTCAATCAATCTGTTTTTTAAAGGGAAACCTTGTCAGTTAGTAATTTAGTATTGGGGGCCCTATATAGAGCCACATTACATATTTACTTACTAGTATGAGGGGGGACGGGGTCTCAAATACACATGTGGGGTTGTTGATAGGTTTTTTTTTATTTTTTTGGTGGTTGGGTAAATGCCCACTTATACATTGTTGCATGTGGGGCCCAGTGATTTTTGCTAGTACCCCTGGGCCCAAGTAATTTGGGGGTTTTGTTCAGGGGTTTGGTAGGGGATCACCAATAGCCATCTATATGAATTGCATGGGGCCCCGGAGCAAAAGGGGGCCCTACAGGTCCCCCTGCGGACTTGTTCCACCTCCTCCTAAAATATTTTTAACCTCATGTAGTTCATCCCCACAAACACCCTTTTGGTTTTACCTACAAACTGCCAAAATGCTCCCGAGCTCAGATATTCTACTTACAAACTCCTAAACCTCGGCTCCTCTCTTCATCCGTGTTGTGATAAGTGACATTACAGCCATGGCTGACACCCGTTACAGAACAAGACTCCTATGCTAATGTTGTATCGTCGTAAACCAACCAGCTCCGCACAGCATTCCAGAGGAGGCGTGTTCCATGCACGAGGGAATTGGTGGGTTACAAGTAGAATATCTGAGTTGGGAGAAATCTTTGAAAGGTAAACGTAAAATAAAAACAGGGTTGTGGAGGCTGAACTATGTTGAACATAAAAGGAGGGCGGACTGTCCCTTTATAAAAACCTGCCCAGGTGTGGGTTAAACTGCACCAAAACTGTTTTTGTTTTTTTTGTGGGTGAGAGCCCCAATCTAAAAATCTTCCTATGGGGCCCGCGATTCTAACTACACACCATGGTTTGTTTCAATTGTAACATTTACATCTAAGGTGGACTTTGCCCTTTAAATGTTAGAAATGATGGTACATTTAATTTTATTAGGTTTCCATAGGGTTTTTCCAGAATATTGTCTAGTAAGGGACTTGGTCCTTTAACATGACAAATATGGTATATTAAGTGTTAAAGCACATCCTATTATTCATTTATATACAACCTGGGAATGTTCAGAAATGTATCCTCCAATCCACCGGTAACACAGCAACATGCTCTGAGATGTGGTCCTTGTATGACATTTAACTTACATTATTCTATTTCTCGTGTTTTATTTTTTTTGTCTTATTTTTTTAAGAGAATGCAGGTAAGTGGAAATTCTAATCCGTCAGGATATTTTTTTTAGTCCCCCCCTCGGTTTCAATGTTGTCAAAAGACAATATCACAATAGACATTTCGTGTGGGCAGGTCAAAAATGTTCATATAAACCTCAATCAAACTCTAAATCACACAACCATTGGTTTTCAATTGGGAGTGATAAATGGTGCAATGTCCACCAACAAGCCACACAGGTAAACCGTTCATAACAATGACTCACCACAACGAAACAACACTTCCACCATAATGATGTTCCCCACACACCAAATAGCCAAGTTTTAAAATCCAATCAACAAACCCATAAAGAAGAAGACCAATGACTCTCCACAGTGGAACTCACACAGAAGGAAACCTTTCTGACTATAAGGAATGTGAGGAAAGCTTATAGCAAGAAGATGTCGCTCTGATTCATGGGCCAAGACCGGACATTTGTCTGTTTTCTGAGTGTGGAAAATGCTGGCGTCTAAAGAATAAACCTCCATGTCACACGAGTAACTCATACTGATATAAACATATGTTTTGTAATGAGTGTGGAAAAGCTTCAGGGATAGTAATAAAACCCTGACTATCATTCAATGTGTTCACAACAGGAAGAAAACCATATGTCCCTGTAATGAGTGTGGAAAAGGCTTTCAATGATATTAACTAAACTGACTTATCATCACCGGTTCACACGTAGAGCAAACATTGCTGTACTGAGTGTGGAAAAAGCCCTACATTACAAAAAACTAAAACTACTGAAATAATCCATAGTCCTACTAGATCACACAGGATAGAAACCGTATGTCTGTAAGTGAATTGGGAGGGGTTTTAAAAGCAAAAAGTTTGTTTAAATACCATCATACACTTCACACAGGAAATCTTCTTTCATGTCCAGATGTAAGAAATCCTTTCCCAGTATGCCGGACTTGAAAAGGCACCAACATGAATCCATACCGGGGAAAAACCTTTTTCCATGACATAGTGTGGGAAAATTTTTTAGGAACAAGACTTAAGCTTGACTTTACATTATCGTAATCATCTGGATTAACCCTTTCCACTGTTCAGAGTGTGGGAAAACAGTAATAAATGGAAACACATGCTTGAATACCGAAACCATTAACGTCATACGGGTGGAGAACCATTTTGGCTCCTGCCTGAGTGTGAGGAAAAGCTTTAGTTGCAGAATCAACTTAATCAATCATGTTCGCATACACACTTGGGAGAAACTTTTGTCTGTTTCTAATTGGGGGGGAGCGTTTTCAGTTAGTAGAGTGCACCACAATCCCATCTGTCCTATCCACACAGGACAAAAAACATATGTCCTGTAGTATTGTGGGAAATGGTTTAAGTAACCAGACGGCACTCAGAGGCCATCTTCGTTACACACATGAGAGAAACCGTTTCTCACTGAAGTGTGGGAAAAGCTACAGAACTAAGGGTGAACTTAGCATCTCATGTTCAGACACATATCAGAATAAATTGTTTTTATTTAGGGTGTGGGAAAACACACAAGATTAATGGTCCCACCTCTCATCTTCATACACACATCATGTAGAATAATGACATGTGATCGTATATGTAGGAATTAGGAAACGATAGTTGGAATCTTCTTTTGGTTTTAGAGATGCGGCTGGATAGGACAAGTTATATTTTTCATTAATTGATGACTGAAAAAAGAAAAGATCATTAAAAAAGGCAACTAAGGCTGATTTGAGACTATTTGTAATTTTTCCATACACCTTCCTTCCCCTTTTTCATTGAAAAATAAATAATCTTGATAAATGACAAGGGAAAATTGTATATTGGCAAATTATAAGTCTCACCTGAAATGTTGCCTGATGTTCTGTTACCTCTCTTTCTGCCCACTGGTTTTTTTCATTTTGTCACGGGGTTCATGCCAGGGAGGCCTTCGGGGTAAAGGAATTGCTCCCTGTGCCAGCATCAAGCATGCCCTGAAGCCATGAGATGACAAAACGAGGAAGAAGAAAGGAGGCCCTGTCTGCCAGCTGAGTGTCTGCCAGCTGTGTATGGCTTTATCCTTTACTCCCTGGGCCCCCCCCACACACACACACGTCAGTGAGGTTACAACCAAATCAGTGGGGTACTAGGCCCTGAGAAGGGTAAGTAACTGCTGCAGCATCCAGTAGACTTTCTTTCCAGTCTGTGGTAATTGTGACAGCTACTTCCAGTCATTGTACAGGATAGAGTGGCTTTTTCCTTGTACTGGAGATTTTGATGTATGTGGATTTTAACTTTTTTACTGGGGTGGGTGGTAGGGAGGAGAGTGGCTTTCTTTATTGGTTTCATATCGGAGTTTACCATCTGTGTGCTTGCCTCCAAAGAAATGTGCGGTGAGGCGTGTGCCCTGCTGGGACCGCTATTCTCCTACGGCCTCCTCTGATCATGTGCAGTTGTAATAGCTTGGAGAGGGGAGCTAGTGCTTTTGAGAAGCAGATGGAGGAAGAAGAAACGTTTTGCTGTATAACATATTTAACCCTACCCTACGTCTGTCAGATTTAATAACTATTGCGGTTTTGGGGGTTTCATTGAAGTGTGGTTGTGTAAGTAAAACAAAAGGGAGGTTTTAATCCCTCCTACCTCCATTTCAACTGCACAATAAATTTTTTTTGCATAAAACATTTCGGGGAGTCAAAAAAAAAGAAACTGGGCCCCCCCTGGCGCCTGGCCCCCCCTGCCGGTTGCTCCCCCTAAATCTCTGTAGTTTTTACGCCCCTAAGTTCCTACTAGACCCATGAGCATTGGTTTTATCTGGTGGATTACCTATAACCCTGACTCGTATCGAGATGAGGTAATGGGAAAGCTTAGGAATAGTGACCATGAATAGAGTTCATTTAATATAGGGAATAGTGATTCATTATATAGTGTCATTTTTAATATGGAATAGTGGACCATGATATAGTGTCATTTAATATGGGAAATAGTACCATGAATATAGTGTCATTTAATAAAGGGAAATAGTTGTACCAGATATTAGTGGTCCATTTTAATCTAGGGAATAGTGACCCAGGATTGAGTGGACATTTAATAGGGGAAAGTGACCATGATATAGTCGACTTTTAATATAGAAATAGTGAACCATGAATATGTGTCATTTATATAGTGAATAGTGATCATGATATATGTCATTAAATAGAAATATGATCATGATAGTGTCATTTAATATAGGGAATAGTGACCATGATATAGTGTCATTTTAAATTGGAAATTAGTGACCATGATATAGTGCCCTTTAATATAGGGAATAGTGATCATGATCAGTGTCAATTTAATTAGGGAATAGTGATCATGATATATGTCATTTAATATAGTAAAAAATAGTGACATATATAGTGTCATTTATATAGGGAATAGTGTCATTTATTAGTGTCATTTAATATGGGAATAGTGATCATGATATAGTGTCATTAATATGGGTAATGTGATCATGATATAGTGTCATTTCATATAGGAAATAGTGATCATGTTATAGTTCATTTAATATAAGGGATAGTGATCATGATATATTTCATTTAATGTAGTGGATAGTGATCATGAATATAGTGTCCCATTTAATATATGACAAGTGACCATTGAATGTGTCATTTAATATAGGGAATAGTGACCATGAAATATAGTGCATTTGATATAGGGAATAGTGGATCATTGATATAGGTGTCCCTGTGATATAGTGGAATAGTGAGCAGTGTAATAGTTCTTTAATATGGGAATATTGGCACCATGATATAGTGTCATTAATAAGGGAATAGTGACCATGATATAGTTCATTTAATATATGGAATAGTGACCATGATATATTGTCATTTAATATAGGGAATATGAATCAATGATTATCAGGGCATTTAATATAGGAGGGGAATAATAGTGATCATGGGTTATAGTCATTTAATAGTAGGGGAATAGTGACATGAAATATAAGTGTCATTTTAATTTTTTTTTTTTGGGGGGGGTAAGTGAATAGTGATCATGATATGTGTCAGTTAATATAGGGATAGTGACCCATGATATAGTGTCCCATTTAATATATGGATAGTTATCATGATATAGTGTCATTTAATATAGGAATAGGTGATCATGATATAGTGTCCCATTTTTTTTAATATAGGGAATAGTATCATGTTGATAGTGTTCATTTTAATATAGGGCATAGTGATCATGAATATAGATGTCCCATTTAATATATGAATAGTGACCATGTATAAAGTGTCATTTAATATATGGAATGTGACATGAATATAAGTGGAATTTATATAGGAATAGTTGACCATGAACAGTGTCATTTAATATAGGTAATAGTCGCCACAACTATATAGTGTCATTTATATAGTGAAATGTGATCATGATATAGTTCATGTAATATATGGAATAGTGATCAATGGTCTATGTCATTTAAATAAGGGAATAGTGACCATGATATAGTGGGCATTTAATATAGGGAATATTGACCATGATAGTGTCATTTAAATATAGGGACTAGTGACCATGATATAGTTGCCATTTAATATAGGCATAGTGGACCAAGATATAGTGTCAATTTATCTAGGGAATGATTGATCCGAGATAGTGTTAGGACTAATGATAATTACTGTCTTTATATATGGAATAGTGACCCATGATACAGTGTCATTTAATATATGGATAGTGACCATGGATAACCGTGTCATTTATATAGGGGATAGTGACCATGATATAGTGTCCATAGTATATAGGAAGAGTGATCATGATACAGTGGCATTTATATAGGGAAATATGTGGATCACGATATAGTGTCCCTTTAATATAGGGAATGTGACCAATGGATACAGTGTCCATTTACTATAGGGGAATATGACCATGATACGTGTCATTAATATTGGATAGTTGGCCAGGATAATAGTGTCATTTTAATATGGGAATAGTGGATATGTACAGTGTCATTTAATATAGGGGATAGTGACCATGATATGTGTCCATTTTAATACCTAGGAATGTGATCACATACAGGTGTCCCCTTTAATATAGGGATAGGACCCATGATACAGTGTTTAATATCGGGATCGTGACCATATACGTGTCATTTAATATAGGGGATAGTGGCCATGATAAGTGTCCATTTACTATAGGGAATATGGGACCATTAACCATTGTCATTTTAAATAGTGGGACATAGTGACATGATATAGTGTACATTTAATATAGAGATAGTGATCACATGGGACTTATTAGTGCATTTAATAATAGGGAATAGGACCGTACATGCACTAATAAGGGATGCGACTGATAAGTGTCTAATTATAGGGAATTAAGTGATTCATGAGTATAGTGTCCATTAATATAGGGAAATAGTGACACATATTTAGTGTCATTTTTATATATGGAATAGTAGATCACTGATATCTTATGTCATTTGAATTAGGGGGGAATAGTGACACATTGATAGGTGTCATTTCATATAGGGAAATAGGGGGACCATGGATATAGTTTATTTAATATAGGGGAATAGTGTGACCATGATAAAAGTGTTCATTTAATAATATGGGAATAGTGATCAATGATATAGTGTCCATTTAAATATAGGGATAGTGGACCATGATATAGTGTCATTAATATAGAGAATAAGGTCATGATATATAGGTCATTAATATAGGGAATATAGACCGAATAGATGAATATAGAATAGATCATCGGATTATAGTGTCATTTAATATTAGGGAAATGTGATTTCACATTCGTTGTATTAATATAGGGTTTCCCATAAGTTTATGAATATAGGGAATAGTGAGGCCCATGATAATAGTGTTCATTTAAATAGGGAATATGATGATTAACAGTGCATGTGTAATTAGTAGGACATAACAGTGTCTATTATAAGGGAATAGTTGAATTCCATGGCGGTTAGGTTGTCATTTATATTAGGGAATTAGTGATTCCAATGATATAGTGTCCTTAATTATAGGGAATATTGACCATGATAGTGCACGTGTGAAAGAATAGGACCATCGATGTTATTTATTGGGAATAGCGTGGACCATGATAAGTGGGTCTTAATATAGGGATATGACCATTGATATAGTGTCCATTTAATATAGGGAATAGGGGCGATACTTCATTAAGAGGTATAGTGTGACCCCTGATTAGTGTTAATGTATAGGGGACATAGTGGGACCATGATATAGTGTCCATTTAATAGGAAATAGGGACAATAACGGAGTATAGGGAGTGCCAGATATAGTTGTCATTTATATAGGGAATAGTGCATGATCCATGGTATTAATAGGAATATACATTTATAGTTGCATTAATAGGGAATAGTGATCATGATATAGTGGACACATCTTTAAATATATGGAATTAGTGGACCATGATATAGGTATCATTTAATATAGGGAACTAGTTGACCATGATATATTTACATGTATATATAGGGAATTAGTGGCAAAGTGGAGATACTTTTATAAAGGAGATATTAAACTATACCTTTCTATATGAATATCTTCAGAGAAAAAGTGTGCATAAAAAACTTACAAGTAGGGCCTCTCTCTGACCTGGCATAAGGGGACAAACAAACTGGGTCTCCATTTTTGTATGTGTCTTATATGGAGGCAAACTAATTATTCCTCTCCTTCTAAAAGGGGGGGAGATTGACCCGCCATATAAGCAGTTGCTATGTAGATGTTCTTCCCAATCAAATGGTTTCTGTGTTAATAACCTACCCATGTTGGCAAGTTTTTTTCTGAATTTTTTCAAGTATAGGGAGGTTTTCTATTTTTATTCTGAGATTTAGGGTTTTTAGCCTTTATCGGTTGCTAGTTGGCTCAATAGAAAACATAGAGCAGTGTGAGAGATGGGGGCATTCCATGTCCCGTTCCATTTGAAATTGTGACAATGGAGGATGTGGGGGACCATAGAAAAACTTGGAATGAGGCTGTGGCGAAGTGATTAGTTATAAACTAGCTTCATAAGGTGTCTTCCCCCTCAGGCCTATGGTGTCCGTAAGAGAATAAGAAGGGGCCAATGAGCTGTAAGGCCTTCTCAGCATCTAAGGCTGAAGAACTACTCCTCTCGTGTTTCATTTTTGAGATACTTCTATTAAGTTTGAAAATTCTACACAGGTTAATTATCTCCCGGCTTGTCTAAGCGTATGAAACCCACCTGGTCTCTGTTGGAATTATTTCTCGGCAGACGAGCTTAGCCAGTGAATTTGCACAGGATTTTTTAGTAAAAATGTTGTAATCGCAAATTAGTAAGCGATACGGTCTATAGGGCTTGAAGCAGAGTGAAGGGTCCTTCCAAGGCATTGGTAAATGACCACAATGAAAATGTAAAGGTCTGGTAGTTGTAGGATAATCTCTAGGCATTATAATGGTTATACTGGAACAGGTGGGGGAGAGTTATAATTCTGGGGTATTTTTTGTAGTAACTGAGAATCCATCTGGCCCTGGTGACTTCCCATTGTGAAGTGATTTATTATCTCCTGTGTCCTAGTGGCTGTGGGGGTTTGTTGTAGTTTGAGGTAATGGCAACTTTTGGTTATAATATCTTTCATATAATTTTAATCGATAATCAAGAGTTATAGTTTCCTTTAGTGGGGAGTGACTGTAGTTAGAAAACTTTTCGTAGTAAGCCCCTGACACTATTTTTTCTTGTCCCATTGATAGGAGTGGTGTTTTGATTGCTGCTCAAGTGGTTGGCTTTTTTTTCAAAGTGTTGTGAAATGGTTGGGGTTTTGGTACAACTGGTGCTGTTGTCCTTAAAGGGACAGTTCAGTGGACTTATCAATACTTGTTAAAAACTTGTTTATTTTGGTGTAATGCATAGTTAGTTATTTTACATATTCTCTCCATTTTGAAAAAAATCAGTTGATCATTCCCCTTTGCTTTTTCCCTTGCTGGTTGACATTAGTGAGCTGGACCATTTCAGGGTCCTAAAACGTCCTTCGTCTTCCCAGAATGCAATCACTACCTTGGAATGTTCCCTAACAGTTATTTCTACTGCTTGGCTTATTGGATGTGTCCCCACAATGCTCAAGATCTCTACTGAGCACTGATCACCCAGGGCTGGGTTGTTTGGTGCCAATACATTATCCTATCAGTAGTGGTAATCCCTGGTGGGCAAGACTTTTTGTGTGTCAGTACATGTGTGGTGGTCAGTATGCTGCATGTGGTGTGTAGTGTGTCCATCCAGGCATGTGTGGTGTCAGTATAATCTGCTTGCATGTGTGTGTATCAGTGCATGTTGTGTGTCAGTATATCTGCATGTTGTGGTGTATCAATGCATGTGTGGTGTCAGTATATCTGCATGTGTGTGTTCAGTGCATGGTGTTTGTCGATATCGCATTGTGTGTTGTTAATCAAGTGCATGTGTGTGTCCTGTATGCAGTGCCTGGTTTGTGTTCATGTGTGGTAAGTGTAATGTATGGTGCAAAAGATAATGGATATAGGTTGACACCATTAGACAGGATTGAATAAACAGATAGATAGGAGATACAGATAGATAACAGGTACGGTTAGAGAGACAACAGACAGAAAATAGATATGGAATACATGTAGGATTACAAAGATAAGATAGTGGTAGGTGAGATGGACAGAGAGACATACAGACCGACCGATCGATAGATAGATGATAGATTTAGATTTATATATAGAAGATAGAATGATAGATAGACAGACCAGACGAAGATAGATGGATAGATGGATAGATAATAGATAGATCTATAGATAGGATCTCTGATCGCTACATGCATGAATAGCTTGATCATAGATAGAATCGATCGATAGATTCGATGATAGATGTAGATGACTCGCTAAGATCCGATCGATGACACTACGATAGATGCATCGCTCGATCGCTGCTCGCTCGCTTTTCTAGCTCGCTAGCTCGCCTGCTCTCGCTCGATGCTCGCTAGACGCTTCGCTCGCATGCTTCTCGCTTCTGCTAGATCGCTCGCTCGCTCTCTCGCCTGCTCGCTCGATGATCGCTAGATCGATACATAGCTCGATTGCCTGTCGTTGTGAGATTCCTGCGCGCTCTCTTCATCTCGCTCGCTCGCTCTGATCGCCCGCCCGACGCTCGCTCCTCGCTTCATCTGCGTCGCGCGCTCGCTCGCTCGCTGCTCAGACAGACCAGGAAAATATAGATACACCCAGACCAGGCATACCCCATAGATAGAGACCAACCAATAAAGATCACACACTAAATTAAACTACTGGGTTAGTGACGTATGTATACTTTTAAAACGTGTCCTTTTTTTCATGGGGTTTTATCTTTAAATTGGGGACGTACACCTATGGAAATGGGAGTGTGGTCTAAAAACAATGGGTTGTGGCCTAATAAATGGGTTTTGTGGGCTAAAATTTGCCCGCCCACTATCACTTTCCCTCTTTTTATCTTTTGTGTTTTTCAAATGTTGGGGAGGTAGATTAAAATTAATTCTGCAGTACGCCTGACCCTTTCCTTTTCCTTTAAAAAAGAGCATCCATGCAGCACATTCAATCAAACACAAGCTGTCACTCCCTTACCACATTGTGTCAGCGTGATATGACGAGAAATCTGCACATGCCACAGGCCGCATTCTCCACCCGCCTCTCTTTACAAGCTGTCAAAACTTGGGATGAATCCACCCCCTGCACCAAGCAACAAAATTACTGGCACTGCCGTGGATGGTGGTACTTTGAAATGGGAAACGGCCGTACAGGCCTACAGGGGCAACTATAGAACAGGCATGCGCAGGTACCACGCGGCCGGTTCTTGAAGGGTCCGCACAGGCTGCACTACAACCTGCACTCCGATTGGCTATGCCTTTTCCTTGCCTTTACACAAGCCCCTCCTCTTTTCATGCGTGCTTCCTCCCACTCCACCCGGGCGCCGGTAAGATAGATGTTTTTTTTACACTTTGGAAATCGGCTCTGCTATGTTGTCCCTCAATGTGGCTCATTAGCGAGACGGCCCTGGCGCACATCATCTGTCTCCAGGGTTAATTTTATTTTTCATGTTAATGCCAGTCCCTCTTCTCTTCTTGGAGGTATAGGTTTTGTCGTGGATAGATAATGGGCAGCCAGCTGGGATCAAGTGCCCGTATCAATCATACAGCTCCTCTGGGATTGCGATCCAGGACGTGAAATATCCATTTACTCTGCTCAATCCTTTTAGCTAGCAAATGGAGCCCCACACATATGGATGGTTGCTTAGGGCGTTTCATTAATTAAGTCTGTAGAGCGATCTACGGTACACGATCCAATGGCAAGGCATGTCGTGGGTAATGAACTCGCTACAGGCCCCATTCATAGAGATGACCTAAAATCAAACTCGAACCCCGAGTTCGAGCTGAAAACATTCGAATTCAGTCAGAACTTCCTCCGACACCTATCCCGAGACACGGATTTTCGATATTTTGGACTTTCAATAAATAGCAATGTTCAATTACCGTTCGAATATGCGAGAAATGTCTATTATACTAGTACGGCCATCGAATCCTCGAGTAAAATTCCATTGTATCTAGTGCGAGCATCGAATCCTCGATAAGTCTCCCATTAAAACCTATCCCTAGCAATCGAATCCGCAAGTAAAATGTCCCTGGTATGTAGCGCGACTCGAATTCGAATACGCGAAGTAAAGTCCTCCATTAAAACCTCTACTCGATCATCGAATTCCGCAAGTACAATTTCCATGGTAAATGTATACCGCAACATTCGAATCCGCGAGTTAAAGTCTCCATTAAAAACCTAGGAGATACCGCGAGCATCGAATCCGCAAGTAAAATGTCCATGGTATGTACTAAATCGAACTCGAATGCCCGCGGTAAAGTCCTCCATTAAAACCGAGAACGCGAGCAGCGAATCCGACGGAATACACAGGCCTGTGTATGTAGACGCGAACACGAAGCCGCGAGGAAAGGGCCCAGTAACCTAGACGCGAGCAGCGAATCCACAAGGAAAAGGTACAGGGTATCTATGGCCACGAAAGTCGAATCCCGATAAAAATGTCCCATGTTATCCTAGGCGCCGAACATCGAATCCGCGAAGTAAGTGTCCCTTGGGCTTTGCCTTTTCGAAACGAAACCTGCTTAACTTTTGTAAGTAAGGTGCAATGAATGACGCTGCCAAATTTAAGCCGTCTGCCTCCACGGCAAGTTGGAGAATTATGTGATGAGTGAGTGAGTGAGGTCCTTGCCTTTATTAGTATAGATGAGTGAGTGAGTGAGCGCTTTGCCTTTTCTAAATGAAACCTGCTTAACTTTTGTAAGTAAGGTGCAATGAATGAGCCTGCCAAATTTAAGCCGTCTGCCTCCACGGCAAGTTGGAAAATTGTGATGGATGGTGAGTGAGTGAGTGAGGGCTTTCCTTTTTAGTATCGAAACGAAACCTGCTTAACTTTTGTAAGTAAGGTGCAATGAATGAGCCTGCCAAATTTAAGCCGTCTGCTTCCACGGCAAGTTGAGAATTAGTGTAAGTGAGTGAGTGAGGGCTTTGCCTTTTATTAGTATAGATGAGTGAGTGAGTGAGGGCTTGCCTTTTCGAAACGAAACCTGCTTAACTTTTGTAAGTATGCAATGAATGAGCCTGCCAAATTTAGCCGTCTGCCTCCACGGCAAGTTGGAGAATTAGTGATGAGTGAGAGTGAGTGGAGTGAGGGCTTTGCCTTTTATTAGTATCGAAACGAAACCTGCTTAACTTTGTAAGTAAGGTGCAATGAATGAGCCTGCCAAATTTAAGCCATCTACCTCACGGCAAGTTGGAGAATTATTGATGAGTGAGTGAGTGAGTGAGTGAGAGCTTTGCCTTTTCGAAACGAAACCTGCTTAACTTTTGTAAGTAAGGTGCAATGAATGAGCCTGCCAAATTTAAGCCGTCTGCCTCCACGGCAAGTTGGAGAATTAGTGATGAGTGAGTGAGTGAGTGAGGTCTTTGCCTTTTATTAGTATAGATGAGTGAGTGAGTGAGCGCTTTGCCTTTTCTAAATGAAACCTGCTTAACTTTTGTAAGTAAGGTGCAATGAATGAGCCTGCCAAATTTAAGCCGTCTGCCTCCACGGCAAGTTGGAGAATTAGTGATGAGTGAGTGAGTGAGTGAAGGCTTTGCCTTTTATTAGTATCGAAACGAAACCTGCTTAACTTTTGTAAGTAAGGTGAAACGATGAGCCTTGCCAATTTAAGCAGTCTTGCCTCCTCCACGGCAAGTTGGAGAATTAGTGATGAGTGAGTGAGTGAGTGAGTGAGGGTTTTGCCTTTTATTAGTATAGATAAATCTAAATTAGTTTTTTTGACTTTAGTTACCCTTTAAATATGGCTTCCATGGGAATGGAAAGGTAGGTCAGTAGGTGAGTGTACCTGGGTCTGTGTGGGAGGTTGGGGGTATCACCATTTGTATTTATGACCATGAAACAAACTGTTTTGAAATATCCACATTTGAGGATTGTTACCATTATAGTCTATGGGGGAAAAATGTCCGGAAATTCACCGATAACGCCGTAACGCTTCCGCAGATTCCTTAGCTAGAAGATAGCACACTTCTCCTATATGCCCCGCACGTCTGTATTTCATGTCTCTAGCTCAAAAACTGTGGGAGGAGATACGGTCCAAAAAAGCGGAAGAATAAAACAGAAGAAGAAGAAATAGAAAGAACAGGAATTTGTCTTTTTCAAGCCAAATTAATAAAGTGTCAGTGGGTCAGGGTTCCGGATCAGGGAGGAGTAATCACTAATAATGGGGATAGGAGGAAAGTCTAGTTAATGTCTGTGTGTTTGTGTTGTATATGTGACTGCCATTAGTCCCTGTCAGTACATACTCATTTCATCTGTTTAAAGGGAAACTCTGTCAGTAGTAAGTTTAGTATTGGGCCCTATAGAGCCACATTACATATATTTACTTCTAGTATGAGGGGGAAGGGGTCTACAATACACATTGGGGGTTGATAAGGTTTTTTTATTCTTGTTGGTTGGGTAAAGGGCCCATCTACCATTTTGCTGTGGGGCCCAGTGATTTCTAGCTAGTCCCCTGGGCCCAAGGTAAGTTTGGGGGGTTTGTTCAGGGGTGTAGGGATCACCATAGCATCTATAGTGATTGCTATGGGGCCCGGAGCCAAAGGGGGCCCTACAAGGTCCCCTGCAGACATGTCCACTCTCCTAAGAATATTTTTAACCTCATGTAGTTCAGTCCCACAAACCCCCTTTTTGTTTTACCTAAACCTTCCAAAGAGGCTCCCGGGCTCAGATATTCTACTTACAAAACCTCGGCTCCTCTCTTCATCCGTGATAGTGACATTACAGCCAATGGCTGACACCCGTTACAGAACAAGACTCCTCTGCTACTGTGTATGCTCGTAACCAACCAGCTCGCAACAGCATCAGAGGAGGCGTGTCCACCCAGCGAGGGGTCGGGGGGTTATAAGTAGAATATCTGAGTCTGGGAGAATCTTTGAAAGGTAAACGTAAAATAAAAACAGGGTTTGTGGAGCTGAACTATGTGACATAAAAAGGAGGGCGGACATGTCCTTTATAAAACCTGCCCAGGGTGGGTTAAACTGCACCAAACTGTTTTGTTTTTTTTGTGGGTTGAGGAGCCCCAATCTAAAATCTTCCTATGGGGCCCTGTGATTTCTATCTACACCACTGGTTTTGTTCAATGTGTAAAATTTACTCTAAAGGTGGACTTGCCCTTTAAATGTTAGAATTGAATGGGACATTTACATGTTTATTAGGGTTCCAGAATTATTGTCTAGTAGAGGGACTTGGTCCTTTACATACAGACATATGGTATATGAAGTGTTAATAGGCACATCCTATTATCTATTTATATAGCCAACCTGGGAATGTGTCAGAATGTATCTTCCAATTCCACGGTAACACATACAACATGCTCTGAGATGTGTCTTGTATGACATTAACTTACCATATTCTCTGTGTTTATTTTTCTTAGAGAAATGCAGGATAAGTGGAAATCTAATACGTCAGGATATTGTTTAGTCCCGTACGGTTCAATGTTGTCAAAGAACAAGATCACAATAGACATTTCGTGTGGCAGTCAAAATGTTCATATAAACCTCAATCAAACTCTAAATCACACAACCATTGGTTCATTTGGGAGTGGAGAAAATGGTGCAATGTCCAACCAAGTCACACAGACCGTTCATAACAATGACTCAACACAACGGAACCAACACTTCCACCATAATGATGTCCCACATCACAAATATCCAAGTTTAAAATCCAATCAACAGACCCATAAAGAAGAGAAGACCAATGACTCTCCACATTGGACTCACACAGAAGAGAAACCTTCTGACTATAAGGAATGTGAGGAAAGTTATAGCAAGAAGAGTCAGACTCTGATTCATGGCAAAGACAGGACATTTGTCTGTTCTGAGTGTGGAAAATGTTACAAGACTAAAGATAAACTCAATGTCCATCATCGTACTCATACTGGAGATAAACCATATGTCTGTAATGAGTGTGGGAAAGGCTTCAGGGATAGTACTAAACTGACTAATCATCAATGTGTTCACACAGGAGAGAAACCATATGTTTGTAATGAGTGTGGAAAAGGCTTCAGGGATAGTACTAAACTGACTAATCATCAATGTGTTCACACAGGAGAGAAACCATATGTCTGTAATGAGTGTGGGAAAGGCTACACGACAAAGAAACAACTGAATATCCATATTCTAGATCACACAGGAGAGAAACTGTATGTCTGTAGTGAGTGTGGAAAAGGCTACAGGAAAAAGTCACATCTGAAAGCCCATATTCTAAATCACACAGGAGAGAAACCATATGTCTGTAATGAATGTGGAAAAGGCTTCAGGGATATTACCGACCTAAATATTCATCACCGTGTTCACACAGGAGAGAAACCATTTGTCTGTAATGAGTGTGGAAAAGCCTACACAACAAAGAAAACACTGAATATCCATATTCTAGATCACACAGGAGAGAAACCGTATGTCTGTAGTGAATGTGGGAGGAGTTTTAAAACAAAAAGTTATTTAAATAATCATCATAAATTTCACACAGGAAATCTTATTCCATGTCCAGAGTGTAAGAAATCCTTTCCAAGAATGCGGGACTTGCAAAGGCACCAAATGATCCATACAGGGGAAAAACCTTTTCAGTGCACAGAGTGTGGGAAATTGTTTAGGTATAAGACTAAGCTGAATTTACATTATCGTAATCATACTGGGATTAAACCTTTCACTTGTTCAGAGTGTGGGAAACAGTATAAATGGAAACACATGCTTGAATACCACCAATTAACTCATACTGGTGAGAAACCATTTGCCTGCACTGAGTGTGAGAAAAGCTTTAGTTGCCAGAGTCAACTTAATAATCATGTTCGCATACACACTGGGGAGAAACCTTTTGTCTGTTCTAATTGTGGGGAGCGTTTCAGTAGTAAGAGTGCACACAAATCCCATCTGTCTATCCACACAGGAAAGAAAACATATGTCTGTATGTATTGTAGGAAATGTTTAAGTAACCAGACTGCACTCAGAGGCCATCTTCGTATACACACAGGAGAGAAACCGTTTACCTGCACTGAGTGTGGGAAAAGCTACAGAACTAAGGGTGAACTTAAGCATCATGTTCAGACACATATAAGAATAAATTGTTTTATCTGTAGTGAGTGTGGGAAAACACACAAGAGTAAATGGTCACTCAACACTCATCTTCAGACACACATCATGGTAGATAATGACATGTGATCTATATGTAGGATTAGGAACGATAAGGTGGAATCTTCTTTGGTTTAGAGATGCGGCTGGATAGGGAACAAGTTTTATATTTTCATTAATTGATGACTGAAAAAGAAAGATCATTAAAAAAGGCAAACTAAGGCTGATTGAGACTATTGTATTTTTCCATGACACCTTCCTTCCCTTTTCATTGAAAAATAAACAAATCTTGATAAAGGACAAAGGGAAAATTGTATATTGGCAAATTATAAGTCTCACCTGAAATGTTGCCTGATGTTCTGTTACCTCTCTTTCTGCCCACTGATTTTTCATGTCACGGGCAATGCCAGGGAGGCCTTCAGGGGGTAAAGGAAATGCTCCTGTGCCAGCATCAAGCATGCCCTGAAGCCAGGAGATGACAAAACAGAAGAAGAAAGGGGCCTGTCTGCAGCTGAGTGTACTGCCAGCTGTGTATGGCTTTATCTTTACTCCCTGGGCCCCCCACACACACACACTGTCAGTGAGGGTACAAACCAAATCAGTGGGTACCTGAGGCTGAGAAAGGGTAAGTAGCTGCAGCAGTCAGTAGACGTTTATTCCAGGTCTGTGTAATTGTGACAGCTACTTCCATTCATTGTACAGGAGAGAGTGGCTTTTTCTTGTACTGGAGAGTTTGATGTAGTGGATTTTAACTACACTGGGGTGGGTGGTAGGGAGGAGAGTGGCTTCTTTATTGGTTTCATTGGTTTAATATTGCACTGGGGAGGTGGGTGGTAGTGGTATTGGTGGGGGCCCAGTAATTTACATTGTATGGGGCCCAGAAGAATATGATCATGGCCCTGCTGGACGCTATTCTCCTAGCGGCCTCCTCTGAGCATGTGCGAGCTTGTAAATAAGCTTGGAGAGGAGCTGAAGCCTTTTGAGAAGCAGAGGGAAGGGAAGAAGAACGTTTTGCTGTATAACAGATTAACCCTACGTCTGTCAGATTTATAACTATTGCGGTTTGGGGTTTTGGAAGGTGGTTGTGTAAGTAGAAACAAAAGGTAGGTTTAATCCCTCCTACCTCCAATTCAACTGCACAATAAAGTTTTTTTTGCATAAAACATTTCGGGGAGTCAAAAAAAAAAAGAAAATGGGCCCCCCCTTGGCTCCTGGGCCCCCCTGCGGTTGCTCCCCCTAATCTCCTGTAGTTACGCCCCTAAGTTCCTACTAGACAGGATGCATTGTTATATCTGGTGATAACTAATAACCCTGAGCTCATTATCGAGATGAAGGTAATGGGAAGCTTAGGGAATAGTGACCATGATATAGTGTCATTTAATATAGGGAATAGTGATCATGATATAGTGTCATTTAATATAGGGAATAGTGACCATGATATAGTGTCATTTAATATAGGGAATAGTGACCATGATATAGTGCCATTTAATATAGGGAATAGTGATCATGATACAGTGTCATTTAATATAGGGAATAGTGATCATGATATAGTGTCATTTAATATAGAGAATAGTGACCATGATATAGTGTCATTTAATATAGGGAATAGTGATCATGTTATAGTGTCATTTAATATAGGGAATAGTGATCATGATATAGTGTCATTTAATATAGGGAATAGTGATCATGATATAGAATAGTGACCGTGATATAGTGTCATTTAATATAGGGAATAGTGACCATGATATAGTGTCATTTAATATAGGGAATAGTGACCATGATATAGTGTCATTTAATATAGAGAATAGTGACCATGATATAGTGTCATTTAATCACTACAGTACTTCAGCCTTCAGCTATAATAAATGGGGTTCTCCCAACTTTTTATGTCCAGCACACAGCCAATAACACACAATGGGGGTTATTCAATAAAAGTTCTTATCATTAAATGGTGCTAATTTGTGCCCCAACCAATCAGAACTTATGAACATTTTAAAGCTAACATTGATTGGTGGGCAAAATTATCACCATTTAAACAATAAGAACTTTATTGAATCTCCCTGAATGTTGGTCCTTAGGCCTTTGTAGACTGAAGGCTGGAAGTTACTTTCATGGAGATTCAATATCCCTAAAATAAGTCTAAAACCAATGCAATCCCAGTAATATAGGGTTAGCATGGCACTATTTCTAGTAATAACGCATCATCATCATACAATACCAAGTAAGTTAATTTTACATACGTTGTAGTACACAACTTAAGTGGTACTGTATTAGAGATTAGGAACGAGGAAGGATGTCCCCTTGCCAGGATCCCACGATGCAATAATGGACGTAATCGCATTGCATTTGGGATCACGGAGGTAGTAGTTCAAGGTAAAGATGTTCCCTTTTGCGGTATTGAGTTTTTCCCATTTATTTTCTTATTTCTTGGATGTATTGATGGCATAGAGGTAACCAAGAAGCACTGGGACACCTGGAAGGCAACTTACAATTTATTTCACTAACAGGTACACATTTAATCATATAGTAAATAGGTAGGTAACAATTGGGACCATGGCCTGAGATGACCCGCAATCGAACCCAACACCCGAAATAAAATAGACCTGCAAGCAGACCCACATCTGACTAGGTGAACCTGACCCACAAACCATTGAAATGCACTGTAGTTTACCAAACCCGACCTGCAAATTGGTTAAACCGTGGGTACCTGACATGATGCAGGACTCGGTCAGATCTCACCCTGAATTAACGGAGGCCAGGGGTGCCCAACCCATTTGATCTCAAGGGTCCAATGTGCAGTCCCCTGACCACCTTGAGGGCCCACCCAATAAATTTATAGGCTATATGGTTTATATAAAAATGTGCATCAGACTGAGTCACAAATTGTCACTAATTACAAATGATGCAGTTACTGTTATTCGTGACCCAATAACCAGTTTTCAATGTACCACTGGGTGATTAGTGACTGAGGGCTGTCTGTGACACTGGTGATTAGTGACTGGAGGGTGGCTGTGACACGGTGGTGATTAGTGAACTGAGGATTACGTAACACTGGGTGATTTGTGCACTGGAGGGCTTGGCTATAACATGGGTGATTAGTGAATGGAGGGCTGGCTATAACACTGGGTGATTGTGAACTGGAGAGCTGCTGTTGTAACATGGGTGGATTTGTGCACTGGAGGGCTGGCTGTAACAACGGGTGATTAGTAAAGCTGGAGGGATGGCTGTGACCACTGGGTGATTAGTGAACTGGAGGGTGGCCTCTATAACACTGGGTGATTGTGAACTGGGAGTGGCTGTAACACGGGAGATTTGTGCAATGGAGGGCTGGCTGTACACTGGGTGATTAGTGAACTGGAGGGCTGGCTAGTAAACTGGGTGATTAGTGAACTGGAGGGCTGGCTGTAACACTGGGGATTAGTGAATGGGCAGGCTGGCCTGTGACACTGGGTGATTAGTGAACTGGAGGGCTGGCTGACACTGGGGTGATTAGAGAACTGGAGAGGTGGCTGTGACACTGGGTGATTAGTGAACTGGAGGGTTCTGGTGTGACAACTGGGTGGGATTGTGAACTGGAGGGCTGGTGTAACACTGGGCGATTAGTGAATGGAGGGCTGGCTTTGTAACACTGGGTGATTAGTGAACTGGAGGGCTGTCTGTAACACTGGGGATTTGTGAACTGGAGGACTTACTGTAACACTGGGTGATTGTGCACTGGAGGGCTGGCTCTATAACAATGGGTGATTTGTGAACTGGAGGGCGGCTTGTTAACACTGGTGAGTTTGTGGACTGGAGGGCTGTCTGTAACACTGGGTGATTTGTGAACTGGAGGACTTACTGTAACACTGGGTGATTGTGAACTAGGAGGGCTGGCTGTTGTAACACTGGGGTGATTAGTGAACTGGAGGGCTGTCTGTAACACGGGTTGATTAGTGAACGGAGGGCGGCTGTAAACGGGTGATTAGAGAACTGGAGGGCTGGGTGTACACTGGGTGATTGTGAGAACTGGAGGGCTGGGCGTACACTGGGTGATTAGAGAACTGGAGGGTTAGCTGTGACATGGGTGATTAGTGAACTGAGGGCTGGCTGTAACAACTGGGTGATTAGAGAACTGGGGGGCTGGCTGTTACACTGGGTGGTGATTAGTGAACGGAGGGCGTGGCTGTGCACTGGGTGATTAGAGAACTGGAGGGTTAGCTGTGACAACTGGGTGATTAGTTGAACTGAGGGCTGGCTATGACATGGGTATTTGTGAACTGGAGGGCTGGCTATAACACTGGGTGATTTGTTGACTGGAGAGCGGCTTGTAACATGGGAGATTGTGCACTGAGGGCGGCTGGCTGTACACTGGGTGATTAGTGAACTGGAGGGACTGGCTTGTAACACTGGGTGATTAGGTGAACTGGAGGCTGGCTGTAAAATGGGTGATTATAGTGAACTGGAGGGCTGGCTGTGACACGGTGTGTGGTTAGAGAACTGGAGGGCTGGTGTACACTGGGTGATTTGTGAACTAGAGGGCTGTCTGTAACACGTGGGTGATTAGTGAATTGGAGGGCTGGCTGTGACACTGGGTGATAGAGAACTGGAGGGCTGGCTGTACACTGGGTGATTTGTGAACTAGAGGGCTGTCTGTAACACTGGGTGATTAGTGAATGGAGGGCTGGCTGTAAAACTGGATGATTTGTGAAATGGAGGGCTGGTGTAACATTGGGGTGATTTGTGGACTGGAGGGCTGGCTGTGACATTGGGTGATTGTGGACTGGGGGGCTGTAACAGGGTGATTTGTAGATGGAGGGCTGGCTGTAACAATGAGTGAGGGGGTGGTCCCGGATTTCAGGCATTGATAGGGTGGTTGTCTATATAAGCAGGTTAGTAAATGTACAATCATGTGTTCTAACTCGTCCTGAGTTAGTTCTGTGGCCTGTGTGTCTCTTCAGTTCAGAGAAACTCACTGACTGTGCAGCTCAGAATGCTTCAGAGCTCTTTAAAGATAGGAATCTGTGCATCTGTGGTAGGTTTGTTCTATCTAATTTGCTGACTGCATAATTGGTTATCTAACTCGGGCTTAGGATGTTGGTTGGACATGACAGAAAAAGTAGGTATCTCTAGCAGCAACAACCTCTACCACGGTCACCTAGTGTGGAGACTCCATTCCAAATAGAGTCTCGTTACTCATAAGATTCCAGTAAGTACACAGTAATAAGAGGGATAGCTCCATCCAATGGTGGGTAAAAATTTACTTTTATTGCAGCATATAAAAAAACAGCACATGAAGGAAACAGCCTAACCCTGATGGATTTTGTGACATTTGATCATCACTTATGAGAGGGAGAGTATGCTTCTATGTGTGTACACTCCCCCCAAAGTGAAGCGGAGCGAGGGGAGCGTTCCAAAGGTAGGGAGCAGCAAGAGAAGAGGTTTAAGGCGGGAGGCAGCAGTGTTAGTTGGGGGTTTGGGGAGAAGATTTCCTGAGAGGAACGGAGGGCACGGCCTGGAAACATAAGGGACCACAAAGAGAGAAGATAAGTAGGGAGGTGCAGTAGAGTGAAGGGCACGGCCTGGAACATAAGGAACCAAGAGAGAAGATAAGCAGGGAGGTTGCAGTAGAGCGAAGGGATATAAAGGTAAAAGCAGGGTATTGAATAGGATTCTTTGTTATTGGGAAGCCACCTATGGAACTGAAGTATCGGGGTTGCTGGTTCTCTTTTGGAGGAGAGTGAGATGATTGGAGCTTCTCAGTTTAAGACTGGAAAGGAGAGAGATGACCGGCTGGGAGTCTAAATAGTTCGACTGTTACAGTAGGTCAATACGGGAGATATAAGGGCATGGATGAGCATTTAGTGTGGAGAGAGAGAGAGAAAAGGGTGGATCTTGGCAATATGTGAAGGAGAAAAACGACAGGTCCTAGTGACAAGTTGTTAATGTGATGATGGAAGGAAAGAGAGGGTCAAAAGACTCCAAGGCAGTGTGCAGATTCCACCGGGTTAATGACCATATTGTTCAATAGAGATGGAGAAGGGTGGACTAGGTCCCGTTAGGGGTGGGGGAAAGATTAATCCATTGTGGAAGATTAGTTTAGGCAGTGCACCATCCAGGGAGAGATAGAGAGCAGACATTTAGAGATTTGGGATTGGACTTCAGGGTAGCGTGGGGGGTGGACAACATTACTTTGGGTATCATCAGCATATAAG
The DNA here is from genome assembly GCA_019447015.1 of Hymenochirus boettgeri. Lineage (NCBI taxonomy): Eukaryota > Metazoa > Chordata > Amphibia > Anura > Pipidae > Hymenochirus > Hymenochirus boettgeri. Next base: position 66,251 of record JAACNH010000216.1, read on the forward strand.
TGATACTTAAAACTGAAAGAACTGATATTCTCCCAGAGAGATAGTGTAGAGGGAGAACAAGGGTCCTAAAACCGAGCCCTGAGGGACCCCACACCTAAGCGGAACCAGAGAGGAAGTCTACTAGTAAAAGAGACAGGAAAGAAAGATCTGTTAGAGAGATTAAGAAGACAACCACGCCGCAGCTTGATTTCAGGTGCCCAGAGAATATAGAATCTGCATAAGAAGAGAGTGGTCCACAGTATCAAAGCAGCCGATAGGTCAAGGAGAATGAGGACCGAGAAACTGTCCCTTGGCTTTGGCAGCTTGTAGTTCATTTGAACTTGCGAGGGACGTTCCAGTTGAATGACCCGGTCCGAATCCTGATTGTAACGGGTCCAATAAGTTATTAGCATGGAGTATTTAGTAATGTGTGTAGAGACGAGACGCTCTAAGAGTTTTGACACAAACAGTAAAAAGGGAAGAGGAGACAGGGCTGGGTAGTTTGGACAGACAGGGCGGTGGTGTTTGACAGACAGGGCAGTAGTAGTAGTTTGAAGACAGGGTGGTGTAGTTGACAGACAGGGCGGTAGTTGACAGACAGGGTGGTAGTTTGACAGACAGGGGCAAGTTGGTGAGACAGGGCTGGAGGGTAGTTTTGACAGACAGGTAGGGTCCATAGAGGGTTTTTTGAGAAAGAGGTTTGACACACACATGTTTAAAGGCAGCAGGAGGAGAAATCCACGAGGTCAGGGAGGAAGGAATTAGAAATGTGAGTAAAGAGGCAGGGGAAGGATTTTAGCGCAGTGTCTGAGTAAGGAAGGAGGACATGGGATCAAGGGTTCACATTGTAAGTGGCGAGGACAATTAAGACTTCCGACTGGGTGACAGGGGTGGTGAAAGATTCCAGAAGATGCAGGCGGTGGGGCAGGCAGAAGAAGGAGAGAGTTGCCCTGGGGTGAGGGATTGTAGAGTGCGGGATATCATTTTTATTTTGAAGTAGTCTTAATATCCTGAGGAGCGTCAACTGGGATAATGTCAATACATTATCCCAGTTGACATTCTGAAGAGCTACTTTTAACCTGGGGAAGGGAAATTTGCCTTCCCGAAATTAAGTCTTTTTTTTTTAACCCAGCGCATTTTTCCTTTCAATAATAAAATCCAAACGCCACTATTTCATGGTCACTATTCCCTAATAGAGATGTCCAAACTTCGCAAAACCGGTCCGCTCGAGGATCCGCGAATTTCAAAAAAAATTTGAAAATTCGAAAATCCGCGAGCGGACTCATTAAATGGAAAATATCCTCGAAATTACGAGATTTTCGTATTTTTGAAAAATACGTATTTCGAAAATTCGAAAAATAAGGAGAAAAACGCGTAATTTCGAAAATTTACGAAAAATACGAGAAAACCTTGTTATTTCGAAAATAATACGAGAAATCTTGTAATTTCGAAATTTTTCGAAAATATGAGAAATCCGCGGTTCGGAAGTTCGGAAGGCGGAAAAATCCGGAAAAATCCACCGTTCGCGAACGGGATAAATCCGCGACAGATCCGGGTTCGGATCCGCGAACCAGCCATCCCTATTCCCAAGCCTTCAGTTACCTTTTATCTATAATGCGCTTCACAATGTTAGATATTACCAGATCCAACAGAGCTCCTTTTCTAGTAGGAACCTCAACCACTGTGTGAGAATATATCCTGCAGCAAATTCAGAACTCATGCCTTTTTCTGTGATGGCAGTTCCACTACACCAATCAAGTCAGGGTAGTAAAGTCCCCATAATGAGACACTCAACAATCAATGTCAGGGTAATTAAAGTCCCTCCATAATGATTAACTACACCAATCAAGTCAGGGTAATTAAAGTCCCCCATATGAGTTACACTCACCAATCAATGTCAGGGTAATTAAGTCCCCATAAGAGTACACATACACCAATCAATGTCAGGGTAATTAAAGCCCCCATAATGAGTTACACTACACCTATCAATGTCAGGGTAATTAAAGTCCCCCATAATGAGTACACTACACCAATCAAGTCAGGGTAATTAAGTCCCCCATAATGAGCAACTACACCAATCAATGTCAGGGTAATTAAAGTCCCTTAATGAGCACACTCCACCAATCAATGTCAGGGTAATTACAAGTACCCCATAATGAGTGACACTAACACAATCAATGTCAGGGTAATTAAAGTCCCCTATAATGGAGCACACTCCACCAATCAATGTCAGGGTTATTAAAGTACCCCATAATGAGTACACATACACCAATCAATGTCAGGGTAATTAAAGTCCCCCATAATCAGCAACTCCCCAGAATGCAGCCCTTGCCAACAGCATATGAAGTTTGACTCACCTCCTTTGCTAGCATGTGGTGGTTATAGCAGAAACCAACAATGACATTACCCCCTTCCTGTTGCCTAATCACCATATTGCCTCACTTTAACATCATATCGCCAGTTATCACTTCTTTTAAATTTGGCTTCAAATCTTTTTTAACATAAACACACCACTTTCTCCCCCTTTCTTTCTCTCTATCCTGCCATAAACAAGGCGTCTCGTAACATTTACAGCCCAGTCATGAGAACTGTTCAACCATGTTTTGCTATACCTATTACATCAGCCAGGCTTCTCACATTTGCAAACATACATTTTAGATTATAACCTGTAGTTAATTTATACACTTTAATACACATGCCTCCCTATCCCTATGCTAGCCCACCCCCTTCCACACACTTACTGGCCAATCTACCACCATGCTTTCCTCCTGGGCTATCTGTCCCAGTGAGACTGCTAATACCCTTCCCCCCCAAACCTAGTTTAAATCTCAGCCAACCCTCTAGTCATCTTCTCTCCAAAACAGCTGCACCACCATCAATGAGGTACAACAATCCTACCACCTCTTCCATGCATTAATGCTAAGCTCCCGCTGGTCTCCCTAGCCGTAGATGTGGCTGCGGTAGTATTTCTGAAAACATTTACCCTGAAGATCCTGCTTTTAACTTGGCCCCAACTCTCGGAAACTCATGTTTAAGGACCCACCATCCTCTCTAAATTTGTCGTTGGCACCAATGTGAACCAACACACCGCCGGGTCACCTTGGCACACCCAATAATCTGTCTCATGATCCACCATGCAGAACCAGATCACCAGGCAGGCAACACACAGTTCGGCATTGTAGGGTCTTGGCGGCAGATTACCCTTATCTCCTTATAATGGAGTCCTCTACCACTACACCTGTCTAGCATCATGCTCCTAAGTTCATCCTTCCTTGTCTTAAAATGGCGTCCCCTGGGTGCTCAAGGATTATCCGCTCCATACACACTAATTCTGAGCTGTCTTCTCACTTCATACCTAAGGTCTGCAAATCTGTTGGATGGGCAAACTGGGAAGAAGCAAGCCTGAAGTTCCTACTAGACAGAATGCGTTTTTGGATCTGGTGATATCTAAACCCTGAGTCATTTGAGATGAGGATGGGAGTATGCTGAAGTAACATGTACATGAAGTGTCATTAATATAGGGAATGACATGATCTAGGCTCTTATATGGATGTGACCATGAATAGTGTCTTTTATAGGGAATAGTGATCATGACTCGTTCATTCATATAGGATTGACCATGATATAGTGTCATTTAATATAGTGAGGAAGTAGGGACCATGATATAGGTGTCATTGAATATAGGAAGCAGTGGACCACTGAGATAGTGTCATTTATATAGGGAAAGTGATCATGATATAGTGTCATTTTATAAGGGGATAACCATGTTAGGTCATTAATATAGGGAAAGTGAATATGATAGTGTCATTAATATAGGGAATAGTGACCATGATTAGTGTCATTTAATATAGGAATAGTGACCATGATATAGTGTCATTAATAAGGGAAAGTGACCATGATATAGTGTCATTTAATAAGGAAACAGTGACCATGATAGTGTCATTTATATGGAACAGTGACAATGCTTAGTGTCATTAATATAGGGAACAGTGACCATGATATAGTGTATTTAATATGGAACAGTGACCGTGATATAGTGTCTTTAATATAGGGACAGTGACCAGATAAGCTTGTCATTTAATATAGGAATAGTGACCATGATATATGTCATTTAATATAGGAATAACATGATATAGGTTCATTTAATAGATAATAGTGACCATGATATAGTGTCATTTAATAGGAATAGTGATCATGATATAGTGTCATTTAATATAGGGAATAGTGACCATGATTTAGTGTCATTTAATTACTATAGGTTAATCAGGTGACATGATATAGTGTATTTAATATAGGGAAATATTGAAATGATATGGTCATTTAATATAGGGAATAGTGACCATGATATAGTGTATTAATATAGGGAATAGGACCATGATTATAGTGTCATTAATAAGGGATAGTGACCATGATATAGTGTCATTTAATATAGGGAATAGTGACCAGATATAGTGTCATTAATATCGGGAACAGTGATATGATATAGTGTCATTTAATTAGGGAATAGTGATCATATATAGTGTCATTATAGGGGAACAGTGACATGATATAGGTCATTTAATATGGGAAGCAGTGACCATGTATAGTGTCATTTAATATAGGGAATAGTGACCATGATATAGTGTCATTTAATATAGGGAATAGTGACCAGGATATAGTGTCATTTAATATAGGAATAGGGACCATGATATAGTGTCTTTATATAGGGAATAGTGACCATGAATAGTGTCATTATATAGGGAATGTGACCGATAGTGTCATTAATATAGGGAATATTTATATAGGGAATAGTGATTATCATGATATAGTGCATTTAATATAGGGAATAGTGACACATGATATAGTGTCATTTAATATAGGGAATAGTGACCATGATATAGTGTCATTTAATAAGGGAATAGTGACCACTGATATAGTGTCTATTTAAAATATGAATAGTGGAAATGATATAGTGTCATTTAAATAGGGAATGTGATGAATGGATATAGTGTCATTTAATATAGGGAAAGTGACCATGATATAGTGTCATTAATAAGAATAGTGACATGATAGTGTCATTGAATATAGGGAATAGTGATCATGTATACAGTGTCATTTAATATAGGGAAATAGTGGACCGCGATTTATATAGTGTCATTTAATATAGGGAATATTTAATATAGGGAAATAGTGATCATGATATGTGTCATTTAATATAGGGAATAGTGACCATGATATAGTGTCATTAATATAGGGAATAGTGGACATGATACAGGTCATTTAATTAAGGGAATAGTGACCATGATAAAGGGTCATTTAATATAGGGAAATAGTGACCAATGATACAGTTGTCATTTATATAGGGAATAGTGACCATGATACGTGTCATGTAATATAGGGAATAGTGACCATTGATTTTGATATTAATTTAGTGTCATTTAATATAGGGAATAGTGATCATGATATAGTGTCATTTATATAGGGATAGTGACCATGATAGTGTAATTTAATATAGGGAATAGTGACCATGAATAGGGAATGTAATATAGGGAATTCAGTGATGCATGATATAGTTGTCATTTAATATAGGGAATAGTGACCATGATATAGTTGTCATTTAATATAGGAATTGTGACCATGGTATAGGGTTCATTTAAATAGGGAACATGACCATGATATAGTGTCATTTAATATAGGGAACAGTGATCATGTATATAGTGTCATTAATATAGGGAATAGTGACCATATATAGTGTCATTTAATATAGGGAATAGTGATCATGATATAGTGTCATTTAATTAGGGCAACAGTGACCTGATATTAGGTGTCATTTCAATATAGGGAACAGGACCATGATATAGTGTCTATATATTAGGGAATAGTGACCATGAATTATAGGTCATTAATATAGGGAATGTGATCATGATATAGTGTCATTAATATGGGAAAAATAGTGACCATGATATAGTGCATTTAATATAGGGAATAGTGACCATGATATAGTGTCATTTAATATAGGGAATAGTGACCATGATATAGTGTCATTTAATATAGGGAATAGTGATTATGATATAGTGTCATTTAATATAGGGAATAGTGACCATGAAATAGTGTCATTTAATATAGGGAATAGTGACCATGATAAAGTGTCATTTAATATAGGGAATAGTGACCATGATATAGTGTCATTTAATATAGGGAATAGTGACCATGATATAGTGTTATTTAATATAGGGAATAGTGACCATGATAAAGTGTCATTTAATAAAGGGAATAGTGACCATGATATAGTGTTATTTAATATAGGGAATAGTGTCAGCTTCGCAATATTTTTGGTACAATTATATTTATTATATGTGTTTTGATTCTCTGTTGCTACTGTCTTCAATGTGCCCCAGGATGTTTTTCTATATTCTCTTCATTTTGTAAGCTTCCTACTAATCGTAAAACTGTTCCTTATGCTGCTATGTATAATGATGTAATTGCTCTGAATACTATTTCCACTGATAATTTTACTATAAATTACATATAATTTCTGTTTAGTTATCCCTTCGGGATAAAAGGGTGGAACTGTTAGGTTTTTATATATTCTCTATAATCACTTAGCCCAATAGCAGCCATTTTGTTCTCTGACTCCATTTTGTCTTATATTATTGTCGTGTTATTGCAGATGTTTTGTTTCCAAATGTTCTGAGCTCAAGGTCTTTTGACTCCTACATTGTGTGTCAGCCTGACTCTATCTTCACATTTCAAGGTTTTAGTACGTCATCTACAGACACTGTGTCTGGCCTGCCTTTCTTCTGGCAAAGCCCTTTTTTTTCTTAATATATTCCAATGTACGAAATGAATAAACTGAGAAACTGGGTTCTACGGCACCGAACGTGTTGTGTAATCCGTTCTCCCAGCGCTGAAGGTCTCTTAGTGGGTCTAAGCAGGCATCAGAGTCCGGCGAGGCTAGAATAGGATACTTATTCTTTCATCCAGTTCATTACCCGGTGTTAGTCATCCCTCCAGTTCATTACCCGGTGTTAGTCATCCCTCCAGTTCATTACCCGGTGTTAGTCATCCCTCCAGTTCATTACCCAGTGTTAGTCATCCCTCCAGTTCATTACCCAGTGTTAGTCATCCCTACAGTTCATTACCCAGTGTTAGATATCCCTCCAGTTCATTACCCAGTGTTAGTCATCCCTCCAGTTTATTATCCAGTGTTAGTCATCCCTCCAGTTCATTACCCAGTGTTATTCATCCCTCCAGTTCATTACCCAGTGATAGGGTCATCCCTCCATCATATACCCAGTGTTAGTCATCCCTCCAGTTCATAACCAGTGTTAGTCTCCCTCCAGTTCATTACCCGTTGTTAGTCATCCCTCCAGTTATTACCCATGTTAGTCATCCTCAGTGTATTACCCAGTGTTAGTCATCCCTCCAGTTCATTACCCGGTGTTATCATCCCTCCGTTATGACCCAGTGTTAAGCATCCCTCCAGTTCATTACCCAGTGTTAGTCATCCCTCCAGTTCATTACCCAGTGTTAGTCATCCCTCCAGTTCATTACCCAGTGTTAATCATCCCTCCAGTTTATTATCCGGTGTTAGTCATCCCTCCAGTTCATTACCCAGTGTTAGTCATCCCTCCAGTTCATTACCCAGTGTTAATCATCCCTCCAGTTCATTACACGTTCATTACAGTTCATCACACGTGGAGATAATTCCCATAATTCTGGGGGTCTTTGGATTCTGTGCCTGCCAAATTTAAGCCGTCTGCCTCCACGGCAAGTTGGAAAATTAGTGATGAGTGAGTGAGTGAGTGAGTGAGGGCTTTGCCTTTTCGAAACGAAAGCTGCTTAACTTTTGTAAGTAAGGTGCAATGAATGAGCCGGCCAAATTTAAGCCGTCTGCCTCCATGGCAAGTTGGAGAATTAGCCAAATATAGGGAATAGTGATCATGATATAGTGTCATTTAATATAGGGAATAGTGACCATGGTATAGTGTCATTTAATATAGGGAATAGTGATCAGGATATAGTGTCATACACACACATGCTCAGATCTCTACTGAGCAACTGAATCAGCCCAGGGACTGGGTTGATTTGGTGCCAATACATATCTAGTCAGTAGTGTATCCTGGGTGGGCAAGACTTTGTGTGTCAGTACATGTGTGTGTCAGTATATCTGCATGTGTGTGTAGTGTGCATCAGTGCATGTGTGTGTCCGTAGATCTGTCATGTTTGTGTAGTCAGTGCATGTGTGTGTCGTATATCTGCATGTGTGTGTATCAGTGCATGTGTGTGTCAGTATATCTGCATGTGTGGTGTTTAGTATAGTCAGTGCATGTGTGTGTCTGTATGTCAGTGCTTGTTTGTGTGTCATGTGTGGGTAAGTGTATGTATGTGGCAAAGATAGATAGAGATATAGGTTGACACAGATAGACAGATGAATAAACAGATAGATAGGAAGATACAGATAGATAGACAGGTAGGTAGAGAGACAGACAGACAGACCTATCTATCTGTTTATTCATCTGTCTATCTGTGTCAACCTATATCTCTATCTATCTTGTGCCACATACATACACTTACCCACACATGACACACAAACAAGCACTGCCATACAGACACACACATGCACTGATATACTAACACACACATGCAGATATACTGACCCACATGCACTGATACCCAACATCAGATATACTGACACACACATGCACTGAACACACACATGCAGATATACTGACACACACATGCACTGATACACACCACTGCAGATATACTGACACACCATGCACTGATGCACACTACACACACACATGCAGATATACTGACACACACATGTACTACACACAGTCTGGCCCACCCAGGATACACTACTGACTAGATATGTATTGGCACCAAATCAACCCAGTCCCTGGGCTGATTCAGTTGCTCAGTAGAGATCTGAGCATGTGTGACCCATCCAACAGCCAATCAGTAGAAATAACTGTTAGGAACATTCCAAGGTAGTGATGCATTCTGGGAAGAAGAAGGACCGTTAGACCCTGAAATGTCAGCTCACTAATGTCAACAGCAGGGAACAGCAAAGGGGATGAAATCAACTGATTTTTCAAAATGGGAGAGAATATGTAAAATAACTAACTATGCATTACACAAACTAACAATTTAACAAGTATTGATAAGTTCCACTGAACTGTCCCTTTAAGGAACAGCACCAGTTGTACCAAAACCCAACCATCACAACACTTTGAAAAGCCATCCACCTCTGAGCAGCAATCAAACACCACTCCCTATCAAATGGGGACAAGAAAATAGTGTCAGGCTATACTACGAAACGTTTTATAACTCAGTCACCCCCACTAAGGAAACTATAACTCCTGATTATAGATTAAATTATATGAAAGATTATATAACCAAAGGTGCCATACCTCAACTAACACAAACCCAACTAGCCACTAGACACAGGATATAATTAAATCACTTCCCAATGGGAAGTCACCAGGGCCAGATGGATTCTCAGTTACTACAAAAAATACCCAGATATACTCATCCCAGTATACAGCAATATAAGGCTAGGAGTATTAGTACCTACAACTTTTACCAGCTCTCATATAGTGGTCATACCATGCCTGGAAAGGACCCTTCACTCTGCTCAGCTATAGACCTATCGCTCTACTTAATTGCGATTACAACATTTTTACTAAACTCCTTGCAAATAGACTGGCTAAGCTGTTGCCAGAAATAATCCACAGAGACCAGTGGGTTTCATACGCCATAGACAAGCGGGAGATAATACCTGTAGAATTATCAACTTAATAGAAGTACTCAATAAATGACACAGAGGCAGTAGTTCTCAGCTTAGATGCTGAGAAGGCCTTTGACAGGCTCAGTGGCCCTTCTTATTCTCATACTGGAACACTAGGGCTGAGGGGAGAATTCCTTATAGCTATAACTAATCTACTTGCCACAGCCTCAGTCAAGTTTTCTATGGTCACATCCCGTCCATTCACAATTTCAAATGGAACGAGACAGGGATGCCCCCTCTCCCCACTGCTCTATGTTCTATCTATTGAGCCACTAGTAAGCCATATAAGGCTAAACCCTAATATCTCAAGAATAAAAATAGGACAAACTTCCTATACTTGAAAAGTTAGAAAAACTTGCCACATGGGTAGGTTATTAAACAGAACCATTCTGATTGGAGAACATCTACATAGACTGCTTTAATGGACGTCAATCTGCCCCCTTTAGAAGAAGAGGAATAATTAGTTGCCTCCATAAGACACATACAAAATGGAGGACCACAGTTCCCCTTTATGCCAGGCAGGAGAGGCCCTACTGTAATTTTTTAGACACTTGTTCTCTGAAGATATACATATAGGAATGTATTATTTTAATATCCCTTTAAAAGTAGTCCACTTTTCCACTATTCCCTATATTAAATGATACTATATCATGTCACTATCATTTAACTATTCTGCACTATCCCATATTAAATACACTATCATGGTCACTATTCCCTATATTAAATGATACTATATCATGGTCACTATTCCCTATATTAAATGATACTATATCATGGTCACTAATCCCTATATTAAATGACACTATATCATGGTCACTATTCCCTATATTAATGACACTATATCATGGTCATTCCTATATTACATGACACTATATCATGGTCACTATTCCCTATATTAAATGACACTATATCATGGTCACTATTCCCTATATTAAATGACACTATATCATGTCACTATCCCTATATAAATGACCCTATATCATGATCACTATTCCCTATATTAATGACACTATATACCTGATCACTATTCCCTATATTAAATGACACTATACCGTGGTCACTATTCCCATATTAAATGACACTATATCGTGGTCACTATTCCCTATATTAAATGACACTATCATGTATCACTATCCATATTTAAATGACACTATACCTGGTCACTATTCCCTTATTAAATGACACTATATCATGGTCACTATTCCCTATATTAAATGACACTATATCATGATCGCTATTCTCTATATAAATGACACTATATCATGGTCACTATTCCCTATATTAATGACACTATATCATGGTCGCTATTCCCTATATTAAATGACACTGTTTCATGGTCCTATTCCCTATATTAAATGACACTATATCATGGTCACTATTCCCTATATGAAATGACAACGGTATCATGGTCACTATTCCCTATATTAAATGACACTATCTCATTCACTATCTCCTATATTAAATGACACATATCATGGTCACTATTCCTATATAAATGACACATATCATGATCACTATTCCCTATATTAAATGACACTATATCATGGTCGCTATTTCCCTATATTAAATGACACTGTATCTGGTCACTTCCCTATATTAAATGTCACTATATCATGGTCACTATTCCCTATATTAAATGTCACTATATCATGGTCACTATCCCAATTAAATGACACTGTATCATGGTCACTATTCCCTATATTAAATGACACTATATCATGGCCACTATCCCCATATTAAATGCACTGATCATGGTCACTATTCCCATATTAAATGACACTGTATCATGGTCACTATTCCCTATATTAATGACACTGTATCGTGATCACTATTCCCTATATTAAATGACACTATATCATGGTCACATATCCCCTATATTAAATGACACTGGTCATGATCACTATTCCCTATATTAAATGACACTATATCATGGCCCTATCCCTATATTAAATGACACTGTATCATGGTCACTATTCCCTATATTAAATGACACATGTATCATGGTCACTATTCCCTATATTAATGACACTATATCGTGATCACTATTCCCTATATTAAATGACACTGTATCATGATCACTATCCCTATATTAAATGACCTATATCATGGTCACTATCCCCTATTTAATGACACTGTATCATGGTCACTATTCCATATATTAAATGACACTGTATCATGGTCACTATTCCCTATATTAAATGACACTATATCATGATCACTATTCCCTAACACTATATCGTGATCACTATTCCCTATATTAAATGACACTATATCTTGGTCACTATTCCCTATATTAAATGACACTATATCATGGTCACTATTCCCTATATTAAATGACACTGTATCATGGTCATATTCCCTATTTAAATCCCACTATAATCATGGTCACTATTCCCTATATTAAATGACACTATACCATGATCACTATCCCTATATAAATGACACTATTCATGATCACCTATTCCCTATATAAATGACACTATATCGTGGTCACTATTCCCTATATTAAATGACACTGTATCATGGTCACTATCCTATTTAAATGTCACTAATCATGGTCACTATTCCATATATTAAATGACACTATACCATGGTCATACTATTCCCTATATTAAATGACACTATATCATGTCACTATTCCCTATATTAAATGACACTATACATGATCACTATTCCCTATATAAATGCACTATATCATGACACTATTCCCTATATAAATACACTATATCATGATCACTATTCCCTATATTAAAGACACTATTCATGGTCACTATTCCCTATATTAATGACACTATATCATGATCACTATTCCTACATTAAATGACACTATCATGATCACTATTCCTATATTAATACACTATAACATGATCACTATTCCCTATATTAAATGACATATATCATGATCACTATTCCCATATTAAATGACACTATATCATGGTCACTATTCCCTATATTAAATGACCCTATATCATGGTCACTATTCCCTATATTAAATGACACTATATCATGGTCACTATTCCCTATATTAAATGGACACTATAATCTGATCCTATCCTAATATCAAGACACTATCTCATGATCACTATTCCCTATATCAAATGACACTATATCATGGTCCTATCCCTATATTAAATGACACTATATCATGGTCACTTTTCCTATATTAAATGACACTATATCATGATCACTATCACTACATTAAATGACACTATATCTGATCACTATTCCTATATTAATGACACTATAACAATGATCACTATCCCTAATTAAATGACACTATATCAGATCACTATTCCCTATATTACATGACACTATATCATGGATCACTATTCCCTATATTATGACACTATAAACATGATCACTATTCCCTATATTAAATGACACTATATCATGGTCACTATTCTCTATATTTAATGACACTATATCATGATCACTATTCCCTATATTAAATGACACTGTATCATGAACTCACTATTTCCCTATATTAAATGGCACTATATCATGGTCACTATTCCCTATATTAAATGACACTATATATGGTCACTGAAGATACAGATAGATAGACAGGTAGGTAGAGAGACAGACAGACAGAAATAGATAAATGGATATACAGGTAGATAAAAAGATAAGATAGGTAGGTAGGTAGATGGACAGAGAGACAGACAGACCGACCGATCGATAGATAGATGATAGATAGATTATAGATAGATAGATAGATGATAGATAGACAGACAGACGATAGATAGATAGATAGATAGATAGATAGATAGATAGATAGATAGATAGATAGATGATAGATAGATGATAGATAGATGATAGATAGATAGATAGATAGATAGATGATAGATAGATAGATAGATAGATAGATGATAGATAGATGATAGATAGATAGATGATAGATAGATTATAGATAGATAGATAGATGATAGACAGACAGACGATAGATAGATAGATAGATAGATGATAGAGAGATAGATAGATAGATGATAGACAGACAGGAAAATATAGATACACAGACCAGGCTATAAAAATAGATAGAGACAAACACAAATAAATAGATAAACACTAATATTAACATACTGGGTAGTGGCGTATGTATATTTTAAAACGTGTCCTTTTTTTCATGGGGTTTATCTTTAAATTGGGGACGTAACCTATGGAAAATGGGAGTGGTCTAAAAACAATGGGTGTGGCCTAATAAAATGGGTGTGGCTAAAATTTGCCGCCCACTAATCACTTTCCCTCTTTTGTGTTTTCAAATGTTGGGAGGTATGATTAAAATTAATTCTGCAGTAAGACCTGACCCTTTCCTTTCCTTTAAAAAAGAGCAGCCATCAGCACATTAAATCAAACACAAGCTGTCACTCCTTACCACATTGTGGCAGCGTGAGATGAAGAGAAATCCTGCACATGCACAGGCGCAGTCTCCACTCCGCCTCTCTTTACAAGCTGTGCAGAGACTTGGGATGATCCACCCCTGCACCAACAACAAATTACTGGCACTGCCGTGGATGGTGGTACTTTGAAAATGGAACGGCCGTACAGGCCTACAGGGGCAACTATGAGAACATGGCATGCGCAGGTACCACAGCGGCCGGTCTTGAAGGGTCCTGCACAGGCTGCACTCCGATTGGCTATGCCTTTCCTCTGCTTACACAAGCTCCGCCTTTCATGCGGTGCTTCCTCCCACTCCACCTGGCGCCGGTAAGATAGATTTTTTTTTTAACGTTGAAATGCCGCTCTGCTATTTTGTCTCAATGTGGCTCATTAGCGAGACGGCCCTGGCTGCACATCATCTGTCTCCAGGGTTAATGTTTGATTTTCAGTGTTAATGCCAGTCCCTCTTCTTGGAGGTATAGGTTGTCGGGGATAGATAATGGGGCAGCCAGCTGGGAGAGTGCCCGTATCATCATACAGCTCCTCTGGATTGCTATACAGGAAGGTGAAATATCCAGTTACTGCTCAATCCTTTTTAGCTAGCAAATGGGAGCCCATCACATATGGATGGTAGGCTAGCGTTTCATTAATTAATTCTGTAGAGCGATCTACAGGTATACGATCAATGGCAAAGGCATGTCGTGGGTTAATGAACTCTGCTACAGCCCATGCATAGAGATGGACTAGAAATCAAACTTGAACCCGAGTTCGAGCTGAACTATTCGAATTCGGACTTCTCGAACTATCCCGGACACGGATTTTCGATATTTTGGGACTTTCAATAAATATCGAATGTTCGACCGTTCGAATATGCGAGTAAAATGTCTATTATAACTATTAGCGAGCATCGAATCCGCGAGTAAAATGTCCATGGTATCTAGGCGCGAGCATCGAATCCGCGAGTAAAGTCTCCATTAAAACCTATACGCGAGCATCGAATCCACAAGTAAAATGTACATGGTATCTAGGCACGAACATCGAATCCGCGAGTAAAATGTCCATGGTATCTAGGCGCGAACATCGAATCCGCAAGTAAAATGTCCATGGTATGTAGACGCGAACATCGAATCCGCGAGTAAAGTCTCCATTAAAACCTATACGCGAGCATCGAATCCACAAGTAAAATGTACATGGTATCTAGGCACGAACATCGAATCCGCGAGTAAAATGTCCATGGTATCTAGGCGCGAACATCGAATCCGCGAGTAAAGTGTCCATTAAAACCAATATGCGAGCATCGAATCCACAAGTAAAATGTACATGGTATCTAGGCGCGAACATCGAATCTACGAGTAAAGTCTCCATTAAAACCTATACGCAAGCATCGAATCCGCAAGTAAAATGTCCATGGTATCTAGACGCGAGCATCGAATCCGCGAGTAAAGTCTCCATTAAAACCTATACGCGAGCATCGAATCCGCAAGTAAAATATCCATGGTATCTAGGCGCGAACATCGAATCCGTGAGTAAAGTGTCCATTAAAACCTATACATGAGCATCGAATCCGCAAGTAAAATGTCCATGGTATCTAGACGCAAGCATCGAATCAGCAAGTAAAATGTCCATGGTGTCTAGACGCAAGCATCGAATCTGCAAGTAAAATGTCCATGGTATCTAGACGCAAGCATCGAATCCGCAAGTAAAATGTCCATGGTATCTAGACGCAAGCATCGAATCCGCAAGTAAAATGTCCATGGTATCTAGACGCAAGCATCGAATCTGCAAGTAAAATGTCCATGGTATCTAGACGCAAGCATCGAATCTGCAAGTAAAATGTCCATGGTATCTAGACGCAAGCATCGAATCCGCAAGTAAAATGTCCATGGTATCTAGACGCGAACATCGAATCCGCGAGTAAAGTGTCCATTAAAACCTATACGCGAGCATTGAATCCGCAAGTAAAAGGTCCATGGTATCTAGACGCGAGCATCGAATCCGCGAGTAAAGTGTCCATTAAAGCCTATACGTGAGCATCGAATCCGTCAGTAAAATGTACGATACCTAGGCACGAACATCGAATGTTTGAACGCGTGAGCTCGAAAATAGCGCAAGAGTAAAATTGATTTTTGGAAAGTCCTGGATATTGGAACATGTTCCCCAGACCATTTCCCAGGTCCCACAGCCATTTACATTAAGTTACCATTAATATTTTATTTGTATTTCATTAGAACTTTTTGAGCTATTTGACTCCCATTGACCTTAATGGGTCCGTTTTCGAACTTTCCATATAGTTCAAAAGTTCAAAAATGGACTGAACTTTGAAAAGTTTGGCCATCTCTACCCATGCAGATACATCAACTAGAAGTATCAGAGGCATGATGGTACTTATAATGTTTGATCCATTAGATATGTAGTGCCAAATGTAACTCAATTATACAGTCACTGTTGAAAGAGACGTGGTACGGGAACAAAGAACCACAGAATATTCCCGCCAACCACTTTACCCTTTTCAAGTCCCACATTGGATGCCCAGTGTAAGGTGATAGTAAAATGGGGAACTTAATTTGCTTCAGAGTCGGCCTTATCCAAAGTCTATGCACAAGACTTATTTATCAGGAGTGGGCCCTCACATATGTTGGAGGCAGGGTGTTGCTGAACTACCACTCTATACACAATGCAATAAATGGGCACCAGTGGTTCTTGAACTTAAACAGTATCTTATTTATTAACAGAACAATATTAATAAAGCATTGCAATTAAAATTGATTCTAATGAATGATTCTCACCCAGGCACCTTCTCCCCCTACCCAGAATGCAGCATGGAGGGGCTCAGTGAAGGGGGCGGTGAAGGTGTGTAAGTGTCTGATTGGGTGACTGAGCTCATAAAAGGACAGACGTCCGGCCTCATAGTCCAGGGAGATTCGGATTCTGCTACAGGAAGGGACGTGGGATAAATCAATATTATCACTGTCATGTTTCACTGTATAGATATTATTATACCGTCTGTACAAACACCAGGACTTGTTATTATTTCCAATACGGGACTGATCCCCTCCTCCCCTCTCTATACTGGGATAGGAAACCCCCACCCCCCAGATCCCTGATTCACTTCCCTCCACATCCCAGTGATGTTCTTTTGAGGGGAAACTTCTGGTGGTTAGAACCTGATGAAACTTAAATCTCCCAGGGGCTGATGGGTAACGTTGGTCTGTATGTGAATTTGTAACAGTTTTCCTGTCCGCTGATACAGATACAAAGTTACCAGCTGTGTTTATATCCAGTAACATGTCTGTAACCTCCTGTCCGTAAATTATTATCCTTATACCAAGAACAATTTCACCCAGTCCATCGACCTTCATATCATCTCTGTCTCCATCACCATCATCTCCATCCTCAGCACCATGAATAGCAGCTCCACCTGGTTCTTTTTCCAGTAAGGCGGTTAACGGAGCTGCCATACTGCCAAACTCTTCAATATATTGGATCTTCCTGGAAACCTTGTCCATCTTCATTTCCAGCTGGTAGATTCTATCAGTAACATTGGGTGGATCCATCATGTTATCATTCAGATTTCTGTTTTATTCCATTTACTCTTAGGGCCCCTCTCTCTATAGGGCCCGTTTATTTAGACATTTTCAGTTCTTTCAGGCCCTTTATAGATGATTACCTGTAATATTAATATAACAGTTTAGTATATTACCATTTACACCATTACCATTTAAATTCCATTATAGTCCTAACCTCCTTCCTGTGTTTATAAGGGAATTTTAAAAATATGATATATTGGTAAATCAACCCCCTGATCCCCAAAACTTCAATAGTTACAAATCTGAGAGATGTATATATATATATATATATGTGCTCCTGGAAATGTGTATCTTCCCATTGGTCAGACCATGGACACAATCAGAGGCTGGGCTGGTGATCAGAACTTTTAAGTAAAGATTGTCAGTGATTAGCGATAAACCAAGTGGATTATGTTCTCACCCTGGGTTATTTTAATTGGGTTTAAACTGTTGTCCTGCTTGTGGCAGCTGAATCTCAATTTATATTTCTGCCACAAATCCATTCATTGTAACATAGTAACATAGTAATTGAGGTTGAATAAAGACATATGTCCATCAAGTCCAACCTATTCACCCTCTTTTTTTTTTTTTAAACCCTACCTAACAGTTGATCCAGAGGAAGGCAAAAATCCCCAGCTACAAGGGGCAAAAATTCCTTCCTGACTCCAAACGGCAATCGGAAAGTATCCCTGGTTCAACCAGATCAACAGTATATGTATTAATACCAGTAATTGACAATATTATATAGTATCCCCATACCAACCAGAACTACAGTATATGTATTAATACCAGTAATTCTCAATATTATATAGTATCCCCATACCAACCAGAACTACAGTATATGTATTAATACCAGTAATTCTCAATATTATATAGTATCCCTGTACCAACTAGAACTACAGTATATGTATTAATACCAGTAATTCTCAATATTATATAGTATCCCCATACCAACCAGATCAACATGAATGTATTAATACCAGTAAGTCTCAATATTATATAGTACCCCCGTACCAACCAGAACTACAGTATATGTCTTAATACCAGTAATTCTAAATATTATATAGTATCCCCGTACCAACCAGAACTACAGTATATGTATTAATACCAGTAATTATCAATATTATATAGTATCCCTGTACCAACCAGAACTACAGTATATCTATTAATACCAGTAATTCTCAATATTATATAGTACCCCTGTACCAACCAGAACTACAGTATATGTATTAATATCGGTAATTCTCAATATTATATAGTATCACCGTACCAACCAGAACTACAGTATATGTATTAATACCAGTAATTCTCAATATTATATAGTGTCCCTGTACCAACCAGAACTACAGTATATGTATTAATACCAGTAATTCTCAATATTATATAGTATCCCTCTACCAACCGAACTACAGTATAGTATATACCGGTAATTCTCAATATTATATAGTATCCCCTACCAACCAGAACTACAGTTATGTATTAATACCGGTATTCTCAATATTATTAGTATCCCTGTACCAACCAGAACTACAGTATATGTATTAATACCATTAATTCTCAATATTATATAGTATCCCGTACCAACCAGAACTACAGTATATGTATTAATACCAGTAATTCTCAATATTATATAGTATCCCCGTACCAACCAGAACTACAGTATATGTATTAATACCAGTAATTCTCAATATTATATAGTATCCCCGTACCAACCAGAACTACAGTATATGTATTAATACCAGTAATTCTCAATATTTTTTAGTTTTAGAAACTTATCCAGGCCTTTTTTAAAGCTATTTAATGAACTTGCCCGGCCCATCGTCTTCCATCTAACATTAATCTAGGAACAGCATAATCCAATTGGATGGACCATAAATTGGTTACCCTTTTTTCGTTTTCTGTGGATTACCAAGTTACAGAGAGGTCAGACATAGTGAAATGGCTGTGGGTTTGTGACAATGTAGATAGACAGATAGACATAGACATACAATGGTTTTAGGATTGAGGAATATGGCTCCTCTAACTCACTGTACCTGCTGGGCAACTCTGATCCTCACTTTACATTTTCACATAAACCTGTTTATAATACATAGTATCATAGTTTATAATGGGGATGTGCAGTGGTATAAATCCTTATTAGAGATGGGATCTGGGTCCAACTTAGAACCCTTTGGATCCAAAATGCGAATGTTCCAGATCATTCGGATTTTGGGACTCAAAATTAACGTTCGATTATCCTCAAAAGTAGTTTCTGATAGTATTTTCGAGAATTACTGAAAATCCTTATAAAAATCACTCAGCTATGTCACTAAGTGACTCATTTCTTATATCCCACTACTCCGCCCATTCCAGTGTTCATGCCTGGACAATGACTCAGCATTTTGCAGTGTTAACTTCACTAACAGAACCTGCTGGAGCTGCTTCCTGTCACTTCATAACCAATGTCTCTCTCCTCCTCCACAAAGATTTGTTTAACCCCATAGATGCTGGGCTGGGATGTTCCTTTCTACTGGGTTTACGTTACAGAAGGTAGCTTGGGGGTTTAAGGTGGGAAATAGGGACAAGGCTAGAATTTAAATGCAATTGGGGGGAAAATCAGGAAATCAGAAATGTTTGTATTATAAGAAATAATGCATCCCTTTACATTATAATATAAGGACATTACCACAACTCAGAGTTCCCTGCCCTGTATAGAAGAGTAGGGAACTCCTCTGTGGCATGATATCCTTATATTACACTGTAATGTACATGGAACAGAAGATGATACAATGACTGTAATAATCTACACTAAGGAATTAAATGAACAATCTCTTCATTCTGGATTATTTAGTTTTACTTTCCCTTTACTCAGTTTCCTGTTTGAATGATCTTATTCCAGTTACAAACACAATGTTTATATAATAGGGATCTATATAACGGTAAGTAGTATAAAGTAGACAGACTTACCGTATCACATTAACCCCTTACACAGGGAGTCCATCCTGGGGTCTGTCCATCTGTTCTGTACTGTGGCTGTGACAGTAAATGAGGTGTGTCTCAGTGACTTTACCTGCTAAACACTGATCAAAGGTCAAGTTAATAATTAACTTTTGTAATACATCAAATCCATACAAGTGAAAGAAAGATAAGATATGTAAATAAATAATAACATGATGAAAATGTAACATTCTATATATATATATATATATTTATACACATACTATTAGAGATGTTCAAAACTGATGAGTTTCGTCCCGTTTTCGGATTTTCGAGAAAATTCGAAAATCCGAAAATCCGAAAACGGACCCATAGAAGTCTATGGGAGAAACAAATTCGAAAGTTTCTATCAATTTAAAGGGTGAAATAATAATAGTAGGTTACTGTAAGTAACACAGTGTCCTGGGGAATGGTCTGGGGAACCTGTAAATATAAGTAAAATTCATTTAAAATCTATCTTTCCTCACAATCGGGCTGTTTTCGAGCTTTCGCAGGCTATTTTCGAGGGTTACCGATATCACAGATACGAGAGTTACAGAAATCAGATTGTACATTCGAGGGTTGGCGAATTCGGCACAAACATTCGAGGGTTACCGAAATCGATCGCTACTTTTTGAGGGTTGACGGACTTACGATTTCGAGGGTTACCAGGATTCGTACAATTATCGAGGGTTACCAAAATCGATCCCCACTTACGATACAATTTTTCGATGGTTACCGAAATCGATCCATGCTTTCGAGGGTTACTGAAATCGATAACTGTTTTTGAGGGTTGCGGGCGCTGTACATTCGGTGATTACCGAAATCGGTGTGCGGTTTCGCGGATTACCGAAAACAGACGTTCTGCTTTCGCGGATTACCGAAAGCGGCCGATCTACTTTCGGAATCTACTTCCTGCTTTCGGCAGCTTGTTCCTGTTTGCCCCACTATATAAGAATCTGCATCACAGCCTCACTTTCAGCCATAATGCCTAGCATGGAATGGCAGCGTTATATGGTGGCCTACCTGGCCAATAAGAAGTATGACTGGATGCCGGCTGGCACCCCACATATTAAATTGCGCAAATTGCGCATCATGCGCAGTTTGCAGCGGAAGCTGCAGACTAAATTTGAAGTGTCGCAGACCATCTTCCAGCTGCAGAGGAGATGGTCGGACCTGAAGAGAAAGAGGGCCAGTTATGTTGCTGACATAGCCAAGAGAGCGCAAGGCAAGTATCACAGTTTTAGCCATTTATTTCTGCTTTGATTGTTCTATAAAATGTTTATATGAAATATTATCTCATTTATTTCTACTTTTTTGTAAACCACATAAATAATTGTCAGAGAAACTTTTGTTTTTTTACAAGTTTCTATTTGTGTAAAGCTTCTTATTACTAGTGATGGCCCAGTTCTCGGATCCGAACCCGGATCCGCGGCGGATTTACCGCATTCGTGAACGGCGGATATCGTGGATTTTCTGGTTTTCGAACTTTTCTGAACCGCGTTTTTGAAAATTTACGAAATTACGAGGATTTCACTTACTTTTGAAGAATTTTTCATTTGAATGGGTTTTAATGGGTCCGCTCACGGATTTTCGAATTTTCAAATTTTTTCGAAATTTCGCGGATCGTCGAGCCGACCGGATTTTGCGAAGTTCGGACATCTCTACTTATTACCGATAACCTCATTGCAAACCGCCGCTAACATTAGAGGGACCTTATTAATGTTAGAAGATACAAACCCAACAAAAGAAGATACAAGGACAGAGGATTCTGACCCATCCTCACCTCCTCCTCCTCCTTCGCCTCCTCAGCCTCCGGCACCACCACAAGGCAAGTATCACAGTTTTAGCCATTTTTTTTTACCTTGAGGCTGAGGCCACACTGCAACGCATTAAAGCGTGCGCGCAATTCCGGTGCATTGTCTCGCATTTACACACGCAATTTCAATATTAACACAAGCAATTGTGCAAAAAAAAAATGGTGATCGCATGTGTTACCAAAATGGACAGGCATGTGCAATCGCATGTGCTTCGGAAATCACAAGAATTTGTGCATTCCCGTGATTTCCATGGTATTTAAAATCGCGAGTGAAATTGAGTGCGTAAACACGTGGCCTACCCTGATTGTTATATAAAGTGTTAAAAAGCATTAAAAAGTGCGGCGAAGCTGTTTGTACCGTCATATTAATATATTTTATTTTTTATATAATCTTACAGAAATGGAAGCACAGGAGCCCAGCCCATCCCCTGCATCGCCGCCAGCACCAACACCAACCACGGTGCACGGTGATGGCCGTATGGCCCATATAGAAAGGGCCATAGAGGGTATGGCCCGCAACATTAGGAGGTAGAGCGAGGTAGGACCATACATGACCCTACCAAATAGAAAAATTAGCCACTTGCCAGCTGAGAGACGGGTCCTCCTCTCCGTAACCACACCCCCTGCTGCACTGAAGGTCTCTCCGAAAGGACACTTGATGCCGGGCAGGACAGGACCTCAATGGCATGCTGTGCCAACTCAGGCCAGATATCAAGCCTCGCCACCCAATAGTCCAGTGGATCCTCAGTCTCTGATGAGTCTACACCGGCCCTGGATCCGATGTAGTCAGTGACCTGGCGACTGAGGTATTGCCTGTTGGAGCTGCCAGTAGATGGTCCTGGCAACTGCGGCTGGAAGAATAGTCGGAAGTTGGCCGCGAGACCGCCTCCAGTACTGCTCCTCCTCTCAGGGGGACGTGAGCCCTGTGCATCCCCAACATCAGGTGCTGTCGGCCTGCTAGCACTTGGGAAGGCAGAACAGAGGTGACGCAACAGCAACGCCTCATAGTTCTGCACTCTCCCTTCCCTGTGAGATGCGGGGATGAACTCAGACATTTTACCCTTGTAGCGGGGATCTACAGTACTGCTCCTTCTCCTTGATGGCCTTGATCCGGGGGTCCTTGCGCAGGCATTGCAACATAAAGGAGCACATCTGACGCAAACTGCCTGCCTCAGTGGACCCCATGTCCTCTATGTCACTGAGGACTACAGTGTCGGATTCAACCTCTCCCCAACCACGGATGGCATGTGGTACTTGGGAGGGTGGAAGTGTCCCCTAGAAAAACGCCCCATTTCCACTGGTTCCAAGTCAACAAAATCCTCCTCCTCCTCCTCATCATCAGACGGCTGCTCTGTACCGTGATCCCTGGGCTCAGAAAGAGCCACGGTATCGTCATCCTCCTCGTCACGTAGCTGCTGCTCTGTGGCTAGTGCCCTGTCAAGGATGCCGCATAGCGTGTGCTCGAGGAGAAACACCAGAGGGATGGTATCCGAGATGGTGGCATCATCACGGCTTACCATCCTGGTGGCCTCCTCAAATGGCGCAAGCACACGACAAGCATCACTAAGCAGCCGCCACTGCCTGGGTAACAGGAAACCCAGGTCCCCAGAGCCTGATCTGTAATGGTACAAATAGTCCATGATTGCTCTCCTCAGCATCATCATGAGACTAGCATATCAAGCGGTTCTGCGGCAGCTGGTGCTGCTGCTGGAACTCTGACAGACGAGCTGTGGCAGTGTATGACCGTCTGAAGTGGCTCGACACCCTCCTAGCCATCCTCAGTACATCCTGCAGGCCAGGGTACTTGCTAAGGAACCGCTGGACAACCAGGTTGAGAACATGGGCCAGGCAAGGAACGTGTGTGACTTTGCCCAAGTGAAGGGCAGAGATGATATTAGTGGCATTGTCACACACGACCTTGCCTACTGAGAGGTGGTGGGGGGTCAGCCATCTCTCAGCTTGCCCTTGCAGTGCTGCCAGCAACTCTGGCCCATTGTGGCTGCTATCACCAAGGCACAGAAGCTGCAAAACTGCATGGCACTTTCTCACCTGGCATGAAGAATAAGCCCTAGGGGGGCACAGGGCTGTCCGAGAGGAGGACTCACCAGATGAGGAGGGGGTGGTGGAGACTGGCATATCACCAATACGTGGTGGTACCACCACCTCCCCACTTGTGCCCAGTGCTGCGTCTCTGCCGACTAGCAGCGTGACCCACTGGGCAGTAGAAGACAGATACCGCCCCTGACCATACTTGCTGGACCACGAGTCCATAGTAAGGTGGACACACTTGCCCACACTGTGGTCCAGCGAAGCAGATATATTGCCCTGCAGGTGTTCGTGCAGGGCTGGTACTGCCTCCTAGGCAAAGTACCTACGGCCAGGGACTTGCCACTGTGGTGTGCCAATGGCCACAAACTCCCTGAACGCTGCACTGTCTACCAGGCTGAATGGTAGCAGCTGCACCGCCAGTTTTGCTAAGCCGGCAGTGAGACGCTGTGCTTGGGGGTGACTGGGGGATAGCTTCTGTCTTTGCTCCAGTAACTGGGGAAGAGAGACCTGTCTTTTAGTGGACGAACCAGCAGCTGTGTCAAGGCCACCGCCTGCTGGGGCCAAAGGCTGTCTCTCCTCCCTAACTTCCACTGGTGAAGCATCTGATGAAGCTGGAGGGGGAGGAGTGGTGGCTCCTTGGACATGAGGAAGGGAACGTGCAGGGGCCTGCACATTCTTTGTATGTTGCTCCCACCGAGCTCTGTGGTGCAGCACCTTATGCTTCCTCATAGATGTCGTGCCCAAGTTAGAGGTGGTCTTCCCACGGCTAACACGTTGCAGGCACAGACTGCACACTGCAACCGTGGAGCCAAGGTGAAAAATTCCCACACTGCTGAGCCACTGGCCCGCCTTGGAGCAGAGGTCACCTGCTGTTGTGGAGCACTGGCACCAGATGCTAATGGTGTCCTGCCTCGCCTCCACGTGCAGTACTAGGTGCGCTGCTGCTGCTGCCTCTGCCCCTGACCCCAGTCCTGCCTCTGGGCTTGTGCTCTGAGCGCTCTCCCTCAGACACACTCTCCTGCTCCTCCTCTCCCACTTGTGGCACCCATGAACGGTCCGTGACATCGTCCACGATCACCTCCTCGTCACTGGAGGCTGTGTCACTAAAATGAGCAGCTTCAGCTGGAAGCTCACCCCCTATATTAGTTCCCTGGCTGCTGTCTCTGGACTGCTGCATGATAAGCTCAGCCTCCTGTCCCCCTGTGCACTGAACACTTTCTTCCTCTGCCACAGGCGTCAGGTAGGACTGTGCGTCAGTACAAAGCTCCTCCTCGACCACACTAGCGCCACACATAGTGTGGGAAAACATTTCCTGTGACTCCTCCTCCGGATCCCCGAAGGTTTGGACCATGTGGTCAATAAACTCCTGATAGACAGGATCAGGGTCCATGCCCACAGTAGGAGCCACAGGGGAGGGAGGTGCAGGCACATTATCAGTGGTGACAGCTCGGCTGTCCTGTGCCTGTGAGGAGGTGGAAGGGGAAGGCTGGGTAATCCAGTCGACTACCTGCCTTCCTTGATCAGGATTGCTAGCCCTAGCCCGGCTACCCCAGAACATATCGGGCAGTGTTGGCCTGCCCTGTGAAGGGCCAGGTGGCTCCTGCCCAGCAGCAGAAGACTGCATGGGCCCACCTATGCCTCTAACATCACATGCAGAGGCACTTCTTCCTCTGCCTCGCCCTCTTGCCCTGCCTGGCATTTTGCTCTCCCTATATATCTGTATATATATATATACTGTATACTGTATACACTAATACAGACAGAGAGAAATAAAACACACCAAGCCCTCTAAAAGGACTCACAGAAAATTGTCCAAAGGACTTAAAAAAGATGGGTTAGTCCTTAGAAGGACTTTTGGTTTTATCAATGTGTGAACACGGGGGGATAACAGGAAGTGTTAACCCACCACACTGAAATCCACACAATCAAAGCTCAAGTTCGCTCAAAAAACGAAAAAATCTCTCCAAACTCCAACACAATCAGCTCTCCAACTAAACTCTCCAACACAACTGACAAAATGGTGTCTGAAAGTTTCCTTTTATACCCAGGGGTTGGCACTACTGTGGTTGGTGAATTTAAGTCCATGTGGCAGAGTCATTTCCACAAATCCGATGATTATTGCGTTTTCGATTTCATTTCGATAATTATCTACTTTTGATTTCGATAAATATCGAATTTACGATAACAATCGAAAACTCGGAAATTCGAGTTTCGAAAATCTGGGAGTTCTAAAAGTTTCGTCGGGACTTCAAAACCGCCGGATTCGAATCGAAACTGGTTCTATTAAACCCACAGTACATCTCGATTACGGAACGTGCAGGTGCCTGTACATTCTTTGTATGTTGCTCCCACCGAGATCTGTGGTGCAGCACCATATGCTTCCTCATAGATGTCGTGCCCAAGTTAGAGGTTGTCTTCCCACGGCTAACACGTTGCAGGCAAAGACTGCACACTGCAACCGTGGAGCCAAGGTGAAAAATTCCCACACTGCTGAGCCACTGGCCCGCCTTGGAGCAGAGGTCACCTGCTGTTGTGGAGCACTGGCACCAGATGCAATGGTGTCCTGCCTCGCCTCCACGTGCAGTACTAGGTGCGCTGCTGCTGCTGCCTCTGCCCCTGACCCCAGTCCTGCCTCTGGGCTTGTGCTCTGAGCGCTCTCCCTCAGACACACTCTCCTGCTCCTCCTCTCCCACTTGTGGCACCCATGAACGGTCCGTGACATCGTCCACGATCACCTCCTCGTCACTGGAGGCTGTGTCACTAAAATGAGCAGCTTCAGCTGGAACCTCCCCCCCTATATTAGTTCCCTGGTTGCTGTCTCTGGACTGCTGCATGATAAGCTCAGCCTCCTGTCCCCCTGTGCACTGAACACTTTCTTCCTCTGCCACAGGCGTCAGGTAGGACTGTGCGTCAGTACAAAGCTCCTCCTCGACCACACTAGCGCCACACATGGTGTGGGAAAACATTTCCTGTGACTCCTCCTCCGGATCCCCGAAGGTTTGGACCATGTGGTCAATAAACTCCTGATAGACAGGATCAGGGTCCATGCCCACAGTAGGAGCCACAGGGGAGGGAGGGGCAAGCACATTA
Organism: Hymenochirus boettgeri; assembly: GCA_019447015.1. Taxonomy (NCBI): domain Eukaryota; kingdom Metazoa; phylum Chordata; class Amphibia; order Anura; family Pipidae; genus Hymenochirus; species Hymenochirus boettgeri. The sequence goes on from JAACNH010000216.1 coordinate 93,861, forward strand.
TCAGTGGTGGCAGCTCGGCTCTCCTGTGCCTGTGAGGAGGTGGAAGGGGAAGGCTGGGTAATCCAGTCGACTACCTGCCTTCCTTGATCAGGATTGCTAGCCCTAGCCCGGCTACCCCAGAACATATCGGGCAGTGTTGGCCTGCCCTGTGAAGGGCCAGGTGGCTCCTGCCCAGCAGCAGAAGACTGCATGGGCCCACCTATGCCTCTAACATCACATGCAGAGGCACTTCTTCCTCTGCCTCGCCCTCTTGCCCTGCCTGGCATTTTGCTCTCCCTATATATCTGTATATATATATATACTGTATACTGTATACACTAATACAGACAGAGAGAAATAAAACACACCAAGCCCTCTAAAAGGACTCACAGAAAATTGTCCAAAGGACTTAAAAAAGATGGGTTAGTCCTTAGAAGGACTTTTGGTTTTATCAATGTGTGAACACGGGGGGATAACAGGAAGTGTTAACCCACCACACTGAAATCCACACAATCAAAGCTCAAGTTCGCTCAAAAAACGAAAAAATCTCTCCAAACTCCAACACAATCAGCTCTCCGACTACACTCTCCAACACACTGACAAAATGGTGTCTGAAAGGTTTCCTTTTATACCCAGGGGGTTGGCACTACTGTGGTTGGTGAATTTAAGTCATGTGGCAGAGTCATTTCCACAAATTCGATGATTATTGCGTTTTCGATTTCATTTTCGATAATTATCTACTTTTGATTTCGATAAATATCGAATTTACGATAACAATCGAAAACTCGGAAAATTCGAGTTTCGAAAAATCTGGGAGTTCTAAAAGTTTCGTCGGGACTTCAAAACCGCCGGATTCGAATCGAAACTGGGTTCTATTAGAACCCAAAGTACATCTCTAGTTACCATTGTTTATTACATGGATATAGGGTTACCATTGTTTATTACATGGATATAGGGTTACCATTGTTTATTACACGGATATAGGGTTACCATTGTTTATTACACAGATATAGGGTTACCATTGTTTATTACACAGATATAGGGTTGCTATTGTTTATTACATGGATATAGGGTTAACATTGTTTATTACACGGATATTGGGTTACCATTGTTTATTACACAGATATAGGGTTACCATTGTTTATTACATGGATATAGGGTTAACAGGGACTAGAGTTACCATTGTGTATACATGGATATAGGGTTCCATGTTTATTACATGATATAGGGTTACCATTGTTTATTACAGGATATAGGGTTACCATTGTTTATTACAGGATATGGGTTACCATTGTTATACATGGATCTTGGGTTCCATTGTTTATTACATGGTTATAGGGTTTACCATTGTTTATTACAGGATATAGGTTAATGTTATTACACGGATATAGGGTTAACCTGTTATACACATTAGGTAACCATTGTTTATTACACGGATATAGGGTTACCATGGGTTATACATGGAATAGGTACCATTGTTTATTACATGGATATAGGGTACCATTGTTTATTACATGGATATAGAGTTACCATTGTTTATTACAGGATTAGGGTTATGTAGGGTTACATGTGTTTATTACACGATATAGGGTTACCATTGTTTATTACATGGATATAGGTGTACCATTGTTTATTAACGGATATAGGGTTACCATTGTTTCACGGATATAGGTTACCATGTTTATTACATGGATATAGGTTACATTGTTTTTACTGGATATAGGGTTACCATTGTTTATTACATGGATTATAGAGTTACCATTGTTTATTTACATGGATATAGGGTTAACATTGTTATTACAATGGATATAGGGTTACCATTGTTTATACAGGATATAGGGTTACCATTGTTTATTACACGGATATAGGGTACATTGTTATTACACGGATATAGGGTTACCATTGTTTATTACACAGCATATAGGGTTGCATTGTTTATTACACGGATATAGGGTTCCATTGTTTATACAAGGATTAGGGTTACATGTTTATTACACAGATATAGGGTACCATTGTTATTACAGGATTAGGGTTACCATTGTTATTTACACAGATATAGGGTTTGCATTGTTTATTACGGATAGGTTACATTTTATACAGGATATAGGGTTACCATTGTTTATCTACATGGATATAGGGTTACCATTGTTTATTACAGGATATATAGGGTATACATGTGTTTATATTACAAAGCGTATAGGGTTCATTGTTTATTACACGGATATAGGGTTACATTGTTTATTACACGGATATGGGTTACCATTGTTATTAAAACAGGATATAGGGTTGCATTGTTATTACACGGATATAGTGTTATTGTTATTACACGGATAAGTGGTACCATTGTTTATTACACGGATATAGGGTACATGGTTTATACACGATATAGGGTTACCATTGTTTATTTACACGGATATAGGGTTACCATTGTTATTACAACGGATATAGGGTTTTACATTGTTTATTACAGGATATAGGGTTACCATTGTTTATTACATGGAAAATAGGGTAACATTGTTTATACACGGATATAGGGTTACCATTGTTTATTACATGGATATAGAGTTACCATTGTTTGGATATCAGAGTACCATGTTTATTATCATGGATATAGGTTACCATTGTTATTACAGGATATAGGGTTTACCATGTTTATTACAAATATAGGGTTCCATGTTTAAACAGGATATAGGGTTAACATTGTTTATTACACGGATTAGAGTTACCATTGTTTATTACACGGATATAGTTACCATTGTTATTACATGGATATAGGGTAACATTGTTTATTACAGGGATATGATTACCATGGTTTTTTTAACATGGATATAGGGTACCATTGTTTATTACATGGATAAGGTACATTGTTTATTACATGTATATGGGTTACATGATTACATGGATTAAGAGTTACCATGTTTATTACATGGATATAGGGTTACCATTGTTTATTACATGGATATAGGGTATTATACATTGTGGATTTACATGGATATAGGTTACCATGGTTTATTACTGAATAGGGTTAACATTGTTATTACATGGATATCGAGTTACCATGGTTTATTACATGGATATAGGGTTACCATTGTTTATTACATGGTATATAGGGTAACCATTGTTTATTACATGGTATAGAATTACCATGTTATTACATGGATATAGGGTTAACATTGTTTATGTACATGGATATAGAGTTACCATGTTTTTATGATAGGTTACATGTTATACAGGATATAGGGTTACCATTGTTTATTAAAGGATATGGGTCATGTTTATTACATGGATATAGGGTTACCATTGTTTATTACATATATATAGAGTAACCATTGTTTATACATGGATATAGAGTACCAGTGTTTTATTACATGGATATAGAGTGTACCATTGTTTTTTACATGGATATAGAGTTTACCATGGTTTATTACATGGATATAGAGGTTACCATTGTTTATTACATGGATATAGGGTACATTGTTTATTACATGGGATAGGGTTCCATTGTTTATTACATGGATATGAGTTACCATTGTTTATTACATGGATATAGAGTTACCATTGTTTATTACATGGATATAGGTTACCATTGTATTACAGGATATAGGTTAACATTGTTTATTACAGGATATAGAGTTAACCATGTATTACATGGATATAGAGTACCATGTTTATATGGATATATAGGGTTACCATTGTTTATTACATGGTATAGATGGTTAACATTGTTTATTACATGGATATAGAGTTACCAGTTATTACATGGAATTAGTTACCATTGTTTATTACATGGATTATAGGGTTATTGTTTATTACATGGATATAGGTACATTGTTTATTACATGGATATAGGTTACCATTGGTTTACATATGGATATAGGTTACATTGTTATTACATGGATATAGGTACCATGTTTATACATGGATATAGGGTACCATTGTTTATTACAGGATATAGAGTAACCATTGTTGATTACATGGATATAGGTGTTACCATTGTTTATTATGGATATAGAGTAACCATTGTTTTACATGGATAAGGTTACCATTGTATTAAGATATAGGGTTACCATTGGTTTTACATGGATATGAGTTACCATTGTTTATTACATATATAGGGTTACCATTGTTATTACATGGATATAGGGGAACCATTGTTATTACATGGATATAGGGGTAACAGGTTTATTACATGGATAAGGGTACCTTGTTTATTACATGGATATAGGGGTGTCATTGGTTATTACATGGATATAGAGGTTTACCATTGTTTATTACAAGGATATAGGGTACCATTGTTTATTACATGGATATAGGGTTCTATGTTTATTACATGGATATAGGGTTACAATTGTTTTATTACATGGATATAGGGTTAACATTGTTATTACATGGATTAGGGTTACCATTGTTATTAATGGATAAGAGTACCATGTTTTATTACATGGATATAGGGTTAACATGTTTATTATATGGATATAGAGTTACCATTGTTTATTACATGGATATAGGGTTAACATTGTTTATTACATGGATATGAGTAACCATTGTTTATTAATGGATTAGGGTTACATTGTTTATTACATGGATATAGAGTAACCATTGTTTATTACATGGATATAGGGTAACATTGTATTACATGGATATAGGTTAACATTGTTTATTACATGGATAAGGGTTACATTGTTTATTACACGGATATAGAGTTACCATTGTTTATTACATGGATATAGGGTTACCATGTTATATGATATAGAGTAACCATTGTATTACATGATATAGGGTTACATTGTTATTACATGGATATAGAGTTAACCATTGTTTATTACATGGATATAGGGTTAACATTGTTATTACATGGATATAGAGTTACCATGTTTATACATGGATATAGGGTTAACATTGTTTATTACATGGTATAGGGTTAAATTGTTTATTACATGGATATAGAGTACCATTGTTTATTACATGGATATAGGGTTAACATGTTTATTACATGGATATAGGGTTACATTGTTTATTACATGGATTATAGGGTTACCATGTTGTATTACAGGATATAGAGTAACCATTGTTTTTACAGGATATAGAGTAACCATTGTTATTACATGGATATAGGTAACCATTGTTTATACATGGATATAGGGTTACCATTGTTATTACATGGATATAGGTAACCATTGTTTATTACATGATTAGGTTAACATGTTGATTACATGGATATGTGTTAACATTGTTTATTACATGGATATAGGGTTACCATTGTTTATTACATGGTATAGGGTTACCATGTTTATTACATGGATTAGGGTTAACATTGTTGATTACATGGATTATACGGTATACCATTGTTATTTACATGGATATAGGGTTACCTTGTTATTACATGGATTTATGGGTAACTGTTTATACATGGATATAGAGTAACCATTGTTTATTACATGGATATAGTGTTAACATTGTTTATTACATGGATATAGGGTACCATGGTTTATTACATGGATATAGGGTTACCATTGTTTATTACATGGTATAGTAGGGTACAACATTGTTTATTACATGGATATAGGGTTACCATTTTTGGTTTTTATTACATGGATATAGGGTAACCATTGTTTATTACATGGATTAGGGTTACCATTGTTTATTACAGGGATATAGGGTTACCATTGTTTATTACATGGATATAGGGTTACATGTTTATTACATGGAATAGGGTAACCATTGTTTATTACATGGATATAGGGTTACATTGTTTATTACATGGATATAGGAGTAACCATTGTTTATTACATGGAATGGTTACATGTTATTATGGATAGGGTTACATTGTTTATTACATGGATATAGGGTTACCATTGTTATTACTAATGGTATGGGTTAACCATTGGTTATTACATGGATATAGGGTACCATTGTTTATACATGGATATAGGGGTACCATTGTTATTACATGGATATAGGGTTACCATGTTTATTACAGGATATAGGGTTACCATTGTTTATTACATGGATATAGGGTTAACATTGTTTATTACATGGATATAGGGTTACCATTGTTTATTACATGGATATAGGGGAACCATTGTTTATTACATGGATATAGGGTAACCTTGTTTTTTACATGGATATAGGGTTCACATTGTTTATTACATGGATATAGGGTTACCATTGTTTATTACATGGATATAAGGGTTACCATGTTTATTACATGGATATAGGGTTAACATTGTTTATTACATGGATATAGGGTTCCATGTTTATTACATGGATATAGGGTTAACCATTGTTTATTCATGGATATAGGGTTAACCATTGTTTATTACATGGATATAGGGTTACCATTGTTTATTACATGGATATAGGGTTACCATGTTATTATAAGGATATAGGGGTACAATTGTTTATTACATGGATATAGGGTTAACATTGTTTATTACATGGTATAGGTTACCATTGTTTTTTTTAAACATGGATATAGGTACCATTGTTTATACATGGATATAGGGTTAACATTGTTATTACATGGATATAGGGTTACCATTGTTTATTACATGGATATAGAGTTAACCAGTGTTATTACATGGATATAGAGTTAACATTTGTTAGTTATTACATGGATATAGGAGTAACCATTGGTTATTTTATACATTGATATAGGGTTACCATTGTGTTTATTACATGGATATAGAGTAACCATGTTTATTACATGGATATAGGGTTACATTGTTTATTAATACACGGATATAGGGTTACCATTGTTTATTACATGGATATAGGGTTAACATTGTTTATTACATGGATATAGAGTTACCATTGTTTATTACATGGATATAGGGTTACCATTGTTTATTACATGGATATAGAGTAACCATTGTTTATTACATGGATATAGGGTTAACATTGTTTATTCATGGATATAGGTTACCATTGTTTATTACTGGATATAGGGTTACATTGTTTATACATGGATATAGGGTTAACATTGTTTATTACATGGATATAGGGTTACCATTGTTTATTACATGGATATAGGGTTACCATTGTTTATTACATGGATATAGGTGTTAACTGTTTATTACATGGATATAGGGTTACCATTTTGTTATTACATGGATATAGGGTTACATTGTTATTACAGGATATAGGGTTACCATTGTTTATTACATGGATATAGATTACCATGTTTATTACATGGATATAGGGTTACCATTGTTTATTACATGGATATAGAGTTACCATTGTTTATTACATGGATATAGGGTTACCATTGTTTATTACATGGATATAGGGTTACCATTGTTTATTACATATATATAGGGTTACCATTGTTTATTACATGGATATAGGGTTACCATTGTTTATTACATGGATATAGGGTTAACATTGTTTATTACATGGATATAGAGTAACCATTGTTTATTACATGGATATAGGGTTAACATTGTTTATTACATGGATATAGGGTTACCATTGTTTTATTACATGGATATAGGGTTACCATTGTTTATTACATGGATATAGGGTTACCATTGTTTATTACATGGATAAAGAGAACCCACCCTGAATGTCACACTCACTGGGCAACTTTATTTTCCCCCCACCTCAGTCTTTCACGCTCCACTGCCAATCTATATACAGCTACCGATTCCCGTCACCTTATGTCTCACCCCATTTCCCTCGACTGTAAGCTCTTTGGCCTCTCCCTATTGTATCACAGTATTGCTGTAAGAAACTCCACTGTTTACTTATATTGTATTCCCTGTGTATGTAATATGTATGACTTTAATAACATGTATTACCCTGTATGTAATATGTATGACTATGTAAAGCGCCACGGAGATGTGTGTATATAAATCAATAATAATAATAATACTGTGCTCCTATTGGTAAGGCCAGAGGCTGAATGGGGCTGGAACAAACCTTGGTGGTTTATGTCCCTGGTACTAACATGGTTAATCCTATTTTTTCTCTCATCCCTGTGTAATTAACCTATAAATACTGGGCTAGGGATCCTCTTACTGTTTTTCTACTTCACAGTACATAAATACAGCTAAAGTCTAAATCATCTTAGTCTTATGGTGATTATCGTCAGTTAGGGGATGTAATAGAAATATAATACATAAGTGTGATATTTTATAATGGGAGCTGCAGTGGTATATATCCTTATAAAAATCACTCAGCTATGTCACTAAGTGACTCATTTCTTATATCCCACTGCTCCGCCCATTCCAGTTTCATGCCTGGACAATGACTCAGCGTTTTTTGTGTGTGTTTAACTTCACTAACAGAACCTGCTGGAGCTGCTTCCTGTCACTTCATAACCAATGTCTCTCTCCTCCTCCCAAAGATTTGTTTAACCCCATAGATGCTGGGCTGGGATGTTCCTTCTACTGGGTTTAAGTTACAGAAGGTAGCTGGGGGTAAATTAAGGTGGAAATGGGACAATGCTAGAATATATAATTTCAATGGGGTGAAGGAATCTAAAACGTATGTATTATATAAGGGATAATGCGCCCCTTTACATTATAATAAGGATATTACGCCACCTTGGAGTATATGGTCAGGGAACTCTCTGTGGCGTAATATCCTTATATTACACTGTAGGTAGAGTATTATCCCTTATATAACGTCTGAATTGTCTGTCTGTAAATTCCCATAATAAACACTTTTCATCAGATGTAATTGATTCTAATTAATGATTCTCACCAGGTATCGTCATCAAAAACATAGAATGCACCATGGAGGGGCTCAGTGAAGGGGGCGGTGAATTGTGTAATGTCTGATTGGGTCACTGAGCTCATAAAAGGACAGCGTCCGCCTCATAGTCCATGAGATTCGGATTCTCCACTGAAGGACGTGGGGTAATTATATTATACTGTCATATGTCACTGTATAGATATTATTATACTTGTACAAACACCAGACTGTATTATTCCCATACGACTGTAACCTTCCCATAGGATAGCGTTCGATTCCTACTTGCACATCACGGATAGGAACGCAACCTACTCTCACTACCACCCCACCCCCTCCTTCCTCCCATCCCAGTGATGTCGCCCTGAGGGGAAACTCCTGGTGGTTAAACCTGAGAAAAATCCTGAAATCTCTCAGGGGCTGATGGGTAATGTTGGTATGTATGAGAGAATGTTACAGTTTTCCTGTCCCCTGATATAGATACAAAGTTACCAGCTGTGTTTATATCCAGTAACATGTCTGTAACCTCCTGTCCGTAGATTATTATCCTTATACCAAAACAATATCACCCAATCCATCGACCTTCATATCATCTCTGTCTCCATCATCATTATCTCCATCCTCAGCACCATGAATAACAGCCCACCTGGTTCCTTTTCCAGTAAGACAGTTAATGGAGCTGCCATACTGCCAAACTCTTCAATATATTGGATCTCTGAAAACCTTGTCCATCTTATTTCCAGTTGGTAGATTCTATCAGTAACATTAGTGGATCCATCATGTTCATTCCATTTACTCTCAGTCTCTGTATCAGTTTCTCTGTGTTTGTATCTCTGGTCCCGGGGCCCCTCTCTCTATAGGGCCCGTTTATTTAGAAAATTCCAATTCTTTCAGGCCTTTTATTGATCATTCTTATTCTCTGTAATATTAATATAACAGTTTAGTATTTTATCATTTACACAATAATTCTAGGTGGAAATTTATTAAAGATACAATCTTCCCCCCAGACACATTTCATGATATCATGACTACAGCTCTGGTTAAAATCAATTATAGTCATCAACTCCTTACTATGTTTAAAGGGTAATTCTACCTGTCAAATAAAAATATTTATTATAACTAGAAAGGGAAAGTTTAAGTATAAACTTTGCATTTGGCTTGAAGGGCTGCATTTGGAAGGGAATATGTGTGTTTGCTGCAGCTTTTAAAACTCAATCATGGAATGATGAGTTTTAGTGACGCTTGTTTGGGGCAAAAAAAACTTTTGTGTGTACCCAGCCCAAGTGGTGCAATTTTGATCCAACCAATCAGAAAGCTAACATCTGATTGGTTAGGGCAAAATTAGCGGCATTTTCAATGATAATGATTTTTGATCAAAATGTATTTTTTTGACTTTAGTTACCCTTTAAGTATGTCTGCCACAGTAATGGATAATAGATCAGTAGGTTTGTGTACCTGTGTCAGGTTGGGGGTTAAAAATTTTTTTGATAATTGGTCAAAACATTTTTTTGACTTTAGTTACCCTTTAGGTATGGCTGCAAGAGTATTAGTAATAGGTGTGTGTACCTGTGCCACGTGGGGGTTAAAAAAAAAACTTTTTGATGATGGTCAAAATTAGTTTTTTGGCTTTAGTTACCCTTTAAGAATGGCTCTAACAGTAATGGAGAGGTAGGTCAGTAGGTGTATGTGCCGGTGCTACGTGGGGGTTAAAAAAACTAACTTTTTTGATTATTGATCAAAATTTTTTTTTACTATATAGTTACCCTTTAAATATGGCTGCCACAGTAATGGTAAGTAGATCAGTAGGTGTGTGTACTTGTGTCGGGTTGGGGGTTAAACAAACTTTGTTCTGATTATTCAGATTTGTATTTTGACTATAGTTACCCTTTAAATATGGTTGCAATGAAAATGGAAGGGTAGGTCAGTAGTGTATGTACCTACCAGGTTGGGGGTTAAAAAAACAAATTTTTTTGATGATTGGTCAAAAAAATTTTTGACTTTGTTACCCTTAGGTATGGCTGCAACGTATGAAGGGGTAGATCAGTAGGTGTGTACCGTGCCACGTGGGCTTAAAAAAACAAACTTTTTTGATGATTGGTCAAAATGTTTTTATTGACTTTAGTTACCCTTTAGGTACGGCTGCAACAGTAATGGAGGGGTAGGTCAGTAGGTGTATGTACCTGTGCCACGTTGGGGTTAAAAAAAACAAACTTTTTTGATGATTGGTCAAAAAAAATGTTTTTACTTTAGTTACCCTTTAAATATGGCTGCCACAGTAATGGATAAGTAGATCAGTAGGTGTGTGTACCTGGGTCGGGTTGGGGGTTAAAAAAACAAACTTTTTAGATGGTTGGTCAAAATTAGTTTTTTTTTACTTTAGTTACCCTTAAATATGGCTGCCACAGTAATGGAGGGATTGGTACAGGTGTATGTACCTGTACCACGTGGGGGTTAAAAAAACAAAGTTTTTTGATGATTGGTCAAAAAATTTTTTTACTTTAGTTACCCTTTAGTATGGCTGCCACAGTAATGGATAAGTAGATCAGTAGGTGTAGTACCTGTGTCCGTTGGGGGTTAAAAACGAACTTTTTTATTATTACTCAAAATTTTTTTTTGACTTTAGTTACCCTTTAAGTATGGCTGCCACAGTAATGGATAAGTAAATCAGTAGGCGTGTGTTCCTGGGTCTGGTTGAGGGGGTATGTCTTTTTTGTGTTTATAACCATAAAACTATATTTTATTGAGGATAAATCTAAATAGTTTTTTTGACTTTAGTTACCCTTTAAGTATGGCTACCATTATAATGAATTAGTAGATTAGTAGGTGGTGGTACATGGGTCTGGTTGAGGGGGTATGTCTTTTGTGTTTACACCATAAAAATATCTTTTATTGAGGATAATCTAAATTTGTTTTTTTTACTTTAGTTACCCTTTAAATATGGCTGCCACCATAATTGATAAGTAGATCAGTGTGTATGTACCGTGGTTCTGTTGAGGGGGTATGTCTTTTTAGTGTTTACAACCATAAAACTATCTTTTATTGAGAATAAATCTAAATAGTTTTTTTTTACTTTAGTTACCCTTAAGTATGGCGCCACAGTAATGGATAAGTAGATTAGTAGGTGTGTGTACCTGGGTCTGGTTGAGGGGGTATGTCTTTTTTGTGTTTTAACCTACAACTATCTTTTATTGAGGATAAATCTAAATTAGTTTTTTTTTACTTTAGTTACCCTTTAAATATGGCTTCCATGGGAATGGAAAGGTAGGTCAGTAGGTGGGTGTACCTGGGTCTGTGTGGGTGGTTGGGGTGATCACCATTTGTATTTATAACCATGAAAACTGTTTTGAAATATCCACATTTGAGATTTTTACCATTATAGCTATGGGAAAAAATGTCCAAATTTGCCGATAACGCCGTAACGCTTCTGCGGATTTCTTAGCTAGAAGATAGCACACTTCTCCTATATGCCCCGCACGAATTTCATGTCTCTAGCTCCAAAATACTGTGGGAGAGATACGTCCAAAAAAGCGGAAGAATAAAACAGAAGAAGAAAAAGAAGAAAAGAAAGAAGCAATAGAAAGAACAGGAATTTGGCTTTTTCAAGCCAAATTAATTATATTAACCACAGAACCTCAAAAACACATAGTTAGAAAGTTGAGAGACGCTGTTACACAGCACAATGCTATTCTCCACCTTCCCTCTGTATCTCAAAAGATTTCCCTCTAAACCTCCAAAATTTCTGAGCTGTTTATGATCTTGCACATGCTCAGAGGAGGCAGCTAGAACCAGGAAGCAGAAAGAGAGGTCACAGGACATTGTGCAGCATTTCAGGTTAGTCTTATATCTCTTAGATTTCACTAGTTTTGGGGGTGATTCGGGGGGTGATTTGCCTGTATATGAATTATTATATAAGTGGTGGACTTTAATTATGACAAAAACCCACCTCCCCTATTGAAAAACTCAATCACTGTCAATCTTTACTTCAAAGTTCCAATAACTGGTCCAGTTCAGCTCCACCCCTATCTTCAGTCTGGGACCTGTCCAATATTTATACATGAGTGTGAATTCCCATTGGTCAGACCATGAACACAATCAGAGGCTGGGCTGGTGATCAGAACTTTTAAGTAAAGATTGTCAGTGATTAGCGATAAACCAAGTGGATTATGTTCTCACCCTGGGTTATTTTAATTGGGTTTAAACTGTTGTCCTGCTTGTGGCAGCTGAATCAACCATTTACTTGGGACAAAACAGTTAACGCATTCTATCAAATTTACAGCAGTATAAAGCGCTTCCTCCTTACTGTGACATCACTAGCACCACTGCCCTACCCCCTCAACACTGGCTTGAGCATGCCCATTTGTATCTTACAGTTGGAACAGAGGGAAGATGCATGCTCAAAATGGATATAGGGTTACCATTGTTTATTACATGGATATAGAGTTACCATAGTTTATTACATGGATATAGGGTTAACATTGTTTATTACATGGATATAGGGTTAACATTGTTTATTACATGGATATAGGGTTACCATTGTTTATTACATGGATATAGGGTTACCATTGTTTATTACATGGATATAGGGTTAACATTGTTTATTACATGGATATAGGGTTACCATTGTTTATTACATGGATATAGAGTTACCATTGTTTATTACATGGATATAGGGTTACCATTGTTTATTACATGGATTATTAGGGTACATGTTTATTACACGGATAATAGGGTTACCATTGTTTTTTACATGGATATAGGTTACCATTGTTTTATTACCTGGATATAGGAGTTACCATTGTTATTACATGGATATAGGGTTACCATTGTTATTACAGGATAAGGGTTACATTGTTATTACATGGATATAGGGTTAACATTGTTTATTACAAACGATATAGGGTTACCATTGTTTATTACATGGATATGAGTTTAACCATTGTTTATTACATGGATTAGGTTACCATTGTTTATTACATGGATATATGGTTACCATTGTTTTATTACATGATATAAGGGTTACCATTGTTTATTACTGGATATAGGGTTACCATTGTTTATTACATGGATATAGGGTTACCATTGTTTATTACATGGTATAGAGGTTACCATTGTTTATTACATGGATTATAGAGTTACCATTGGTTAGATTACATGGATATGGAGTTACCATTGTTTATTACAATGGATATTGGGTTACCTTGTTTATTACATGGATATAGGATATCATTGTTTATTACATGGATATATGGTTTACCATTTTTATTACACGGATATAGGGTTTACCATTGTTTATTACACCGGATATAGGGTTACCATTGTTATTACACGATTCTGGTACCATTTTTATTACAAGCGGATATAGGGTTCCCATTGTTGTTTATTACGGATATAGGTTTTACCATTGTTTATTACAGGATATAGGTTAACCATTGTTTATTACAACGGATATAGGGTTACCATTGTTATTACATGGTATAGAGTTACCATTGTTTATTACATGGATTATAGGGTTACCATTGTTTTTTACTGGATATAGGGTTACCATTGTTTATTACAGGATATAGGGTTACCATTGTTTATTACATGGATATAGGGTTCATTGTTTATTACTGGATATGGGTTACCATTGTTTTATTACAGATATAGGGTTACCAATTGTTTATTACAATGGATTAGGGTTTCCATGTTATTACACGGAATAGGGTTAACATTGTTTATTACAGGATTAGGTTACCATTGTTTTATTACACGGATATAGGTTACCATTGTTTATTAACATGGATAAGGTTACCATTTTTTTTACAGGATATAGGGTTTACCATTGTTTATTACTGGATATAGAGTTACCATTGTTTTATTACATGGATATAGGGTAGTTACATTGTTTACACCGATATAGGGTTCCATTGTTTATTACATGGATATAGGTTTACCATTGTTTATTACACGGATCATAGGGTTACCATTGTTTATTACACGGATATAGAGTGTTACCATTGTTTTTACATGATATAGGTTAACATTTTTATTACAGGATATAGGGTTACCATTGTTTATTACGGATATAGAGTTACCATTGTTTTATTACATGGATATAGGGTACATTGTTTATATACATGGATATAGGGTTATACCATGTTTTATTACATGGATAGGGTTACCTTGTTTATTACGTATATAGGTACCATTGTTTATTACAACGGATGGTTACCATTGTTTATTACAGGATATAGGGTTCATGTTTTATTACAACCGGATATAGGGTCCATTGTTTATTACAACAAGATATAGGGTTACCATTGTTTATTACAGATTAGGGTTTACCATTGTTTTTATACCCGGATATAGGGTTACCATTGTTTATTACATGAATAGGGTTCATTGTTTATTTACAACAGGATATAGGGTTACCATTGTTTATTACATGGATATAGGGTTACCATTGTTTATTACACGGATATAGGGTTACCAGTTTATTACAGGATATGGGTTACATTGTTTTATTACAGATTGGGTTGCATTGTTTTTACATGGATATAGGGTTACCATGTTATTACAACTGATATAGGGTTACCATTGTTTATTACGATATAGGGTTGCTATTGTTTATTACATGGATATAGGGTTCTAATTGTTTATTATACACGGATATAGAGTTAACCATTGTTATTACACGGATATAGGGTTACCATTGTTTATTACACGGATATAGGGTTACCATTGTTTATTACAAATACACGGATATAGGGTTACCATTGTTTATTACGATATAGGGTTACCATTGTTTATATTACAGTATATAGGGTTAACCATTGGTTTTATACATGGATAGAGGTACCATTGTTATTACACGGATATAGGGTTACCTTTGTTTATTACATGGATATAGGTACCATGTTTTGGTATAGAGTTACCATTGTTTTATATATGGATATAGGTTACCATTGTTTATTACATGGATAATGGTTACCATTGTTTATTACATGATATAGGTTACCATTGTTTATAACATGGATATAGGGTTACCATTGTTTATTACACTGGATATAGAGTTACCATTGTTTATTACACGGATATAGGTTACCATTGTTTATTACATGGATATAGGGTTAACATTGTTTTATTACATGGATATAGAGTTACCATTGTTTATTCATGGATATAGGGTTACCATTGTTTATTACACATGGATATGAGTTACCATTGTTTATTACTGGATAAGGGTTAACATTGTTATTACATGATATAGGTTACCATGGTTTATTAACATTAATAGGTTTACCATTGTTTATTACATGGATATAGGGTTAACATTGTTTATTACATGGATATAGAGTACCATGGTTTATTTACATGATATAGGGTTAACAACATTGTTTATTACATTGATATAGAGTTACCATTGGTTTATTACATGGATATAGGGTTACCATTTTTTATTACTGGATATGGTTAACCATTGTTTATTAATGGATATAGTTACCATTGTTTATTACATGGATATAGGGTTAACATTGTTATTACATGGATATAGAGTTACCATGGTTTTATTACATGGATATAGGGTTAACCATTGTTTATTACACGGATATAGGGTTACCATTGTTATTACATGGTTAACATGGTTTAACCTTGTTTATTCATGGATATAGGGTTACCATTGTTTATTCAATATATAGAGTTTAACCATTGTTTATATTACATGGATATAGAGTTACCAGTTGTTTATTACATGGATATAGGTTACCATTGTTTATTACATGGTATAGAGTTACCAGGTTTATTCATGGATATAGAGTTACCATTGTTTATTACATGGATATAGGGTTAACATTGTTTATTACATGGGCATTAGGGTATCCATTGTTTTATTACATGGATATAGAGTTACCATGGTTTATACATGGATATAGAGTTACCATTGTTTATTACATGGCATATAGGGTTACCATTGTTTATTACATGGATATAGAGTTAACATTGTTTTATTACAGGATATGAGTTACCATGGTTTATTACTGGATAGAGTTACCATGTTTATTACATGGATATAGGGTTCCCATTGTTTATTACATGATATAGAGTTAACATTGTTTTATACATGGATAAGAGTTACCATGGTTTATTACAGTATGTTACGCATTGTTTTTATTACATGGATATAGGGTTACCATTGTTTATTACATGGATATAGGTTAACCATTTTTATTACAGGGATATAGATTACCATTGTTTATTACATGATATAAGGGTTACCATTGTTATTACATGGATAAGGGTTACCATGGTTTATTACATGGATATAGGGTTAACATTGTTTATTACATGGATATAGATAACCATTGTTTATTACATGGATATAAGTTAACATTGTTTTATTAATGGTAAGTAACCATTGTTTATTACATGGATATAGAGTATTACCATTGTTTATTACATGATATAGGGTTACCATTGTTTATTTACATGGATATAGGTTAACCATTGTTTATTACATATATAGGTTTACCATTGTTTATTACATGGATATAGGGTAACCATTGTTTATTACATGGGATATAGGGTTAACATGTTATATTCATGTATAAGGGTTTACCATTGTTTATACATGGATATAGGTTTCATTGTTTATTACATGGATATAGGGTTAACATTGTTTATTACAGGATAATAGGGTTACCATTGTTTATTACATGGATAGGTTCATTGTGTATTCATGGATATAGGGTTACCATTGTTTATTACATGGATATAGGGTTACACATTGTTTTTATGGATATAGGGTTCCCATTGTTTATTAATGGTTAGAGTAACCATTGTTTATTACATGGATATGGGTTCACATTGTTTATTATAATGGATTATAGTTTACCATTGTTATTACATGGATATAGGGTTACATTGTTTTTACATGGATTAGGTACCATTGTTTATTACATGGATATAGGGTTAACTTGTTTATTACATGGATATAGGTACATTGTTTATTACATGGATATAGGTTACCATTGTTTTATTACACTATAGGGTTAACATTGTTTATTACATGGATAAGGGTTACCATGGTTTATTACAGGATATAGGTTCCATTGTTTATTACATGGATATAGGGTTACCATTGTTTATTACTGGATATAGGTAACCATTGTTTATTACATGGATATAGGGTTTACCATTGTTTTTTACTGGAATTAGAGTACCATGGTTTATTACATGGATATAGGGTAACATTGTTTTTACATGGATATAGAGTCCATTGTTTATTACAGGATTAGAGGTTAACATTGTTTTATTACTGGAATAGGTTACATGTTTTATACATGGATATAGGTTACCATTGTTTATTACATGGATATAGGGTTAACATTGGTTTATTACTGGATATAGGGTTACATTGTTTTTTATTACGGATATAGGGTTACCATTGTTTATTACATGGATATAGGTTAACCATTGTTTATTACATGGATATAGAGTTAACCATTGTTTATTACATGGATATAGAGTTAACCATTGTTTATTAACATGGATATAGGGTTACCATTGTTTATTACATGGATATAAGAGTAACCATGTTTATTACATGGATATAGGTGTTAACATTGTTATTTACCATGGATATAGGGTTACCATTGTTTATTACATGGATATAGGGTTACCATTGGTTTATTACATGGATATAGGGTTAACCATTGTTTATTACATGGATATAGGGTTAACATTGTTTATGTACATGGATATAGGTAACCATTGTTTATTACATGGATATAGTTAACATGTTTATTACATGGATATAGGGTTAACATTGTTTATTACATGGATATAGGTACCATTGTTATTACAGGATATAGGTAACTTTTTTATTACATGGATATAGGGTTACCATTGTTTATTACTGGATGAGGTTACCATTGTTATTACATGGAATAGGGTAACCTTGTTTATTACATGGATATAGGGTTACCATTGTTTATTACTGGATATAGGTAACCATTGTTTATTACATGGATATATGGTTAACATTGTTTATTACATGGATTAGGTGGGATGGGGATCAGAACTTTAAGTAAAGATTGTCCATGATTAGCGATAAACCAAGTGGATTATGTTTCTCACCCCTGGGTTATTTTAATTGGGTTTAAACTGTTGTCCTGCTTGTGGCAGCTGAATCTCAATTTATATTTCTGCCACAAATCCATTCATTGTAACATTAACTAGTAATTGAGGTTGAATAAAGACATATGTCCTCACGTCCAACCTATTCACCCTCTTTTTCTTTTTTTTAACCCTACCTAACAGTTGATCCAAGGAAGGCAAAAATCCCAGCTACAAGGGCAAAAATTCCTTCCTGACTCCAAACGGCATCGGAATAATCCCTGGTTCAACCAATCAACATATATGTATTAATACCAGTAATTGACAATTTATATATATATCCCCATACCAACCAGAACTACAGTATCTGTATTAATACCAGTAATCTCAATATTATATATTATCCCCATACCAACCAGAAACTACAGTATATGTATTAATACCAGTAATTCTCAATATTATATAGTATCCCTCCCTGTACAACCAGAACTATAATATGTATAATACCAGTATTGACAATATATATAGTATCCCCATACCAACCAGAACTACAGTATATGTATTAATACCAGTAATTCTCTAAATATTATATAGTATCCCCATACCAACCAGAACTACAGTATATGTAATTAATACCAGTAATTCTCAATATTATAGTATCCCGTATCCAACTAGAAACTACAGTATTGTATATACCATAATTCTCATTTATATGTATCCCCATACCACCATCAACATGAATGTATTAATACCATAAGTCTCAATATTATATAGTACCCCCCCCGTACCAACCAGAACCTACAGTATATGTCTTAATACCAGTAATTCTAAATATTATATAGTATCCCCGTACCAACCAGAACTACAGTATATGTATTAATACCATTAATTATCAATATTATATAGTATCCCTGTACCAACCAGAACTACAGTATATCTTTAATACCATAATTCTCAATATTATATAGTACCCCTGTACCAACCAGAACTACAGTATATGTATTAATATCGGTAATTCTCAATATTATATAGTATCACCCGTACCAACCAGAACACAGTATATGTATTAATACCAGTAATTCTCAATATTATATAGTGTCCCTGTACCAACCAGAACTACAGTATATATTATTAATACCAGTATTCTCAATATATTAGATCCCTCTACCAACCAGAACTACGTTATGTATTACTACCGGTAATTCTCATATTATATATCTATCCCTCTACAACCAGAACTACAGTATATGTAATAATCCGGTAATTCTCAATATTATATAGTAATCCCTGTACCAACCGAACTACAGTATATGTATTAAACCAGTAATTCTCAATATTATATAGTATCCCTGTACCACCAAACTACGTATATGTATTAATACAGTATCTCAATATTATATAGTTCCCCGTACCAACCAGAACTACAGTATATGTATTAATACCAGTATTCTCAATATTATATAGTATCCCCGTACCAAACCAAACTACAGTATATGTATTAATACCAGTAATTCTCAAATATTTTTTAGTTTTATGAAACTTATCCAGGCCTTTTTTAAGCTATTTAATGAACTTGCCCGGCCCATCGTCTTCCATCTAACATTAATCTAGGAACAGCAATAATCCAATTGGATGGACCATAAATTGGTTACCCTTTTTTTTTCGTTTTCTGGTGGATTACCAAGTTACAGAGAGGTCAACATAGTGAAATGGCTGTGGGTTGGTGACAATGTAATAGACAGATAGACATAGACATACAATGGTTTTAGGATTGAGGAATATGGCTCCTCAATCTAGACTGTACCTGCTGGGCAACTCTGATCCTCACTTTACATTTTCACAATAAACCTGTTTATAATACATAGTATCATAGTTTATAATGGGGATGTGCAGTGGTATAAATCCTTATTAGAAGATGGGATCTGGGTCCAACTTAGAACCCTTTGGATCCAAATGCGAATGTTCCAGATCATTCGGATTTTGGGACTCAAAATTAACGTTCGATTATCCTCAAAAAGTAGTTTCTGATTGAATTTTCGAGAATTACTGACTGAAATCCTTATAAAAATCACTCAGCTATGTCACTAAGTGACTCATTTCTTATATCCACACTACTCCGCCCATTCCAGTGTTCATGCCTGGACAATGACTCAGCGTTTTTGCAGTGTTAACTTCACTAACGAACTGGCTGGAGCGTCCTGTCACTTTCATAACCAATGTCTCTCTCCTCCTCCACAAAGATTTGTTTAACCCCATAGATGCTGGGCTGGGATGTTCCTTTCTACTGGGTTTCGTTACAGAGGGTAGCTTGGGGTTTAAGGTGGGAAATAGGGACAAGGCTAGAATTTAAATGCAATTGGGGGAATAATCAGGAACTCAAAATGTTTGTATTATAAGAAATAATGCATCCCTTTACATTATAATATAAGGACATTACCACACCTCAGAGTTCCCTGCCCTGTATAGAAGAGTAGGGAACTCCTCTGTGGCATGATCCTTATATTACACTGTAATTACATGGAACAGAAGATGATACAATGACTGTAATAATCTACACTAAGGAATTAAATGAACAATCTCTTCATTCTGGATTATTTAGTTTTACTTTCCCTTACTACTCAGTTTCCTGTTTGAATGATCTTATTCCAGTTACAAACACAATGTTTATAATAAAGGGATCTATATAACGGTAAGTAGTATAAAGTAGACAGACTTACCGTATCACTTAACCCCTTACACAGGGAGTCCATCCTGGGGTCTGTCCATCTGTTTCGTACTGTGGCTGTGACAGTAATGAGTGTGTCTCAGTGACTTTACCTGCTAAACACGGATCAAAGGTCAAGTTAATAATTAACTTTTGTAATACACAAATCCATACAAGTGAAAGAAAGATAAGATATGTAAATAATAATAACATGATGAAAATGTAACATTCTATTATATATATATATATTTATACCATACTATTAGAGATGTTCAAACTGATGAGTTTCGTCCCGTTTTCGGATTTTCGAGAAAATTCGAAAATCCGAAAATCCGAAAACGGACCCATAGAAGTCTATGGGAGAAACAAATTCGAAAGTTCATATAATTTAAAGGGTGAAATAATCATAGTAGTTTACTGTAAGTAACACAGTGTCCTGGGGAATTGTCTGGGGAACCTGTAATATATAAAATTCATTTAAAATCTATCTTTCCTCACATCATCGGTGTTTTCGAGCTTTCGCAGGCTATTTTCGAGGGTTACCGATATCACAGATCCGGAGTTACAGAAATCAGATTGTACATTCGGGGTTGGCGAATTCGGCCACAAACATTCGAGGTTACCGAAATCGATCGCTACTTTTTGAGGGTTGACGGACTTACGATTTCGAGGTTACCAGGATTCGTACAATTATCGAGGTTTACCAAATCGATCCCCACTTACGATACAATTTTTCGATGGTTACCGAAATCGATCCATGCTTTCGAGGTTTACTGAAATCGATAACTGTTTTTGAGGGTTGCGGGCGCTGTACTTCGTGATTACCGAAATCGGTGTGCGTTTTCGCGGATTACCGAAACGAACGTTTCTGCTTTCGCGGATTACCGAAACGGCCGATCTACTTTCGGAATCTACTACTTCCTGCTTTCGGCAGCTTTGTTCCTGTTTGCCCCACTATATAAGAATCTGCATCACAGCCTCACTTTCAGCCATAAGCCTAGCATGGAATGCAGCGTTATATGGTGGCCTACCTGGCCAATAAGAAGTATGACTGGATGCCGGCTGGCACCCACATATTAAATTGCGCAAATTGCGCATCATGCGCAGTTTGCAAGCGGAAGCTGCAGACTAAATTTGAAGTGTCGCAGACCATCTTCCAGCTGCAGAGGAATGGTCGGACCTGAAGAAAAGAGGGCCAGTTATTTGTTGCTGACATAGCCAAGAGAGCGCAAGGCAGTATCACAGTTTTAGCCATTTATTCTGCTTTGATTGTTCTTAAAATGTTTATATGAAATATTATCTCATTTATTTCTACTTTTTTGTAAACCACCTAAATATTGTCAGAGAAACTTTGTTTTTTTACAAGTTTCTATTGTGTGTAAAGCTTCTTATATATGTGATGGCCCAGTTCCGATCCAACCCGATCCGCGCGGATTTACCGCATTCGTGAACGGCGGATATCGTGGATTTTCTGGTTTTCGAACTTTTTCTGAACCGCGTTTTTGAAAATTTACGAATTACGAGGATTTCAACTTACTTTTGAAGAATTTTTCATTTGAATGGGTTTTAATGGGTCCGCTCACGGATTTTCGAATTTTCAAATTTTTTCGAAATTTCGCGGATCGTCGAGCCGACCGGATTTTGCGAAGTTCGGACATCTCTACTTATTACCGATAACCTCATTGCAAACCGCCGCTACCATTAGAGGAACTTATTATGTTAGAAGATACAAACCCAACAAAAGAAGATACAAGGACAGAGGATTCTGACCCATCCTCACCTCCTCCTCCTCCTTCGCTCCTCACCTCCGCACCACCACAAAGGCAGTATCACAGTTTTATCCCATTTTTTTTACCTTGAGGCTGAGGCCACACTGCTGCAACGCATTAAAGCGTGCGCGCAATTCCGGTGCATTGTCTCGCATTTACAACGCAATTTCAATATTAACACAAGCAATTGTGCAAAAATGCGCATGGCATGCATTGTGCAATCGCATGTGCTTCGGAAATCACAAGAATTTGTGCATTCCCGTGATTCCATGGTATTTAAAATCGAGTGAAATTGAGTGCGTAACACGTGGCCTACCCTGATGTGTATATAAAGTGTTAAACAATTAAAAGTGGCGGCGAAGCTGTTTGTACCGTCATATTATATATTTTATTTTTTATATAATCTTACAGAAATGGAAGCACAGGAGCCCCCCATCCCCTGCATCGCCGCCACACCAACACCAACCACGGTGCACGGTGATGGCCGTATGGCCCATATAGAAAGGGCCATAGAGGGTATGGCCCGCAACATTAGGAGGTAGAGCGAGGTAGGACCATACATGACCCTACCAAATAGAAAAATTCCCACTTGCCAGCTGAGAGACGTGGTCCTCCCGTAACCACACCCCCTGCTGCACTGAGGTCCTCTCCGAAGGACACTTGATGCCGGCAGGACAGACCTCATTGCATGCTGTTGCCAACTCAGGCCAGATATCAAGCTCGCCACCCAATAGTCCAGTATCCTCAGTCTCTGATGAGTCTACACCGGCCCTGGATCCGATGTAGTCAGTGACCTGGCGACTGAGGTATTGCCTGTTTTGAGCTGCCAGTAGATGGTCCTGGCAACTGCTGCTGAAGAATAGTCGGAAGTTGGCCGCGAGACCGCCTCCAGTACTCTCCTCCTCTCAGGGGGACGTGAGCCCTGTGCATCCCCAACATCAGGTGCTGTCGGCCTGCTAGCACTTGGGAAGGCAGAACAAAGGTGACGCAACAGCAACGCCTCATTTCTTGCATTCTCCCTTCCCTGTGAGATGCGGGGATGACTCAGACATTTTACCCTTGTCGGGGATCTACAGTACTGCTTGCTCCTTCTCCTTGATGGCCTTGATCCGGGGGTCCTTGCGCAGGCATTGCAACATAAAGGAGCACATCTGACGCAAACTGCCTGCCTCAGTGGACCCCATGTCCTCTGTGTCACTGAGGACTACAGTGTCGGATTCAACCTCTCCCCAACAACGGATGGCATTTGGTACTTGGGAGGGTGGAAGTGTCCCCTAGAAACACGCCCCATTTCACTTTCCACGTCAACAAAATCCCCTCCTCCTCCTCTCATCAGACGGCTGCTCTGTACCGTGACCCTGGGCTCAGAAAGAGCCACGGTATCGTCATCCTCCTCGTCACTTGCTGCTGCTCTGTGGCTAGTGCCCTGTCAAGAGGATGCCGCATCGTGGTGCTCGAAGAAACACCAGAGGGATGTATCCGAATGGTGGCATCATCACGGCTTACCATCCTGGTGGTCTCCTCAAATGGCGCAAGCACACGACAAGCATCACTAAGCAGCCGCCACTGCCTGGGTAACAGGAAACCCAGGTCCCCAGAGCCTGATCTGTAATGGTCACAAATAGTCCATGATTGCTCTCCTCAGCTCATCATGAACTAGATATCCAGCGGTTCTGCGCAGCTGTGCTGCGGCTGGAACTCTGACAGACGACTGTGGCGTGTATTGACCGTCTGAATGGCTCGACAACCTCCTAGCCATCCTCAGTACATCCTTCAGGCCAGGTTACTTGCTAGAACCGCTGACAACCAGGTTGAGAACATGGGCCAGGCAAGGAACGTGTGTGACTTTGCCCAAGTGAAGGCAGAGATGATATTAGTGGCATTGTCACACACGCCTTGCCTACTGAGAGGGTGGGGGGTCATCCATCTCTCAGCTTGCCCTTGCAGTGCTGCCAGCAACTCTGGCCCATTGTGGCTGCTATCACCAAGGCACAGAAGCTGCAAACTGCATGCGCACTTCTCACCTGGCAGAAAGATATAGGCTCTAGGGGGGCACAGGGCTGTCCGAGAGGAACTCACCAGAATAGGAGGGGTGGTGAGACTGGCATATCACCAATACGTGGTGGTACCACCACCTCCCCACTTGTGCCCAGTGCTGCGTCTCTGCCGCTAGCATCGTGACCCACTGGGCATTAGAGACAATAATACCGCCCCTGACCATACTTGCTGGACCATGAGTCCATAGTAAGGTGGACACACTTGCCCACACTGTGGTCCAGCGAAGCAGACTATAGTGCCCTGCAGGTGTTCGTGCAGGGCTGGTACTGCCTCTCTTGGCAATACTTACGCCAGGGACTGCCACTGTGTTGCCAATGCCCAAACTCCTGAACGCTGCACTGTCTACCAGCTGAATGGTAGCAGCTGCACCGCCAGTTTTGCTAAGCCGGCAGTGAGACGCTGTGCTTGGGGGTGACCGGGGGATAGCTTCTGTCTTTGCTCCATAACTGGGGAAGAGAGACCTGCTTTTAGTGAGAACCAGCAGCTGTGTCAAGGCCTCTTACCGCCTGCTGGGGCCAAAGGCTGTCTCTCCTCCCTAACTACTCACCTGGTGAAGCATCTGATGAAGCTGGAGGGGGAGGAGTGGTGGCTCCTTGGACCTGAGGAAGGGAACGTGCAGGGCCTGCACATTCTTTGTATGTTTGCTCCCACCGGAGCTTTGTGGTGCAGCACCTTATGCTTCCTCATAGATGTCGTGCCCAAGTTAGAGTTGGTCTTCCCACGGCTAACACGTTGTCAGGCAAGACTGCACACTGCAACCGTGGAGCCAGGTGAAAATTCCCACACTGCTGAGCCACTGCCCGCGCCGGCCCCTTGGAGCAGAGGTCACCTGCTGTTGTGGAGCACTGGCACCAGATGCTAATGGTGTCCTGCCTCCCTCCACGTGAGTACTAGGTGCCTGCTGCTGCTGCCTCTGCCCCTGACCCCACTCCTGCCTCTGGCTTGTGCTCTGAGCGCTCTCCCTCAGACACCTCTCCTGCTCCTCCTCTCCCACTTGTGGCACCCATGAACGGTCCTTGACATCGTCCACGATCACCTCCTCGTCACTGGAGGCTGTGTCACTAAAATGAGCAGCTTCAGCTGGAAGCTCACCCCCTATATTAGTTCCCTGGCTGCTGTCTCTGGACTGCTGCATGATAACTCAGCCTCCTGTCCCCCTGTGCACTGAACCTTTCTTCCTCGGCCACAGGCGTCGAGTAGGACTGTGCGTCAGTACAAAGCTCCTCCTCGCCACACTAGCGCCACACATAGTGTGGGAAAACATTTCCTGTGACTCCTCCTCCGGATCCCCAAGGTTGGACCATGTGGTCAATAAACTCCTGATAGACAGGATCAGGGTCCATGCCCACAGTAGGAGCCACAGGGAGGGAGGTGCAGCACATTATCAGTGGTGGACAGCTCGGCTGTCCTGTGCCTGTGAGGAGGTGGAAGGGAAGGCTGGGTAATCCAGTCGCTACCTGCCTTCCTTGATCAATTGCTAGCCCTAGCCCGCTACCCCAGAACAATCGGGCAGTGTTGGCCTGCCTGTGAAGGGCCAGGTGGCCCTGCCCGCAGCAGAAGACTGCATGGGCCCACCTTTGCCTCTAACATCACATGCAGAGGCACTTCTTCTCTCTGCCTCGCCCTCTTGCCCTGCCTGGCATTTTGCTCTCCCTATATATCTGTATATAATATATACTGTATACTGTATACACTAATACAGACAGAGAGAATAAAACACACACACGCCCTCTAAAAGGACTCCAAGAAAATTGTCCAAAGGACTTAAAAAGATGGGTTAGTCCTTAGAAGGACTTTTGGTTTTATCAATGTGTGAACCGGGGGATAACAGGAAGTGTTAACCCACCACACTGATCCACACAATCAAAGCTCAAGTTCGCCTCAAAAAACGAAAAATCTCTCCAAACTCCAACACAATCAGCTCTCCAACTACACTCTCCAACACACTGACAAAATGGTGTCTGAAGGTTTCCTTTTATACCCAGGGGTTGGCACTACTGTGGTTGGTGAATTTAAGTCATGTGGCAGAGTCATTCCACAAATTCGATGATTATTGCGTTTTTCGATTTCATTTTCGATAATATCTACTTTTGATTTCGATAAATATCGAATTTACGATAACAATCGAAAACTCGGAAATTCGAGTTTCGAAAAATCTGGGAGTTCGAAAATTTCGTCGGGACTTCAAAACCGCCGGATTCGAATCGAAACTGGGTTCTATTAGAACCCAAAGTACATCTCTATTTACCATTGTTTATTACATGGATATAGGGTTACCATTGTTTATTACATGGATATAGGGTTACCATTGTTTAGTACACTGGATATAGGTTATTCCATGTTTATTACACATATATGGTTACCATTGTTTATTACATGGATATAGGGTTCTATTGTTTATTACTGGATATAGGGTTAACATTGTTTATTACATGGATATATGGGTTACCATTGTTTATTACACGATATAGGGTTACCATTGTTATTACATGATATGGGTTACATTGTTATTATTACATGGATATAGGGTACCATTGTTTATTACATGGATATAGGGTTAACCATTGTTTATTACACGGATATATGGTTACCATTGTTTATTACATTACATTCGGATATAGGGTCTACCATTGTTTTATACACGGATATAGGGTTACCATTGTTTATTACACAGATATAGGTTTACCATTGTTTATTACACAGATATAGGTTCATTGTTTATTACTGGATATAGGGTTACATTGTTTTATTACACGGATATAGGGTTACCATTGTTTATTACACGGATATGGGTTACCATGTTTATTACAATGATATAGGTTCTATTGTTTATTAACATGGATATGGGTAACATTGTTTATTACACGGGATATGGTTACCATTGTTTTTACTTACACGATATAGGGTTCCATTGTTTATTACATGGATATAGGTTACCATGGTTTATTACAGGATATAGGGTTACCATTGTTTATTACAGGATATAGGGTTACCATGTGTTATTACAGAGATATAGGTTACCATTGTTTATTACCAGATATAGGGAGGGTTATTGTTTATTACATGGATATAGGGTTACCATGTTTATTACACGGATATAGGTTACCAATTGTTTATTACACGGATATAGGGTTACCATTGTTTATTACAAGTGATATAGGTTCTATTGTTTTATTACATGGATATAGGGTTACTTGTTATTTATTACACGGATATTAGGTTACCCATGTTTATTACGGATATAGGTTACCATTGTTTATTACATATATAGATGTTTCCATTGTTTATACATGGATATAGGTTACCATTGTTTATTACATGGATATAGGTTACATGTTTTATTACATGGATAGGGGTTCCATTGTTTATTACATGGATATAGGGTTAACATTGTTTATTACACGATATAGGGTTACCATTGTTTATTACATGGATATAGGTTCCCATTGTTTATTACATGATATAGGGTTACCATTGTTTATTCATGGATATAGAGTTACCATTGTTTATTACATGGATATGGGTTACCATTGTTTATTACAGGATTGGGTTACCATTGTTTATTACATGATATAGGGTATCATTGTTTATTACATGGATATAGGATTACCATTTTGTATTACACGGATATAGGGTTACCATTTTTTATTACACGGATAGAGGGTTACATTGTTTTTACATGGATATAGGGTTAACATGTTTTTCACGGATTAGGGTTCCATTGTTTATACATGGATAGGGTTACCATTGTTTATTACACGGATATAGGTAACATTTGTTTATTACACGGATATAGGGTTACCATTTTTTATTACATGGATATAGGTTCCATTGTTTATTACGGATATAGGTTACCATGTTTTTATTACAGGATATAGGGTTACCATTGTTATTACATGGATATTGGGTTACCATTGTTTATTACAAGGATATTGGGTTACCATTGTTTATTACATGGATATAGGGATATCATTGTTTATTACATGGATATAGGGTTACCATTGTTATTATCACGGATAAGGGTTACCATTGTTTTATTACACGATATAGGGTACCATTGTTTATTACAACAGGATATAGGGTTACCATGTTTATTACACGGATATAGGGTCCATTGTTTATTAACGGATATGGGTTACCATTGTTTATTACACGGATAAAGGTTACCATTGTTTATTACACGGATATAGGGTTACCATGGTTTATTACAATGGATATAGGGTTACCATTGTTTTATTACAGGATATAGGTTCTTATACCATGTTTATTACACGGATATAGGGTTACCATTGTTTATTACATGGATATAGAGTTTACCATTGTTTATTACATGGATATAGGGTTACACATTGTTTTTACATGGATATAGGGTACCCATTGTTTATTCACACGATAGAGTGTTACCCGATTGGTTTTTATTACATGGATATAGGGTTACCATTGTTATTACATGATATGGGTTACCATTGTTTATAACAGGATATAGGGTTACCATTGTTTATACATGGATATAGGGTTCCATTGTTATTACGAATATAGGGTTACATTGTTATACAGGATATAGGTTACCTTGTTTATTACACCGGATATAGGGTTACCATTGTTTATTACATGGATATAGAGTTACCATTGTTTATTACAGGATATAGGGTTACCAGTTTTATTACATGGATATGAGGTTACATTGTTTATTACATGGATATAGGGTAGGTTTACATTGTTTTTACACGATATAGGGTTCCATTGTTTATTACAGGATATAGGGTTACCATTGTTTATTACACAGGATATAGGGTTACCATGTTTATTACACGGATATAGGGTTACCATTGTTTATTAACATAGATATAGGTTCCATTGTTTATTACATGGATATAGGGTTAACCATTGTTTATTACAGGATATAGGTTTCCATTGTTTATTACAGGATATAGGGTTACATTGTTTATTACATGGATATAGGGTTACCATTGTTTATTACATAGATATAGGGTTACCTTGTTTATTACACGGATATATGTTACCATTGTTTATTACACGGATATAGGGTTACCATTGTTTATTACACAGATATAGTTGCTAGTGTTTATTCACGGATATAGGTTCATTGTTATTATACAGGATAGGTTCCATTGTTTATTACAACGATATAGGGTTACCATTGTTTTTACACGGATATAGGGTTACCATTGTTTATTACACGATATAGGGTTTCATTGTTATTACAAGGATATAGGGTTACCATTGTTATTACACGGATATAGGGTTACCATTGTTTATTACACGGATTAGAGGTACCATTGTTTATTACAATGAGATAGGTTACCATTGTTTATTACACAGATATAGGTTGCTATTGTTTTACACGGATATATGAGGTTCCATGGTTTATTACACGGATATAGGGTTACCATTGTTTATTACAAATTAGGGTTGCATGTTTATACAGATATAGGGTTACATTGTTTATTAACGGATATAGAGTTCCATGTTATTACAGGATAGGGTTACTTGTTTATTACACGGATATAGGTTACCATTGTTTATTACAAGATATGGTTACCATTGTTTATTACAGGATATAGGTTACCATTGTTGATATTACACTGATATAGGGTTACCATTGTTTATACAGGAATAGGGTAACATTGTTTTACATACATTACAGGATATAGGGTTACCAGTGTTTAACATGGATATAGATTTACCATTGTTTTGGATATAGAGTTACCATTGTTTATTAATGGATATAGGTTACCATTGTTATTACATGGTATAGAGTTACCAGTGTGTATTACATATATAGGGTTACCATTGTTTATAACATGGATATAGGGTTTACCATTGTTTTACACGGATATAGGTTACCATGTTTTATTAACGGATATAGAGTTACCATGTTTATTCACATGGCTATAGGGTTAACATTGTTTATTACATGGATATAGGTTACCATTGTTTATTACATGGATATAGGTTACCATGTTTATTACATGGATTAGAGTTACCATTGTTTAATCATGGATATAGGGTTACCATGTTTATTACATGAATATGGTTACCATTGTTTTTATTTACAGGGATATCATGGGTTACATTGTTTATTACATGGATATAGGTTACCATGTTTATTACTGGATATAAGGTTACCATTTGTTTACATGGTATAGGTTCATTGTTATACATGGATATAGAGTTACCATGGTTTATTACATGGATATAGTTGAACTTGTTTTACAGGATAAGGGTTACATGGTTTATTACATGGATTAGGGTTACCATTGTTTTATTACATGGATATAGAGGTTAACATTGTTTATTTACCTGGATATAGAGTTACCATTGTTTATTACATGGATATAGGGTTAACATTGTTTATTACATGGATATATAGATTCCATGGTTTTATTACATGGATATAGAGTTACCATTGTTTATTACATGAATATAGGGTTTACCATTGTTTATTACATGGATATAGAGTTACCGATTGTTTATTACATGGTATAAGAGTTTTACCATTGTTTATTCCATGGGGATATAGAGTTAACCATGGGTTTATTACATGGATATAGAGTTACCATTGTTTATTACGGGATATGGTTACCCATTGTTTATTTACATGATATGAGTGTACCATTGTTATTACATGGATATAGAGTTACCATTGTTTATTACATGGATATAGGTGTTACATGTTTATTACTGGATATAGAGTTACATTGGTTATTACACGGATTAGAGTGACCAGTGTTATTACTGGATATAGGTTACATGGTTTATTACATGGATATAGGGTTACCATTGTTTATTACACTGGATATAGAGTTACCATTGTTTATTACATGGATATAGTTACATGTTTTATTACATGGATATAGGGTTACCATTGTTTATTACTGGATAAGGGTTACTTTTTATTACATGGATATAGTTACATTGTTTATTACTGGATAGAGTAGGTACCATTGTTATTACATGGATATAGGGTTAACATTGATTTATTAACATGGATATAGATTACCATTGGTTTATTACATGGATTAGGGTTACCATTGTTTTTTACATGGATATAGAGTTACCATTGTTTATTACTGGATATAGGGTACCATTGTTTATTACATGGATATAGAGTAACCATTGTTTATTACATGGATAGAGAGTTACCATTGTTTATTTATGGATATAGAGTAACCATGTTTATTACATGGATATAGAGTTACCATTGTTTATTACATGGATATAGGGTTACCATTGTTTATTACATGGATATAGAGTTACCAGTGTTTATTACATGGATATATAGGTTACATTGTTTTTACATGGATATAGGGTAACATTGTTTATTACATGGATATAAGGTTCCATTGTTTATTACATGATATAGGGTTACCATTGTTTATTACATGGATTAGGGTTCATTGTTTATTACAATGAGATAGGGTTCATTTTTATACATGGATATAGGGTACCATTGTTTATTACATGGATAATTAGGTTCATTGTTATTACATGGATATAGGGTTACCATTGTTTTATTACGGATTATGGTTACCATTGTTTATATACATGATATAGGGTTCATTGTTTATTACATGATATAGGGTTACCATTGTTTTATTACATGGATATAGGTTAACTTGTTTATTACTGGATATAGTTACCATTGTTTATTAATGGATATAGAGTAACCATGTTTTTTACATGGATATAGGGTTACATTGTTTATACATGGATATAGGGTTAACATTGTTTATTACATGGATATAGGTAACCATTGTTTATTACATGGATTTAGGTTACATTGTTTATTACATGGATATAGGTACCATTGTTTATTTACATGGATATCGAGTAACCATTGTTTTTATTACATGGATAAGGGTTACCATTGTTTATTACATGGATAAGGGTACCATTGTTTATTACATGGATATAGGGTTACCATTGTTTTTACATGGATAAGGGTTACCATGTTTATTAACAGGATATAGGGTACCATTGTTTATTACATGGATATAGGTTACCATTGTTTATTATATGGATATAGAGTTACAACCATTGTTTATTACTGGATATAGGTTACCATTGTTTATTACATGGATATAGGTTACCATGTTATTACATGGATATAGGGTTAAACATGTGTTATTACATGGATATAGGTTTACCATTGTTTATTACATGATATAGGGTTAACATTGTTTATTACATGGATATATATTACCATTGTTTTTACATGGATTAGGTAACCATTGTTTATTCATGGATATAGAGTAACCATTGTTTATACATGGATATAGAGTAACCATTGTTTTTACATGGAATAGGGTTAACATTGTTTATTACATGGATATAGAGTACCATTGTTTATTACAGTGATATAGTTTACTTGTTTATTACATGGATATAGGTTACATTGTTTATTACATGGATATAGGGTTACCATTGTTTATTACATGGATATAGGTAACCATTGTTTATTACATGGATATAGTTAACATTGTTTTATTACATGGATATGGGTTAACATTGTTTATTACATGGATATAGGTTAACCATGTTTATTACATGGATATGGGTTACCATTGTTTATTACATGGATATAGGGTTATACCTTGTTTATTACATGGATATAGGGTTACCATTGTTTATTACATGGATATAGGGTTTAACCATTGTTTATTACATGGATATAGGGTTACCATGGTTTATTACATGGATATAGGGTAACCATTGTTTATTACAAACAGGATATAGGGTTACCATTGTTTATTACATGGATATAGGGTATTCCATTGTTTATTACATGGATAAGGTCCATTTTTATTACATGATTAGGGTTTAACATTGTTTATTAACATGGATATAGGTTACCATTGTTTATTACATGGATATAGGGTAACCATGTTTATTACATGATATAGAGTAACCATTGTTTATTACATGGATATAGAGTAACCATTGTTTTTACATGGATATAGGGTTAACATTGTTTATTACTGGATATAGGTAACCATTGTTTTTACATGGATATAGGGTTACCATTGTTTATTACATGGATATAGGGTTACCATTGTTTATTACATGGATATAGAGTACCATTGTTTTTATTACATTGAATAGGGTTACCATTGTTTATTACATGGATATAGGGTTACATTGTTTATTACATGGATATGAGGTTACAATTGTTTATTACTGGATATAGGGTTACATTGTTTATTACATGGATATAGGGTTACCATTGTTTATTACATGGATTAGGGTTACCATTTTTTTATTCATGGATTATAGAGTTACATGTTTATTACGGATTAGGTTACTTGTTATTACTGGATATAGGTTACCATTGTTTATTACTCATGGATATAGGGTTACCATTGTTTTTACATGGATATAGGGTTACCATTGTTTATTACATGGATATAGGTTACCATTTAGTTACATGGATATAGGTTACCATGTTTATTACATGGATATAGGGTTACAATTGTTTATTACATGGATATAGAGTAACCATTGTTTATTCATGGATTAGGTTAACATTGTTTATTAACATGGATTATAAGTTACCATTGTTTATTACATGGATATAGGTTACCATTGATTATACATGGATATAGGGTTACCATTGTTTATACATGGATATAGGGTTAACATTGTTTATTACATGGATATAGTAGTAACCATTGTTTATTACATGGTATATAGTTAACTTGTTTATTACATGGATATGAGTACCAGGTTTATTACATGGTATGGGTTACATTGTTTATTACATGGATTAGGTAACCATTGTTTATTACATGATAAGTTAACATTGTTTTATATATGGGATATAGGGAATTCCATTGTTTATTACATGGATATAGGGTTAACATTGTTTATTACATGGATATAGAGTAACCATTGTTTATTACATGGATATAGGGTTAACATTGTTTATTACATGGATATAGGGTTAACATTGTTTATTACATGGATATAGGGTTAACTTGTTTATTACATGGATATAGGGTTACCATTGTTTATTACATGGATATAGGTTACCATTGTTTATTACATGGATATAGGGTTACACTTGTTTATTACATGGATATAGGTTAACCATTGTTTATTACATGGATATAGGTTACCATTGTTTATTACATGATATAGGGTTAACCATTGTTTATTACACGGATATAGGGTTACCATGTTTATTACATGGATATAGGTTACCATTGTTTATTACTGGATATAGGGTTAACATTGTTTATTACATGGATATAGGGTTAACATTGTTTATTACATGGATATAGGGTTCCATTGTTTATTACATGGATATAGGACCATTGTTTATTACATGGTATATAGAGTAACACATTGTTTATTACATGGATATAGAGTAACCATTGTTTATTACATGGATAGGTTACCATTGTTTTTACATGGATATAGAGTAACCATTGTTTTATTACATGGATTAGGGTTACCATTGTTTATTACATGGATATAGGGGTTACCATTGTTTATTACATGGGATATAGGATTAACCATGTTTATTACATGGTATATAGGTTACCATTGTTTATTACAGATGATATGGGTTACCATTGTTTATATAACATGGATATAGAGTTACATGTTTATTACATGGTATAGGTAACATTGTTTATACATGGATATGTTACCATTGTTTATTAACATGGATATAGGTATCCATTGTTTATTACATGGATATAGGGTTACCATTGTTTATTACATGGATATAGAGTTAACCATTGTTTATTACATGGATATAGGGTTACCATTGTTTATTACATGGATTAGGGTTACCATTGTTTATTACATGGATATAGGTTACCATTGTTTATTACATGGATATAGGGTTAACCTTGTTTATTACATGGATATAGGGTTACCTTGTTTATTACATGGATATAGGGTTACCATTGTTATTACATGGATATAGGGTTAACATTGTTTATACATGGATATAGGTTAACATTGTTATTACATGGATATAGTTACCATTGTTTATTACATGGATATAGGGTTAACATTGTTTATTACATGGATATAGGGTTACCATGTTATACATGGATATAAGTTCCAGTTTATTACATGGATATAGGGTTAACATTGTTTTTTATTACATGGATATAGGTTACCATTGTTTTTACATGGATATAGGGTTCCATTGTTTATTACATGGTCTATAGGGTTAACATTGTTT
This sequence comes from Hymenochirus boettgeri, assembly GCA_019447015.1. Lineage (NCBI taxonomy): Eukaryota > Metazoa > Chordata > Amphibia > Anura > Pipidae > Hymenochirus > Hymenochirus boettgeri. The sequence continues at coordinate 130,381 of JAACNH010000216.1, forward strand.
ATTACAGGATATAGGGTTACATTGTTTATACATGGATATAGAGGGTAACATTGTTTATCTTACATGGATATAGGGTTATTACCATTGTTTATTACATGGATATAGGGTTACCATTGTTTATTACATGGATATAGGGTTACCATTGTTTATTACACGGATATAGGGTTACCATTGTTTATTACATGGATATAGGGTTAACCATTGTTTATTACATGGATATAGGGTTACCATTGTTTATTACATGGATATAGAGTTACCATTGTTTATTACATGGATATAGGGTTACCATTGTTTATTACATGGATATAGAGTTACCATTGTTTATTACATGGATATAGGGTTACCATTGTTTATTACATGGATATAGGGTTAACCATTGTTATTATCCATGATATAAGGGTTAACATTGAGTTTATCCGGATATAGGTTACCATTTGTTTATTACATGGCTATAGGGTTACATTGTTTATTACATGGTATAGGTTACCATTGTTTATTACATGGATATAGAGTTACCATTGGTTAGATTACATGGATATGGGTTACCATTGTTTATTACATGGATTATGGGTTTACCATTGTTTATTACTGGATATAGGATATCATTGTTATTACATGGATATAGGTTTACCATTTTTATTACACGGATATAGGGTTTAACCATTGTTTTTACACGGATATAGGGTTACCATTGTTATTACACGGATATGGTACATTTTTTATTACAGGGATATAGGGTTCCATTGTTTTTTATTACAGGATATAGGTTGTTACCATTGTTTTATTACAGGATATAGGGTTACCATTGTTTATTACACGGATATAGGGTTACCATTGTTATTACATGGTATAGGTTACCATGTTTATTACTGGATTAGGGTTACCATTGTTTTTTACTGATATAGGTTACCATTGTTTATTACAGGATATAGGGTTACCATTGTTTTATTACACTGGATATAGGGTTCCATTGTTATTACTGGATATTGGGTTACCATTGTTTATTACACGATATAGGGTTACCATTGTTTATTACAATGGATTAGGGTTTCCATGTTATTAACAGGAATATGGGTTACATTGTTTATTACACGGATATAGGTTACCATTGTTTTATTACACGGATATAGGGTTTACCATTGTTTATTAACATGGTATAAGGTTACCATTTTTTTACAGGATATAGGGTTACCATGTTTATTACTGGATATAGAGTTACCATTGTTTATTACATGGATATAGGGTAGTTAGCATTGTTATTACAGATATAGGGTTTCCCATTGTTTATTACATGGATATAATGGTTTACCATTGTTTATTACACGGATATAGGGTTACCATTGTTTATTACACGGATATAGGTTACCATTGTTTTTACATGGATATAGGTTAACATTGTTTATTACAGGATATAGGGTTACCATTGTTTATTACGGGATATAGAGTTACCATGTTTTATTACCTGGATATAGGGTAACATTGTTTATTACATGGATATAGGGTTAACCTTTTTATTACATGGATATAGGGTTACCATTGTTTATTACACGATATAGGGTTACCATTGTTTATTACAACACGGACATAGGTTTAACCATTGTTTATTACACAGATATAGGGTTAGCTATTGTTTATTACAAACAGGATATAGGGTCCATTGTTTATTACATGACCGATATAGGGTTACCATTGTTTATTACATGGATATAGGGTTTACCATTGTTTTTAACCACGGATATAGGGTTACCATTGTTTATTACAACACGATATAGGGTTGCATTTGTTTATTTACAACAGGATATAGGGTTACCATTGTTTATTACACGGATATAGGGTTACCATTGTTTATTACACGGATATAGGGTTTACCAGGTTTATTACACGGATATGGGTTACCATTGTTTTAATTACACAGATTGGGTTGCTATTGTTTATTACACTAACGGATATAGGGTTACCATGTTTATTACACACTGATATAGGGTTACCATTGTTTATTACGATATAGGGTTTGCTATTGTTTATTTACACAGATATAGGGTTCTATTGTTTATTAACAACGGATATAGAGTTTACCATTGTTATTACACGGATATAGGGTTACCATTTGTTATTACACGGATATAGGGTTACCATTGTTTATTACAATACGGATTAGGGTTACCATTGTTTATTACGATATAGGGTTACCATTGTTTATATTACACGTATATAGGGTTAACCATTGGTTTTATACATGGAATAGAGGTACATGTTATTACACGGATATAGGGTTACCTTTGTTTATTACATGGATATAGGTTACCATTGTTTTGGTATAGAGTTACCATTGTTTTATAATGGATATAGGTTACCATTGTTATTACATGGATAATAGGTTTACTGCCATTGTTTATTACATATATATAGGGTTACCATTGTTTATAACATGGATATAGGGTTACCATTGTTTATTACACGGATATAGAGTTACCATGGTTTATTACACGGATATAGAGTTACCATTGTTTATTACATGGATATAGGGTTAACATTGTTTATTACATGGATATAGAGTTACCATTGTTTATTACATGGATATAGGGTTACCATTGTTTATTACATGGATATAGAGTTACCATTGTTTATTACATGGATATAGGGTTAACATTGTTATTACATGATTATAGAGTTACCATGGTTTATTATACATTAATAGGTTTACCATTGTTTATTACATGGATATAGGGTTACATTGTTTATTACATGGATATAGAGTACCATGGTTTATTACATGGATATAGGGTTAACCATTGTTTATTACATTGATATAGAGTTACCATTGGTTTATTACATGGATATAGGGTTACCATTTTTTATTACTGATATAGGTTAACCATTGTTTAATTCAATGGATATAGATTACCATTGTTTATTACATGGATATAGGGTTAACATTGTTTATACATGGATATAGAGTTACCATGGTTTTATTAACATGGATATAGGGTTAACCATTGTTTATTACACGGATATAGGGTTACCATTGTTATTACATGGTTACAGGTTATTGTTTATCATGGATATAGGGTTACCATTGTTTATTCAATATATAGAGTTTAACCATTGTTTATATACATGGATATAGGTTACCGTTGTTTATTACATGGATAAGGTTACCATTGTTTATTACATGGTATAGAGTTACCAGTTTATTCATGGATATAGAGTTACCATTGTTTATACATGGATATAGGGTTACATTGTTTATTACATGGGCATTAGGGTATCCATTGTTTTATTACATGGATATAGAGTTACCATGGTTTATACATGGATATAGAGTTACATTGTTTATTACATGGTATAGGGTTACCATTGTTTATTACATGGATATAGAGTTAACATTGTTTTATTACAGGATATGAGTTACCATGTTTATTACTGGATAGGTTACCATGTTTATTACATGGATATAGGGTTCCCATTGTTTATTACATGATATAGAGTTAACATTGTTTTATACAGGATAAGAGTACCATGGTTATTACATGATGTTACCATTGTTTTATTACATGGATATAGGGTTACCATTGTTTATTACATGGATATAGGTTAACCATTTTTATTAAGGGATATAGATTACCATTGTTTATTACATGATATAGGGTTACCATTGTTATTACATGGATAAGGGTTACCATTGGTTTATTACATGGATATAGGGTTACCATTGTTTATTACATGGATATAGATAACCATTGTTTATTACATGGATATAAGTTAACATTGTTTTATTATAGGGTAGTACCATTGTTTATTACATGGATATAGAGTATTACCATTGTTTATTACATGATATAGGGTTACCATTGTTTTTTACATGGATATAGGTTACCATTGTTTATTACTATATATAGAGTTTACCATTGTTTATTACATGGATATAGGGTAACCATTGTTTATTACATGGATATAGGGTTAACATGTTATATCATGAATAGGGTTTACCATTGTTTATACATGGATATAGGTTCATTGTTTTATTACATGGATATAGGGTTAACCATTGTTTATTACAGGATAATAGGGTTACCATTGTTTATTACATGGATAGGTTCCATTGTGTATTCATGGATATAGGGTTACCATTGTTTATTACATGGATATAGGGTTACCATTGTTTTTCATGGATATAGGGTTCCCATTGTTTATTAATGGTTAGGTAACCATTGTTTATTACATGGATATGGGTTCACATTGTTTATTATAATGGATAAGTTTACCATTGTTATTACATGGATATAGGTTACATTGTTTTTACATGGATATAGAGTACCATTGTTTATTACATGGATATAGGGTTAACATTGTTTATTACATGGATATAGAGTACATTGTTTATTACATGGATATAGGTTACCATTGTTTTATTACACATATAGGGTTAACATTGTTTATTACATGGATAAGGTTACCATGTGTTTATTACATGGATATAGGTTCCATTGTTTATTACATGGATATAGGGTACCATTGTTTATTACTGGATATAGGTAACCATTGTTTATTACATGGATATAGGGTTTACCATTGTTTTTACTGGAATTAGAGTACCATGTTTATTACATGGATATAGGGTAACATTGTTTTTACATGGATTAGAGTCCATTGTTTATTACAGGGATTAGAGGGTTAACATTGTTTTATTACTGGATATAGGTTTAACATGTTTATTACATGGATATAGGTTAACCATTGTTTATTACATGGATATAGGGTTAACATGTTTATTACTGGATATAGGGTTACATTGTTTTTTATTACAGGATATAGGGTTACCATTGTTTATTACATGGATATAGAGTTAACCATTGTTTATACATGGATATAGAGTAACCATTGTTTATTACATGGATATAGAGTAACCATTGTTTATTACATGGAATAGGGTTACCATTGTTTATTACATGGATTAAGAGTAACCATGTTTTATTACATGGATATAGGGTTAACATTGTTTTTACATGGTATAGGGTTACATTGTTTATTACATGGATATAGGGTTACCATTGGTTTATTACATGGATATAGGGTTAACCATTGTTTATTACATGGATATAGGGTTAACATTGTTTATTACATGGATATAGAGTAACCATTGTTTATTACATGGATATAGTTAACATGTTTATTACATGGATATAGGGTTAACATTGTTTATTACATGGATATAGAGTTACCATTGTTATTACATGGATATAGTGTAACTTTTTATTACATGGATATAGGGTTACCATTGTTTATTACTGGATGAGGTTACCATTGTTATTACATGGAATAGGGTAACCTTGTTTATTACATGGTATAGGGTTACCATTGGTTTATTACTGGATATAGGTAACCATTGTTTATTACATGGATATAGGTTAACATTGTTTATTACATGGATTAGGTTATATAATAAAACCCAGTGGGAGGAGACTCCTTAGTATATTATGAAATCCAGTGGGAGGGACTCCTTACTATATAATAAAACCCAGTGGGAGGATACTCCTTACTATATAATTAAACCCAGTGGGAGAAGACTCCTTACTATATTATGAAAACCTGTGGGAGGAGACTCCTTACTATAGAATGAAACCCAGTGGGAGGAGACTCCTTACTATATAATGAAACCCAGTGATGACCCGGATGGATGAATATTACAGATATACCATGACCTGGATAAATGAATATTACAGATATACCGTGACCTGGATGGATGAATATTACAGATATACTGTGACTTGGATGAATGAATATTACAGATAGACCGTGACCTGGATGAATGAATATTACAGAGACTGACCCGGATGAATGAATATTACAGATAGACTGACCCGGATGAATGAATATTACAGATAGACTGACCCGGATGAATGAATGTTACAGATATACCATGTCCCGGATTAATATTTATTAAAGATATGTTGTGATCCGGATGAATGAATATTAAAGATATACCGTGACCCAGATGAATATTTATTGCAGATATAGCGTGACATGGGTGGATGACTATTACAGATATACTGTGACCTGGATAAATGAATATTACAGATATACCATGACCTTGATGGAGGAATATTATAGATATACCATGACCTGGATAGATAAATATTACAGATATACCATGACCTGGATGAATGAATATTACAGATATACCGTGTCCTGGATGAATGAATATTACAGATATACCGTGACCTGGATGGATGAATATTACAGATATACCGTGGGGCTGCTACGTGGGGGTTAAAAAAACTAACTTTTTTGATTATTGATCAAATTTTTTTTTACTATAGTTACCCTTAAATATGGCGGCCACAGTATGGATAAGTATATCATTAGGTGTGTGTACTTGTGTCGGGTTGGGGGTTAAAAAAACAACTTTGTGTCATGATTATTCAGATTTGTATTTGACTATAGTTACCCTTTAAATATGGTTGCAATGGAAATGGAAGGGTGGTCAGTAGGTGTATGTACCTGACCAGGTTTGGGGTTAAAAAAACAATTTTTTTGATGATTGGTCAAAAAATTTTTTGACTTTAGTTACCCTTTAGGTATGGCTGCAACAGTAATGAAGGGGTAGATCAGTAGGTGTGTACGTACCTGTGCCACTGGGGCTTAAAAAAACAAACTTTTTTGATGATTGGTCAAAATGTTTTTATTGACTTTAGTTACCCTTTAGGTACGGCTGCAACATAATGGAGGGGTAGGTCAGTAGGTTGTATTACCTGTTGCCACGTGGGGGTTAAAAAAACAAACTTTTTTTGATGATTGGTCAAAAAAAATGTTTTTACTTTAGTTACCCTTTAAATTGCGTGCCACAGTAATGGATAAGTAGACAGTAGGTGTGTGTACCTGGGTCGTTGGGGGTTAAAAAAAACAAACTTTTTAGATGGTTGGTCAAAATTAGTTTTTTTTTACTTTAGTTACCCTTTAAATATGGCTGCCACAGTATGGAGGGATTGGACAGGTGTATGTACCTGTACCACGTGGGGGTTAAAAAAAAAAAAGTTTTTTGATGATTGGTCAAAAAATTTTTTTACTTTAGTTACCCTTTAGTATGGCTGCCACAGTAATGATAAGTAGATCAGTAGGTGTATGTACCTGTGTCCGTTTGGGGGTTAAAAAACAACTTTTATTATTACTCAAAATTTATTTTTTTGACTTTAGTTACCCTTTAAGTATGGCTCCACAGTAATGGATAAGTAAATCATGGCGTGTGTTCCTGGTCTGGTTGAGGGGGTATGTCTTTTTGTGTTTATAACCATAAAACTATATTTATTGAGGATAAATCTAAATTAGTTTTTTTGACTTTAGTTACCCTTTAAGTATGGCTACCATTATATGAATTAGTAGATTAGTAGGTGTGTGTACATGGGTCTGGTTGAGGGGGTATTTCTTTTTTGTGTTTACAACCATAAAATATCTTTTATTGAGGATAAATCTAAATTTGTTTTTTTTACTTTAGTTACCCTTTAAATATGGCTGCACACATAATTGATAGTGGTATGCAGCTAGGTTGCTTTGTAGGTGTGGTTGTTCTTTTAGTGTTTACAGGTCGTTTGTCATGTATTGAGTTATTCTATTTATAGTCCTTTAGTATTGTGCTGACAGTAATGGATAAGTAGATTAGTAGGTTTAGTTGTTGTTTTGTTGTGGACCTGGGTCTGGTTGAGGGGGTATGTCTTTTTGTGTTTATACCATACAACTATCTTTATGATGATAATCTAAATAGTTTTTTTTACTTTAGTTACCCTTTAAATATGGCTTCCATGGGAATGGAAAGGTAGGTCAGTAGGTGGTTGTACCTGGGTCTGTGTGGGTGGTTGGGGTGATCACCATTTGTATTTATAACCATGAAAACTGTTTTGAAATATCCACATTTGAGATTTGTTACCATTATGTCTATGGGAAAAAAATGTCGGAAATTTGCCGATAACGCCGTAACGCTCTGCGGATTTCTTAGCTAGAAATAGCACACTCTCCTATATGCCCCGCCGAATTTCATGTCTCTAGCTCCAAAATTGGGAGGAGATCGGTCCAAAAAGCGGAAGAATAAAACAGAAGAAGAAAAAAGAAAAAGAAGAGAAGCAATAGAAAGAACAGGAATTTGGCTTTTTCAAGCCAATTAATTATATTAACCACAGAACCTCAAAACCACAATAGTTAGAAAGTTGAGAGACGCTGTTACACACACATGCTATTCTCCACCTTCCTCTGTATCTCAAAAGATTTCCCTCTAAACCTCCAAAATTTCTGAGCGGTTTATGATCTTGCACATGCTCAGAGAGGCAGCTAGAACCAGGACAGAAAGAGAGGTCACAGAACATTGTGCAGCATTTCAGGTTGTCTTAATACTCTTAGATTTCTAACTAGTTTGTGGGGGTGATTCGGGGGGTGATTTGCCTGTATAGAATTATTATATAAGTGGTGGACCTTAATTAATGACAATAACCCACCTCCCCTATTGAAAACTCAATCACTGTCAATCTTCCTTCAAAGTTCCAATAACTGGTCCAGTTCAGCTCCACCCCTTCTTCAGTCTGGGACCTGTCCAATATTTATACATGAGTGTGAATTCCCATTGGTCAGACCATGAACACAACAGAGGCTGGGCTGGTGATCAGAACTTTTAAGTAAGATTGTCAGTGATTAGCGATAAACCAAGTGGATTATGTTCTCACCCTGGGTTTATTTTAATTGGGTTTAAACTGTTGTCCTGTCTTGTGGCAGCTGAATCAAATCCATTTACATTGGGACAAAAACTTTTAACGCATTCTATTCAAATTTACAGCAGTATAACGCTTCCTCCTTACTGTGACATCACTAGCACCACTGCCCTACCCCCTCAACACTGGCTTAGGCATGCCCATTGTATCTTCAGTTGGAACAGAGGGAAGATGCTGCATCATTAACTGCATTATAGGCCACACCCCCCTCAATTTTTTATTTATTTCAAACGATCGACAAGCCCTAAAAAGTTTTTTCCAAATCCCAATCTCACTAAGGTGTCCATAGGCAGATTAAAGGACATAAAATGGTTTCAGGATAAAGGAATATTCACTCTGCCCACCTGAACCTCCCTTTACATATAACACAGTAGAATATAATCCTGTTTATAATGTACATGGAACAGAAGATGATACAATGACTGTATAATCTACACACTAAGGAATTAAATGAACAATCTCTTTCATTCTGGATTATTTAGTTTTACTTTCCCTTTACTCAGTTTTCCTGTTTGAATGATCTTATTCCAGTTACAAACACAGTGTTTATATAATAGGGACTATATAACGGTAAGTAGTATAAAGTAGACAGACTTAGATCACTTAACCGTCACATTACACCTTACAAGGGAGCCCATCCTGGGGTCTGTCCATCTGTTCTGTACTTGGCTGTGACAGTAAATGAGGTCTCTGTGTCTTTACCTCCTGAACACTGATCAGAGGTCAAGTAAATGATTATCAAATCCTCTAAGCAAACTATCCCTTTTATAATCCATCAAATCCATCCAAGGGGAAATAGGAATATATGTAAATAAACAATACCAAGACTATGTAACGTAATATCCATCCCTAAAATAAAATGTACCCACTGCTGACCCCACTGGGAGTGTCCAGGAGCTTCAACAAGATGGCGGCGTAATCCTCGGGCTCCGTCAGATAACCTTCACCCAAGCTTCCCAAGGATCAGTCAGCAACCAACAGAGAACCTAACCCGAATAAGCAACCAACGAGGTAATCCTGCCCACACCTATGTGGATTAGGTAAGAGTTCGTTGCTGAGTGCAATGGCAGACCCTGGTTGCAGGTCGGTGAATAGCAAAGGAATAAACACACCATGCACATCAGTCTTAAATGTCTGTGTATTATTTTGTTGCACACAGAGTACACCAAAGTGTAACGTTCGGTACGTGAGCTGTACCTTCTTCAGACAATCAAAGAAGGTACAGCTCACGTACCGAAACGTTACACTTTGGTGTACTCTGTGTATGCAAACAATAAATAATCACATACATTTAAGACTGATGTGCATGTGTTTTATTCCTTTGCTAACCCAGAATAAAGTTCCTCCAAAAACTGGAGGAATGGCGACTTACGAAAATGGTCCCAGCGTGACCCCCGAGCCATCTTCAAGCCGCGGTCACTGACACTCCGTAGGTGGACGCATTGAAGAGGGTCCTCGTTCTCCTCACTCACTCTCGGACACAGATCCGGCAGGTACACAACTCCTACAAAAACTTTTCTGATAGGATTTTAAGCAGAATTGCAAAGAGACATTAAAACTCAAACTAATGAACACACAATAATTTTGAGGCGGACAACAAAATGGCTGAAAACCAGGACACACAATCCAGAGTCCGCACACTGGAAACACAAGTTCAGGACTTACAATATCCAATGTCTGAGCTCCAGGACACTATAGAGGATCAGGAAACAATCCAGACATAACAGATTTAAAGGAATACAAGAGTCAGTAACCCTATAATGCGACTGCCAACAGTACACTCCACAAAACCCAGGAAGAACTGCTAATAATCGCTGTCATAGAGCATTAAGACAGCAATCGAGAGAAACCAAATCAACCGAGGGACGTTATAGTGCGATTACACTATAAAACCAAAGAAGCTACCACTATTAGTATCCAGAAACACAACTATTAAAGGGCATCTATAGTGAAAAAAAACACATTTCCCTTTGCAAAGTTAAATTCATGTACTCTGTGCTGCCTCATCCTATCTCTGTTAGTGACTCTGTTTAAACCATGTGTCAGATCTCTGTGCAGCACTCCCCCCTCTCCCTCCCTCTGTTACCCTCCTCCATGCTCACACTCCGGCTAACCGACAGCTTATCATGTGGGCGTAGGAGTTAAAAGTTCAACATCCTAAAAACACACCCACCACAGTGGCCATAGAAAGCAAGCTGTCCTGGAACACAGAAGAAGAGAACAGTACAGTTTACAATCTCTCTCTTTGTGACCCATCATCATCAATCTGTGAAAGCTATTAAGAAGGGGGGTCAAGTGCAGCCTTATATCTAACATCAAAGCTACCTCTCTCCCCCTGCTAATGCTATTATCTCTATGTTTATTACAGGCAGGGAGGGGGATCACGTCACAGGATTTGATTGACAGTCCAAGTAGGAGTAGAGGAATGCAATCTCATATTCTTCTAGCTGGTGTATCTCAGGACAGAGAGGGAATCTGAACAAACTCTGGGGGTTGTGGGGATTATAGAACACATGGAAAGAAAGAAAAAAAAGTTCATTTCCCACTATAGATCCCTTTACATTGATGGTATCCAACCACAAATCACCAACTCACCTATGAAAAAGATTTCTGCTAAAACAAGTAACTGACCAGCTTAGGAAACACAAGCATAAAATAATGATGGGGCTTCCCCTTTAAACGACTAGTACAACACAATGGTCAGCAGTCACACCGTGGTGACCCAGGATAGTGAACTTTCTAACCCGACCTAGGTATGATTCACCAACCTGAAACATCTTCCTCGTACCAAACCGGATCTCTTAAAGATTAACCAAAATACAATAACTAAAACTAAACCGCCAAATAAAGAAAACTGTTGAGTTTCGCTTTTGAATTTTCGGGAAGTTCGAAATACCAGTTTCGATTTTCGAAAATCGTCTACATTCGATTTTCGATAATCGTCTATTTTCAATTTTCGATAAAATCGAAAATTTTAAAAATCCGGGTTCCGTGAAATTCGGAGTTCCGAAATTTCGTCGGGACTTAAAAACCCTCAGATTCAATTTGAAACTGGGGCTATTCGAACCCCATTACATCTCTATAAAGGACTGTTAATATTCTGTTTGCTGTTAGCTGAAAATTCTTATCATTAACAAACATTGTGCCTGGGAACTGTCTAGAACGTTTATCAAAACCGTAATAATGGGGGTAGTAAGGGATAGAGCATCTAGCCTATCTGTGAGTCTCTAGCTACTCTAAACCCCAAGAGACACTAAAAGAGACACCAGGTCACTCTGAAACCAGACCACCCAGTATCCCAGAGAATAATAGTGAATCTATACTATACTGTAAAAACGCACATACCAAACCCCACTAACTAACCCTAACCCTCTTCCCCTCTTTTCCCCTCCTCTCCTCTAACCTATAAGCTAAAGTGTATATTCGGAATATTGAACTATGACTATAATACACTAAATGGACTTCTCACTCTCTGTGGAAATTAGAAAGTATTACTCATAATGTACAAGGCTTTAATAGCCTTCAAAAAACCCAAACAGCATTCAAAAATATAATGATATCAATGCAGATATAAAACTTCTGTAAAAAACTCATCTTTCTAGAAATTCCTATCAAAATTCTACCACATTTCACAGCAATGCTCATTCAAAAGCACGGTGGGGAATTCTATTACACAAACACTTCAATTTCACTGATCAGAAAAATAATAGATCAGAGAAGATTGATAATATAACAGAATCTGCAAACGCTCCTAACTAGAGATGGACGAAACTCACTAGTTTCATTCCATTTTCGGATTCCCGGGTCTTGGGAAAATCCAAAGATCCGAAACCGGAACGATGTACGGAGCTTTTTCGATCATTTTCAAAATGGTCGAAAATTCTCGAAAATACGATCGGAGACCATTTCAAGTTTCCATTGTATTTTCGAGGATTTTCGAAAGCTTGATGCTATTCTGAAAATGATTAAAAATAGCTCTGTACAATTAGCGAAAATGCTTTCTGAAGTCCCGAAATCCGGGTTCAGACGGATCATTCAGATTTTCGGAACCAAGGAGTTTTGTGTCGGACCCGGATCCCATCTCTACTCCTAACCAGACGAAGGCTCCATTCTTTAGAAACACAAACTGGACAATGGTTCATAGAGGCGACTTCAACACCATTCTCCAAAACAATTTCCAGAGATCTGCTTTGACTCAACATACCAACTCACATCACATCAGACACAAAAACCCTTTATTTCAACCCTAATGGCATGGGCTTTAAATGACTACACTTTTGATACTGGATTGTCAACAAGTTTATAACAATCAAAAAGTTTACAGTTCCAGACATAACTGATTTTGCAAAGACTAGAACCAATGCCTAAGGAACGTTACGTTACCTTCCCTACAGACACATTTTATTCTGGGTCATTTACATGAAGTAACAATTACATCACATAAAATTAATGTGTCATACACACCCGCCCGGTGTTAGCGACATCGGCAGGGTTTGTGTCGCCAGATGGTAGAAAAGCGGCATGCCAAGGGCTCTTCTAGAGCCAATGAAAGTGCTTTGTAATTGGGAACAGCCTATGCTTGTTTAAAGGATACAGCCACGAAACTTGGAAATACCCCCCACAAACGATATTTTTGGTCACTACAAAAATTCAGTAATCCTCAAACGTTCGGGATTTTAAAAAATTAGAGGATTTTTGAATTTTCGCGCCTTTGTGGCTTTTGGAAGGGCCTTGCGGCACTGATAAGTTCCTTTGTTGGGGTCCTGCAGCTCGAAACTGCGGCGCCAATGACCCACCGCGCATTCCACATCAATGTCTTGATCAGAAGTTTTCTTCCAGTGGCAACACCAAATCTGCTGATGTTGCCGACACCACGGGTGATGTCACTGTAACCGTCAGTGACACTGCCAGCGCTGGCATCAAAGTCACCAGTGTACTGACATCTTATTCTTTCTCTCGCCATGACTGTGATGACTTCTGAGCTCTGTGGGGTTTGCACCTCTTTATAGAGGTTTGCTAAAGGACAAATCCAATTGTGATTGGTTAATATTTCAATGCTTGCAATCATATGATCACACATTAACCAATCATATTTGAATTTTGTGCTTAGCACAAAAAGGGTTAATACATATACTGTCATTCTGGATGATCCAGGGACACTTTCGTTGTTCAGGCAGGAGTTTTCCCCATTTGTAGCTGTTCTTTTGCCTTCCTCTGGATCAACTGTTAGGTAGGTTTAAAGAGTAGATATAAATGTTCCACTAAATAGACATATGTCTTTTCTCACTCCATTACTATGCTACTATGATATATTCAGTGGCTGGAGATAACTATCTAAATTCTGAAATCCAGGAGACTCCTTACTATAGAATGAAATTCAGTGGGAGTAGACATATTATTTTAAATCCAGTGGGGGTTTCTTAATGATGAAATCTAGTGGGAGGAGACTCCTTATTTAAATAAATCTAGTAGGAGGAGACTCCTCTACTATAGATGAATCCAGTGGAGGAGATCCTTACTTCATAATAAAATCCATGGAGGAGACTCCTTACTATAAGATGAAATCCAGTGGGAGGAGATTCCTTACTTTATAATAAAATCCAGTGGGAGGAGACTCCTTGATATAGAATGAAATCCAGTGGGAGGGGACTCCTTACTATAGGATAAAATCCAGTGGGGAGGACTCCTTACTATATATAAAATCCAGTGGGAGGAGACTCCTTGATATAGAATGAATCCAGTGGGAGGGGACTCCTTCATAGGATAAAATCCAGTGGGAGAAGACTCCTTATTATAGGATGAAATCCAGTGGGAGGAGACTCCTTACTATATAATGAAACCCGTGGGAGTAGACTCCTTAGTATAGGATGAAACCCAGTGGGAGGAGACTCCTTACTATATAATGAAACCCAGTGGGAGGAGACTCCTTACTATATAATGAACCCAGTGGGAGGAGACTCCTTACTATATAATGAAATCCAGTGGGAGGAGACTCCTTACTATATAATGAAACCCAGTGGGAGTAACTCCTTAGTATAGGATGAAACCCAGTGGAGGGAGACCCTTATAGGATGAAACCCAGTGGGAGGAGACGCCTTACTTACAATTACCCAGTGGGAGGAGACTACCTACTATATAATTAAACCCAGTGGGAGGAGACTCCTTACTATATGATTAAACCCGTGGGAGGAGACTCCTTACTATAAATTAAACCCAGTGGAGGAGACTCCTTACTATATAATGAAATCCATTGGGAGGAGCTCCTTACTATATAATTAAATCCAGTGGGAGGAGACTCCTTACTAAAAATTAAACCCAGTGGGAGGAGACTCCTTACTATATAATGAAATCCAGTGGGAGAGACTCCTTACTATATAATAAAACCCAGTGGGAGGAGACTCCTTACTATAGAATGAAACCCATGTGAAGGAGACTCCTTACTATAGGATGAAACCCAGTGGGAGGAGACTCCTTACTATAGGATGAAACCCAGTGGAGGGACTCCTTACTATAGGATAAACCCAGTGGGAGGAGACTCCTTACTATAGGATAAAATCCAGTGGGAGGAGACTCCTTACTATAGGATGAAACCCAGTGGGAGGAGACTCCTTACTATAGAATGAAACCCAGTGGGAGGAGACTCCTTACTATATAATGAAATCCTGTGGGAGGAGACTCCTTACATACTATTACATAATTAAACCCAGTGGGGAGACTCCTACTATAGAGGAATCCAGTGGGAGGACTCCTTACTATATAATAAAACCCGTGGAGGAGACTCCTTAGTATATTATGAAACCCAGTGGGAGAGACTCCTTACTATATTAGAAACCCAGTGGGAGGAGACTCCTTACATATATTAAACCAGTGGGAGGAGACTCCTTACTATAGGAATGAAACCCAGTGGGAGGAACTCCTTACTAAGGAGAATCCAGTGGGAGGGACCTACTATAAATAAAACCCAGTGGGAGGAGACTCCTTAGTATATTATGAAATCCAGTGGGAGGGACTCCTTACTATATAATAAAACCCAGTGGGAGATACTCCTTACTATATAATTAACACCCAGTGGAGAAGACTCCTTACTATATTATAAAACGTGGGAGGAGACTCCTTACTATAGAATGAAACCCAGTGGGAGGAGACTCCTTACTATAATATGAAACCCAGTGATGACCCGATGGATGAATATTACAGATATACCATGACCGGATAAATGAATATTACAGATATACCGTGACCTGGATGGATGAATATTACAGATATACCGTGACCTGGATGGATAAATATACGATATACTGTGACTTGGATGAATGAATATTACAGATAGACCGTGACCTGGATAATGAATATTACAGAGACTGACCCGGATGAATGAATATTCCAGATAGACTGACCCGGATGAAGAATATACAGATAGACTGACCCGGATGAATGAATGTTACAGATATCCATGTCCCGATTAATATTTATTAAATATGTTGTGATCCGGATGAATGAATATTAAAGATATACCGTGACCCAGATGATATTTATTGCAGATATAGCGTGACATGGGTGATATATTAAGATATACTGTGACCTGGATAAATGACTATTACAGATATACCATGACCTTGATGGGAATATTATAGATATACCATGACCTGATAGATAAATATTACAGATATACCATGACCTGGATGAATGAATATACAGAATACCGTGTCCTGGATGAATGAATATACAGATTACCGTGACCTGGATGGATGAATATTACAGATATACCGTGTCCTGGATGTGAATATTACAGATATACCGTGACCTGATGGATGAATATTACAGATTACCGTGACCGGATGGATGAATATTACAGATATACCGTGACCTGGATGGATGAATATACATATACACGGACCGGGATGGAGGAAATATTACAGATACCCGTGACCTGGATGGATGAATATTACAGATTACCGTGACCTGGATGGATGAATATTACAGATATACCGTGACCTGGTGAATGATATTACAGAATACCGTGACCTGGATGATGAATATTACAGATATACCGTGACCTGGATAATGAATATTCAGATATACCGTGACCTGGATGAATGAATATTACAGATATACCGTGACCTGGATAAATTAATAACAGTATACCGTACCTGGATGATGATATTACAGATATACCGTACCTGAGGGATGAATATTACAGATATACCGTGACCTGGATGTGATGAATATACAGATATACCGTGACCTGGATGGATGAATATTACAGATATACCGTGACCTGGATGGATGAATATTACAGATATACCGTGACCTGGATGGATGAATATTCAGAATAACCGTGACCTGGATGGATGATATTACAGATATACCGTGACCTGGATGGATGAATATTACAGATATACCGTGACCTGGATGGATGAATATTACAGATATACCGGACCTGGATGGAATGAATATTACAGATATACCGTGACCTGGATAAATGAATATACAGATATACCGTGACCGATGATGAATATTACAGATATACCGTGACCTGATGGATGAATATTACAGATATACCGTGACCTGGATGGATGAAATATTACAGATATACCGTGACCTGGATGGATGAATATTACAGATATAACCGTGACCTGGATGAGAATACAGATATACCGTGACTGGTATATAATTACGATATACCGTGACTGGATGGATGATATTACAGATATACCGTGACCTGGATGGATGAATATTACAGATATACCGTGACCTGGATAAATGAATATAACAATATACCGTGACCTGGATAGATGATATTACAGATATACCGTGACCTGGATGATGAATATTACAGATATACCGTGACCTGGATGGATGAATATTACAACGATAACCCGTGACCTGGATGGATGAATATTACAGATATACCGTGACCTGGATGGTGAATATCACGATATACCGTGACCTGGATAAATGAATATAACAGATATACCGTGACCTGGATGGATGAATATTACAGATAACCGTACCTGATGGATGAATATTACAGATATACCGTGACCTGGATGAATGAATATTACGAATATACCGTGACCTGATGGATGATATATTACAGATATACCGTGACCTGAGGGATGAAATATTTACAGATATACCGTGACCCTGGATGGATGATATTAACAGATATACCGTGACCTGGATGGATGAATTACAGATATCGTGACCTGGATGGATGAAATTACAGATCTCTCCTATACGCGAGCATCGAATCCACAAGTAAACGTACATGGTATCTAGCCCAACGTAACATCGAATCCGCGAGTAAATGTCCATGGTATTAGGCGCGAACATCGAAATCCGCGAGTAAAGTGTCCATTAAAAACCAATATGGCGAGCATCGATCCACAAGTAAAATGTACATGGTATCTAGGCGCGAACATCGAATCTACGAGTAAGTCCTCCATTAAAAACCTATACGCAAGCATCGAAATCCGCAAGTAAAATGTCCATGTATCTAGACGCGAGCATCGAATCCGCGAGTAAAGTCTCCCATTAAAAAAAAAAAACCTATACGCGGCATCGACATCCGCAAGTAAAATGTCCTGGTATCTAGGCGCGAACATCGAATCCGTGAGTAAAGTGTCATTAAAACCTTACATGAGCATCGAATCCGCAAGTAAAATGTCATGGTATCTAGACGCACGACATCGAATCACAAGTAAAATGTTCCATGGTTCTAGTACGCAAGCATCGAATGCAAGTAAAATGTCCATGGTATCTAGACCAAGCATGCCCAAAATCTCGACAAGAATGTCCCTGTGATCTAGTACGCAAGCAGCGAACCAAATCCGCAAGTAAAATGTCCATGGTATCTAGACGCAAGTAAAAGCATTCCGAAATCGAATCTGCAAGTAAATGTCCATGGTATCTAGACGCAAGCATCGAATCGCAAGTAAAATGTCCATGGTATCTAGACGCAAGCTCGAATTGCAAGTAAAAATGTCCATGGTATCTAGACGCAGACAGCATCGACCGCAAGTAAAATGTCCATGGTATCTAGACGCGAACATCGAATCCGCGAGTAAGTGTCCATTAACTAACGCAGCATGATCGCAAGTAAAAGTCCATGGTATCTAGACAGCGAGCATCGAATCCGAGGAGTAAAGTGTCATAAAGCCTATAGTGAGCACGAATCGTCAGTAAATGTACGATACCTAGCACGACATCATGCTGAAGCGTAGTCGAAAATAGCAAGGTAAATGTTTTGGAAAGTCCTGGATATTGGAACAGTTCCCCAGACCATTTCCCAGGTCCCACAGCCATTTACATTAAGTTACCATTAATATTTTATTTGATTTCATTAGAACTTTTTTGAGCTATTTGACTCCCATTGACCTTAATGGGTCCGTTCGAACTTTCCATATAGTTCAAAAGTTCAAAAACGGACTGACTGTGAAAGTTTGGCCATCTCTACCCATGCAGATACATCACTGAAGTATCAGAGGCATGATGGTACTTCTAATGTTTGATCCATTAGTATGTAGTGCCAATGTAACTCAAATTATACAGTCACTTGAAAGAGACTTGGTAGGGAACAAAGAACCACAGAATATTCCCCACCATCTTTACCCTTTTCAAGTCCACATTGGAGGCCCAGTGTAAGGTGATAGAAAAGGGGAATTTAATTTGCTTCAGATCGCCTTATCCAAAGTCTATGCAAGAACTTATTTATCAGGAGTGGCCCTCACATATGTTGGAGGCCAGGGTGTTGCTGAACTACCACTCTAACACAATGCAATAAATGGGCACCAGTGGTTCTTGAACTTAAACAGTATCTTATTTATTAACAGAACAATATTAATAGCATTGCAATTAAAATTGATTCTAAGAAATTCTACTCCAGGCACCTTCTCCCCCTACCCAGAATGCAGCAGGGATGGGCTCAGTGAAGGGGCGGTGAAGTTGTGTAAGTGTCTGGATTGGGGACTGAGCTCATAAAGGACAGACGTCCGGCCTCATAGTCCAGGGAGATTCGGATTCTGCTACAGGAAGGACGTGGGATAAACAATATTATCCACTGTCATGTTTCACTGTATAGATATTATTGATAACCGTCGTACAAACACCAGACGTGTTATTAATTTCCAATAGGGACTGTCCTCCTCCCCTCTCTATAATGGATAGGAAACCCCCACCCCTCCAGTATCCTGATTCACTTCCCTCCACATCCAGTTGATGTTCTTTTGAGGGGAAATTCGGTGGTTAGAACCTGATGAAACTTAAATCTCCAGGGGCTGATGGGTAACGTTGGTCTGTATGTGAATTTGGTAACAGTTTTCCTGTACGCGTTCGATGAACAGATACAAAGTTACCAGCTGTGTTTATATCCAGTAACATGTCTGTAACCTCCTGTCCGTAAATTATTATCCTTAACCAAAATCAATTTCACCCCAGTCCATCAACGACCTTCATATAGCTCTGTCTCCATCCCCATCATTCCATCCTACACACCTATTGAATAGCAGCTCACCGGTTCTTTGTTCCAGTAAACGGTTAACGGAGCTGCCATACTGCCAAACTCTTCAATATATTGGATCTCCTGAAACCTTGTCCATCTTCATTTCCAGATGGTAGATTCTATCAGTAACATTGGGTGGATCCATCATGTTTAATATCAGATTTCTGTTTTATTCCATTTACTTTAGGGCCCCTCTCTCTATAGGGCCCGTTTATTTAGACATTTTCAGTTCTTTCAGGCCCTTTATAGATATTACCGTAATATTAATAATAACAGTTTAGTACATTACCATTTACCATTAAATTCCTTATAGTCCTAACCTCCTTCCTGTGTTTATAAGGGAATTTTAAAATATGATATATTGGTAAATCAACCCTGATCCCAAAACTTCAATAGTTACAAATCGAGAGAGATTTATATATATATATATGTGCTCCTGGAAATGGTATCTTCCCATTGGTCAGACCATGGACACACATCAGAGGCTGGGCTGGTGATCAGAACTTTTAAGTAAAGATGTCCAGTGATTAGCGATAAACCAAGTGGATTATGTTCTCACCCTGGGTTATTTAATTGGATTTAAAACTGTGGTTCCTGCTTGTGGCAGCTGAATTCAATTTATATTCTGCCACAAATCCATTAATTTGTAACATAGTACATAGTAATTGAGGTTGAATAAAGACATATGTCCATCAAGTCCAACCTTTCACCCTCTTTTTTTTTAAACCCTACCTAACAGTTGATCCAGAGAAGGCAAAAATCCCAGCTACAAGGGGCAAAAATTCCTTCCTGACTCCAAACGGCAATCGGAAAGTATCCCTGGTTCAACCAGATCAACAGTATATGTATTAATACCGTTAATTGAAATATATATAGTATCCCCATACCAACCAGAACTACAGTATATGTATTAATACCAGTAATTCTCATATATTATAGTACCCCATACCAACCAGAACTACAGTATATGTATTGAATACCAGTAATCTCAATATTATATAGTATTCCCTGTACAACCAGAAACTACAGATATGTATTAATACCAGTAATGACAATATTATATAGTATCCCCATACCAACCAGAACTACAGTATATGTATTAATACCAGTAATTGCTCAATATTATAGTATCCCCATACCAACCAAACTACGTATATGTATTAATACCAGTAATTCTCATATATATAGTATCCCTGTACCAACTAGAACTACAGTATATGTATTAATACCAGTAATTCTCAATATATTATATTAGTATCCCCATACAACCAGTCAACATGAATGTATTAATACCAGTAAGTCCTCAATATTATATATACCCCCGTACCAACCAGAACTACAGTATATGTCTTAATACCAGTAATTCTAAATTATATAGTATCCCCGTACCAACCAAACTACAGTATATGTATTAATAACCATAATTATCAATATTATATAAGTATCCCTGTACCAACCAGAACTACAGTATATCTATTAATACCATAATTCTCAATATATATAGTACCCCCGTACCAACCAGAACTACAGTATATGTATTAATATCGGTAATTCTCAATATTATAGTATCACCGTACAACCAGAACTACAGTATATGTATTAAACCAGTAATTCTCAATATTATATGTGTCCCTGTACAACCAGAACTACAGTATATGTATAATACCGTAATTCTCAATATATATAGTATCCCTCTACCAACCAGACACAGTATATGTATATTACTACCGGTAATTTCATATTAATATAGTATCCCTCTACCAACCAGAACTACAGTATATGTATTAATACCGGTAATTCTCAATATTTATAGTTATCCCTGTACCAACCATAACTACAGTATATGTATAATACCCAGTAATCTCCAATATTATATAGTATCCCTGTACCACCAGAACTACAGTATATGTTTATATACCAGTAATTCTCAATATATATATAGTATCCAGTTACCAACCAGAACTACAGTAGTATGTATTAATACCAGTAATTCTCAATATTATATAGTATCCCCGTACCAACAGAAACTACCGTATATGTATTAATACCAGTAATTCTCAATATTTTTTAGTTTTAGAAACTTCATCCAGGCCTTTTTTAAAGCTAGTAATGACTTTGCCCGGCCCATCGTCTTCCATCTAACTTAATCTAGGGAACCAGACATAATCCAATTGGATGGACCATAAATTGGTTTACCCTTTTTTCGTTTTCTGTGGATTACCAATTACAGAGAGGTCAGACATAGTGAAATGGCTTGTGGTTTGTGACAATGTAGATAGACAGATAGCATAGACAACAGAGTGTTTAGGATTGAGGAATATGGCTCCTCTAACTCACTGTACCTGCTGGCAACTCTGATCCTCACTTTACATTTTCACATAAACCTGTTTATAATACATAGTACATAGTTTATAATGGGGTGTGCAGTGGTATAAATCCTTATTAGAGATGGGATCTGGGTCCAACTTAGAACCCTTTGGATCCAAAATGTCGAATGTTCCAGATCATTCGGATTTTGGGACTCAAAATTAACTTCGATTATCCTCAAAAGTAGTTTCTGATTGTATTTTCGAGAATTACTGAAAATCCTTATAAAAATCACTCAGTCTATGTCACTAAGTGACTCATTTCTTATATCCCACTACTCCGCCCATTCCAGTGCTCATGCCTGGACAATGACTCAGCTTTTGCAGTGTTAACTTCACTAACAGAACCTGCTGGAGCTGCTTCCTGTCACTTCATAACCAATGTCTCTCCTCCTCCACAAAGATTTGTTTAACCCCATAGATGCTGGGCTGGGATGTTTCCTTTCTACTGGGTTTACGTTACAGAAGGTAGCTGGGGGTTTAAGGTGGGAAATAGGGACAAGGCTAGAATTTAAATGCAATTGGGGGGAAAATCAGGAAATCAGAAATGTTTGTATTATAGAAATAATGCATCCCTTTACATTATAATATAAGGACATTACCACAACTCAGAGTTCCCTGCCCTGTATAGAAGAGTAGGGACTCCTCTGTGGCATGAATCCTTATATTACACTGTAATGTACATGGAACAGAAGATGATCAATGACTGTAATAATCTACACTAAGGAATTAAATGAACAATCTCTTCATTCTGGATTATTTAGTTTTACTTTCCCTTTACTAGTTTCCTGTTTGAATGATCTTATTCCAGTTACAACACAATGTTTATATATAGGATACTATATAACGGTAAGTGTATAAAGACAGACTTACCGTATCACATTAACCCCTTACACAGGGAGTCCATCCTGGGGTCTGTCCATCTGTTTGTACTGTGGCTGTGACAGTAAATGAGGTGTTGTCTCAGTGACTTTACCTGCTAAACACTGATCAAAGGTCAAGTTAATAATTAACTTTTGTAAACATCAAATCCATACAAGTGAAAGAAAGATAAGTATGTAAATAAAAATAAACATGATGAAAATGTAACATTCTATATTATTATATATATTATACACATACTATTAGAGATGTTCAAACTGATGAGTTTTCGTCCCGTTTTCGGATTTCGGAAAATTCGAAAATCCGAAAATCCGAAAACGGACCCATAGAAGCTTATGGGAGAAACAAATTCGAAAGTTTCTATCAATTTAAAGGTGAAATAATAATAGTAGGTTACTGTAAGTAACACCGTGTCCTGGGGAATGGTCTTGGGGAACCTGTAAATATAAGTAAAATTCATTTAAAATCTATCTTTCCTCACAATCGGGCTGTTTTCGAGCTTTCGCAGGCTATTTTCGAGGGTTACCGATATCACAGATACGAGAGTTACAGAAATCAATTGTACATTCGAGGGTTGGCGAATTCGGCCAAACATTCGAGGGTTACCGAAATCGATCGCTACTTTTTGAGGGTTGACGGACTTACGATTCGAGGGTTACCAGGATTCGTACAATTATCGAGGGTTCCAAAATCGATCCCCACTTCGATACAATTTTTCGATGGTTACCGAAATCGATCCATGCTTTCGAGGGTTACTGAAATCGATAACTGTTTTTGAGGGTTGCGGGCGCTGTACATTCGGTGATTACCGAATCGGTGTGCGTTTCGCGGATTACCGAAAACAGGACGTTCTGCTTTCGCGGATTACCGAAAGCGCCGATCTACTTTCGGAATCTACTTCCTGCTTTCGGCAGTGTTTCCTGTTGCCCACTATATAAGAATCTGCATCACAGCCTCACTTTCAGCCATAATGCCTAGCATGGAATGCAGCGTTATATGGTGGCCTACCTGGCCAATAAGAAGTATGACTGGATGCCGGCTGGCACCCCACATATTAAATTGCGCAAATGCGCATCATGCGCAGTTTGCAGCGGAAGCTGCAGACTAAATTGAAGTGTCGCAACATCTTCCAGCTGCAGAGGAGATGGTCGGACCTGAAGAGAAAGAGGGCCAGTTATGTTGCTGACATAGCCAAGAGAGCGCAAGGCAAGTATCACAGTTTTAGCCATTTTCTGCTTTGATTGTTCTATAAAATGTTTATATGAAATATTATCTCATTTATTTCTACTTTTTTAAACCACATAAATAATTGTCAGAGAAACTTTTGTTTTTTTACAAGTTTCTATTTGTGTAAAGCTCTTATACTAGTGATGGCCCAGTTCTCGGATCCGAACCCGGATCGCGGCGGATTTACCGCATTCGTGAACGGCGGATATCGTGGATTTTCTGGTTTTCGAACTTTTGAACCGCGTTTTTGAAAATTTACGAAATACGAGGATTTCACTTACTTTGAAGAATTTTCATTTGAATGGGTTTAATGGGTCCGCTCACGGATTTTCGAATTTTCAATTTTTTCGAAATTTCGGGATCGTGAGCCGACCGGATTTTGCGAAGTTCGGACATCTCTACTTATTACCGATAACCTCATTGCAAACCGCCGCTAACATTAGAGGGACTTATTAATGTTAGAAGATACAAACCCAACAAAAGAAGATACAAGGACAGAGGGATTCTGACCCATCCTCACCTCCTCCTCTCTTCGCCTCCTCAGCTCCGGCACCACCACCAAGGCAAGTATCACAGTTTTAGCCATTTTTTTTTACCTTGAGGCTGAGGCCACACTGCAACGCATTAAAGCGTGCGCGCAATTCGGTGCATTGTCTCGCATTTACAACAATTTCAATATTAACACAAGATTGTGCAAAATCGCAGTGTATGGCAGGCATGTGCAATCGCATGTGCTTCGGAAATCACAAGAATTTGTGCATTCCCGTGATTCCATGGTATTTAAAATGCGAGTGAATTGAGTGCGTAAACACGTGGCCTACCCTGATTGTTATTAAAGTGTTAAAAAGCATTAAAAAGTGCGGCAAGCTTTTGTACCGTCATATTTATATATTTTATTTTTTATATAATCTTACAGAAATGGAAGCACAGGAGCCCAGCCCATCCCCTGCATCGCCGCCAGCACCAACACAACCACGGTGCACGGTGATGGCGTATGGCCCATATAGAAAGGCCATAGAGGGTATGGCCCGCAACATTAGGAGGTAGAGCGAGGTAGGACCATACATGACCCTACCAAATAGAAAAATAGCCACTTGCCAGCTGAGAGACGGGCTCCTCGTAACCACAACCCCTGCTGCACTGAAGGTCCTCTCCGAAAGGACACTTGATGCCGGGCAGGACAGGACCTCATGGCATGCTTGCCAACTCAGGCCAGATATCAAGCCTCGCCACCCAATAGTCCAGTGGATCCTCAGTCTCTGATGAGTCTACACCGGCCCTGGATCCGATGTAGTCAGTGACCTGGCGACTGAGGGTATTGCCTGTTGGAGCTGCCAGTAGATGGTCCTGGCAACTGAGGCTGGAAGAATAGTCGGGAGTTGGCCGCGAGACCGCCTCCAGTACTGCTCCCCTCTCAGGGGACGTGAGCCCTGTGCATCCCCAACATCAGGTGCTGTCGGCCTGCTAGCACTTGGGAAGGCAGAACAAGGTGACGCAACAGCAACGCTCATAGTTCTGCATCTCCCTCCTGTGAGATGCGGGGGATGAATCAGACATTTACCCTTGTACCTTGTAGCGGGATCTACAGTACTGCTCCCTTCTCCTTGATGGCCTTGATCCGGGGGTCCTTGCGCAGGCATTGCAACATAAAGGAGCACATCTGACGCAAACTGCCTGCCTCAGTGGACCCCATGTCCTCTAGTGTCACTGAGGATACAGTGTCGGATTCAACCTTCCCCAACACGGATGGCATTTGGTACTTGGGAGGGTGGAAGTGTCCCCTAGAAAAACGCCCCATTTCCACTGGTTCCAAGTCAACAAAATCCTCCTCCTCCTCTCTCATCAGACGGCGCTCTGTACCGTGACCCTGGGTCAGAAAGAGCCACGGTATCGTCATCCTCCTCGTCCGTAGCTGCTGCTCTGTGGGCTAGTGCCCTGTCAAGGATGCCGGCCGCATAGCGTGTGCTCGAGAGAGAAAACCAGAGGGATGGTATCCGAGATGGTGGCATCATCACGGCTTACCATCCTGGTGGTCTCTCAAATGGCGCAAGCACACGACAAGCATCACTAAGCAGCCGCCACTGCCTGGGTAACAGGAAACCCAGGTCCCCAGAGCTGATCTGTAATGGTACAAATAGTCCATGATTGCTCTCCTAGCTCATCATGAGACTAGGAATATCAAGCGGGCTGCGGGCAGCTGGTGCTGCTGCTGGAACTCTGACAGACGAGCTGTGGCAGTGTATGACCGTCTGAAGTGGCTCGACCCCTCCTAGCCATCCTCAGTACATCCTGCAGGCCAGGGTACTTGCTAAGAACCGCTGGACAACCAGGTTGAGAACATGGGCCAGGCAAGGAACGTGTGTGACTTTGCCCAAGTGAAGGGCAGAGATGATATAGTGGCATTGTCACACACGACCTTGCTACTGGAGGTGGTGGGGGGTCAGCCATCTCTCAGCTTGCCCTTGCAGTGCTGCCAGCAACTTTGCCCATTGTGGCTGCCATCACCAAGGCACAGAAGCCTGCAAAACATGCATGGCACTTCTCACCTGGCAGAAGATAAGGCTCTAGGGGGGCACAGGGCTGCCAGAGAGGACTCACCAGATGAGGAGGGGTGGTGGAGACTGGCATATCACCAATAAGTGGTGGTACCACCACCTCCCCACTTGTGCCCAGTGCTGCGTCTCTGCCGACTAGCAGCGTGACCCACTGGGCAGTAGAAGACAGATACCGCCCCTGACCATACTTGCGGACCACGAGTCCATAGTAAGAGTGGACACACTTGCCCACACTGTGGTCCAGCGAAGCAGATATAGCCCTGCAGGTGTTCGTGCAGGGCTGGTACTGCCTCTCTAGGCAAAGTACTACGGCCAGGGACTTGCCACTGTGGTGTGCCAATGGCCACAAACTCCCTGAACGCTGCACTGTCTACCAGGCTGAATGGTAGCAGCTGCACCGCCAGTTTTGCTAAGCCGGCAGTGAGACGTGTGCTTGGGGGTGACGGGGGATAGCTTCTGTTTTGCTCCATAACTGGGGAAGAGAGACCTCTTTTAGTGGAGAACCAGCAGCTGTGTCAAGGCCACCGCCTGGGGGCCAAAGGCTGTCTCTCCTCCCTAACTTCACTGGGGAAGCACTGATGAAGCTGGAGGGGGAGGAGTGGTGGCTCCTTGGACATGAGGAAGGGAACGTGCAGGTGCCTGTACATTCTTTGTATGTTGCTCCCACCGAGTCTGTGGTGCAGCACCTTATGCTTCCTCATAGATGTCGTGCCCAAGTTAGAGGTGTCTTCCACGGCTAACACGTTGCAGGCAAAGACTGCACACTGCAACCGTGGAGCAAGGTGAAAAATTCCCACACTGCTGAGCCACTGGCCCGCCTTGGAGCAGAGGTCACCTGCTGTTGTGGAGCACTGGCACCAGATGCAATGGTGTCCTGCCTGCCTCATCAGTATAGGTGCGCTGCTGCTGCTGCCTTGCCCCTGACCCCAGGCCTGCCTCTGGGCTTGTGCTCTGAGGCTCTCCCTCAGACACACTCTCCTGCTCCTCCTCTCCCACTTGTGGCACCCATGAACGGTCCGTGACATCGTCCACGATCACCTCCTCGTCACTGGGAGGCTGTGTCACTAAAATGAGGCTTCAGCTGGAAACTCCCCCCCTATATTAGTTCCCTGGTGCTGTCTCTGGACTGCTGCATGTAAGCTCAGCCGTCCTCGTCCCCCCTGGCCGATCCCTGCCAGGCGTCAGGTAGGACTGTGTCAGTACAAAGTCTCCCTCGACCACACTAGCGCCACACATAGGTGTGGGAAACATTTCCTGTGAATCCTCTCCGGATCCCGAAGGTTTGGACCATGTGGTCAAAAACTCCTGATAGACGGATCAGGGTCCATGCCCACAGTAGGAGCCACAGGGGAGGGAGGGGCAAGCACATTATCAGTGGTGGCAGCTCGGCTGTCCTGTGCCTGTAGGAGGTGGAAGGGGAAGGCTGGGTAATCCAGTCAGTACCTGCCTTCCTTGATCAGGATTGCTTAGCCCTAGCCGGCACCCCAGAACATATCGGGCAGTGTTGGCCTGCCTGTGGAAGGGCCAGGTGGCTCCTGCCCAGCAGCAGAAGACTGCATGGGCCCACCTATGCCTCTAACATACATGCAGAGGCACTTCTTCTCTGCCTCGCCCTCTTGCCCTGCCTGGCATTTTGCTCTCCCTATATATCTGTATATATATATATTATGATAGTATACACTAATACAGACAGAGAGAAATAAAACACACCAAGCCCTCTAAAAGGACTCACAGAAAATTGTCCCAAGGACTTAAAAAAGATGGGTTAGTCCTTAGAAGGACTTTTGGTTTTATCAATGTGTGAAAACCGGGGGATAACAGGAAGTGTAACCCACCACACTGAAATCCACACAATCAAAGCTCAAGTTCGCTCAAAAAACGAAAAAAATCTCTCCAAACTCCACACAATCAGCTCTCCACTAAACTCTCCAACACCCTGACAAAATGGTGTCTGAAAGGTTTCCTTTTATACCCGGGGGTTGGCACTACTGTGGTTGGTGAATTTAAGTCATGTGGCAGAGTCATTTCCACAAATTCGATGATTATTGCGTTTTGATTTCATTTCGATAATATATCTACTTTTGATTTCGATAAATATCGAATTTACGATAACAATCGAAAACTCGGAAAATTCGAGTTTCGAAAAATCTGGGAGTTCTACAAAGTTTCGTCGGGACTTCAAAAACCGCCGGATTCGAATCGAAACTGGGTTCATTAGAACCCAAAGTACATCTCGTAGTTACCATTGTTTATTACATGGATATAGGGTTACCATTGTTTATTACAGGATATAGGGTTACCATTGTTTAACACGGATATAGGTTACATGTTTATTACACAGATATGGGTTCCATTGTTTATTACACAGATATAGGGTTCCTATTGTTTATTACATGGATATAGGGTTAACATGGTTTATTACACGGAATAGGGTTACCATGTTTATTACACGGATATAGGGTTACCATTGTTTATTACATGGATATATGGGTTACCATTGTTATTACATGGATATAGGGTTACCATTGTTTATTACATGGATATAGGGTTACATTGTTTATTACATGGATATAGGGTACATTGTTATTACAGGATATAGGGTTACCATTGTTTATACACGATATAGGGTTACCATTGTTTATTACACAGATATAGGGTTACCATGTTTATTACACAGATATAGGGTTGCTATTGTTATACATGGATATAGGGTAACATTGTTTATTACACGGATATAGGGTTACCATTGTTATTAACACAGATATAGGGTACCATTGTGTTATTACACAGATATAGGGTTGCTATTGTTTATTACATGGATATAGGGTTAACATGTTTTATACACGGAATTAGGGTTACCATTGTTTTTACAAGTATAGGGTACCATTGTTTATACAGGATATAGGGTTACCATTGTTTATTACAGGATATAGGGTTACCATTGTTTATTACACGGATATAGGGTTACATTGGTATTAACAGATATTAGGGTTACCATTGTATTACACAGATATAGGGTTCTATGTTTATTACAGGATATAGGGTTACCTGTTTATTACAGGATATGGGTTACCATTGTTTATTACACGGATATAGGGTTACCATTGTTTATTACCACAGATATAGGGGTCTATTGTTTATTACATGGATATAGGGTTACCATTGTTTATTACCACGGATATAGGGTACCATGTTTATACAGGATATAGGGTTACATGTTTATACACGGATATAGGGTTACCATTGTTTATACATGATTAGGTTCATAGTTTATTATGGATATAGATTACCATGTTTATTACATGGATATAGGGTTACCATTGTTATTATATGGATATAGGGTTAACATTGATTTACACGGATATAGGGTTACCATTGTTTATTACATGGATATAGGGTTAACATTGTTTATTACATGGATATAGGGTTACCCTTGTTTATTACATGGATATAGAGTTACCATGTTTATTACATGGATATGGGGTACCATTGTTATTACAGGAGATTGGGTTACCATTGTTTAACATGGATATAGGGAAATCATTGTTATTACATGGATATAGGGTTAACATTGTTTATTACACGGATATAGGGTTACCATTGTTTATTACACGGATATAGGGTTACCATTGTTTATTACATGGATATAGGGTTACCATTGTTTATTACACGGATATAGGGTTACCATTGTTTATTACATGGATATAGGGGTTACCATTGTTTATTACACGGATATAGGGTTACCATTGTTATTCCGGATATTAGGGTTACATTGTTATTACTGGATATAGGGTTACCATTGTTTATACATGGATATAGGTTACCATTGTTTATTACATGGATATAGAGGTTACCATGTTATTACATGGATATTGGGTTACCATTGTTATTACAAGGATATTGGGTTACCATTGTTTATTACATGATATAGGGTATATTTTTTTATTACATGGATATAGGGTTACCATTGTTTATTACACGGATATAGGGTTACCATTGTTTATTACACCGGATATAGGGTTACCATTGTTTATTACAGGATATAGGGTTACCATGTTTATTACACGGATATAGGGTTACCATTGTTATTACAGGATATAGGGTTACCATTGTTTATAACGGATATAAGGTTACCATGTTTATTACACGGATATGGGTACCATTGTTTATTACATGGATATAGGGTTACCATTGTTTATTACAAGGATATAGTTACCATTGGTTACCATTGTTTATTACACGGATATAGGGTTACCATTGTTTTTTACATGGATATAGAGTTACCATTGTTTATTACAGGATATAGGGTTACACATGTTTTTACAGGATATAGGTTACCATTGTTTATTACACGGATATAGGGTTACCATTGTTTATTTACATGGATATAGGGTTACCATTGGTTATTATCATGGTATATGGGTTACATTGTTTATTACACGGATATAGGGTTACCATTGTTATTACATGGATATAGGGTTAATCAGATGTTCATTACCAAGGATATGGGTTAACATGGGTATTACACGGATATAGGTTAACATTGTTTATTACACGGATTAGGGTTACCATTGTTTATTACATGGATATAGAGTTACATTGTTTATTACATGGATATAGGGTACCATTGTTTATTACATGGATATAGAGTTACCATTGTTTTTACATGGATATAGGTAGGTTACATTGTTTATTACACGTATAGGGGTACCATGTTTATTACAGGATATAGGTGTACCATTGTTTATACACGGATATAGGGTTACCATTGTTTATTACACGGATATAGGGTTACCATTGTTTATTACATGGATATAGGGTTAACATTGTTTATTACATGGATATAGGGTTACCATTGTTATTACATGGATAGAGTTACCATTGTTTATTACATGGATATAGGGTTACAATTGTTTATTACATGGATATAGGGTTACCATGTTTATACATGGATATAGGGTTACATTGTTATTACACGGATTAGGGTTACCATGTTATTACACGGATTAGGGTTACCATTGTTTATACACAGATATAGGGTTATGATAGGTTTATTAACGGATATAGGGTTTGCATTGGTAGTACAGGATATAGGGTTACCATTGTTTATTACACAGATATAGGGTTACCCTTGTTTATTACAGGATATAGGGTTACCATTGTTTTTACAGGATATAGGGTTCTATTGTTTATTACACGGAATATAGGGTTACCATTGTTGTTTATTACACGGATTAGGGTACCATTGTTTATTACACGGATATAGGGTTACCAGTTTATTACAGGATATAGGTTACCATTGTTTTTACACAGAATAGGGTTCTATTGTTTATTACACTATAGGGTTACCATTGTTATTACAGGATATAGGGTTACCATTGTTTATTACAGATATAGGGTTCATTGTTATTACAAGGATATAGGGTTCTATTGTTTATACATAAGGATATAGAGTTACCATTGTTTATTACAGGATATAGGGTTACCATTGTTTATTACATGGAATAGGGTTACCATTGTTTATTACAGGATATAGGGGTACCATTGTTTATTACACGGATGATATAGGGTTCCAGGTTTTATTACAGGATATAGGGTTACCATTGTTTATTACATGGAAATAGGGTAACATTGTTTATTACAGGATAAGGGTACCATTGTTTATTACATGGAATAGAGTTACCATGATTTGGATATAGAGTTACCATTGTTGATTTATATGGATATAGGTTACCATGGTTTATTACATGGATATAGGGTTACCATTGTTTATTATATATATAGGGTTACCATTGTTTATACATGGATATAGGGTTACCATTGTTTATTACCGGATATAGAGTTACCATGTTTATACAGGATATAGAGTTACCATTGTTTATTACATGGATATAGGGTTAACATGTTTATTACATGGATATAGAGTTACCATTGTTTATTACATGGATATAGGGTTACCATTGTTATTACATGGATATGAGTTACCATTGTTTATTACATGGATATAGGGTTACCATGGTTTATTACATGGATATAGGTTACATGTTTATTACATGGATATAGGGTTAAAATTGTTTATTACATGGATATAGAGTTACCATGGTTTATTACATGGATATAGGGTTCATTGTTTATCATGGATATAGGGTTAACATTGTTTATTACATGGATATGAGTTACATGGTTATTACATGGATAGGATATAGGGTTAACATTGTTATTACATGGATATAGAGTTACCATGGTTATTACATGGATATAGGGTTACCATTGTTATACATGGATATAGGGTTACATTGTTTATTACATGGATATAGAGTTACCATTGTTTATTACATGGATATAGGGTTAACATTGTTTATTACATGGATATAGAGTTACCATGGTTTATACATGATATATAGTACCATTTTTATTACATGGATATAGGGTTACCATTGTTTATACATGGATATAGAGTTACCTTGTTTATTACATGGAATAGAGTTACCATTGTTTATACATGGATATAGAGTTACCATGTTTATTACATGGATATAGGAGTTACCATTGTTTATTACATGGATAGGGTAATCCATGTTTATTACCTGGATATAGAGTTACCATGTTTATTACATGGATATAGAGTTACCATGTTATTACATGGATATAGGGTTACCATTGTTTATTACATGGATATAGAGTTACCTTGTTTATTACACGGATATAGGGTACATGTTTATTACAGGATATAGAGTTACCATGTTTATTACATGGATAATAGGGTTACCATTGTTTATTACATGGATATAGAGTTAACATGGTTATTACATGGATATAGAGTTACATGGTTTTATACATGGATATATAGTACCATTGTTATTACATGGATATAGGGTTTACCATTGTTTATTACAGGATATAGAGTAACATTGTTTATTACATGGATATAGAGTTACCATTGTTTATTACATGGATATAGGGTTACATTGTTATTACATGGATATAGAGTTACCATTGTTATTACATGGTATAGGGTTACCATTGTTTATTACATGGATATAGAGTTACCATTGTTTATTACATGGATATAGGGTTACCATTGTTTATTACATGGATATAGAGTAACCATTGTTTATTACATGGATATAGAGTTACCATTGTTTATTATATGGATATAGAGTAACCATTGTTTATTACATGGATATAGAGTTACATTGTTATTACATGGATATAGGGTTACCATTGTTTATTTACATGGATATAGAGTTACCATTGTTTATACATATATATAGAGTTACATTGTTTATTACATGGATATAGGGTACCATTGGATTACATGGATATAGGGGTACCATTGTTTATTAATGGATATAGGGTTACCATTGTTATACTGGATATAGGGTCATTGTTTATTACATGGATATAGGGTTCATTGTTTTACATGGATATAGGGTTACCATTGTTTATACAGGATATAGGGTGTATTGTTTATTACAGGATATAGGGTTACCATTGTTTATTACAGGATATAGGGTTACCATGTTTATTACAGGATATAGGGTTCATTGTTATTACATGGATATAGGGTTATAGGGTACCATTGTTTATTACATGGATATAGGGTTAACATTGTTTATTACATGGATATAGGGTTACCATTGTTTATTATATGGTATAGAGGTACATGTTTATACATGGATATAGGGTTAACATTGTTTATTACATGGATATAGGGTTAACATTGTTTATACATGGATATGAGTAACCATGTGTATTACATGGATATAGGGTTAACATTGTTTATTACATGGATATAGAGTAACCATTGTTTATTACATGGATATAGAGTAACCATTGTTTATTACATGGATATAGGGTTACCATTGTTTATTACATGGATATAGAGTAACCATTGTTTATTACTGGAAAGGGTTAACATTGTTATTACATGGATAAAGGGTTACCATTGTTATTACAAGGATATAGGGTTACCATTGTTTATTACATGGGATATAGGGTTACCATTGTTTATTACATGGATATAGAGTAACCATTGTTTATTACATGGATATAGGTTACCATTGTTATTACATGGATATAGGGTTAACATTGTTTATTACATGGATATAGGGTAACATTGATATACATGGATATAGGGTTACCATTGTTTATTACATGGATATAGGTAACATTGTTTATTACATGGATATAGAGTAACCATTTGTTATATTACATGGATATAGGTACCATTGTTTATTACATGGATATAGGTACCATTGGTATTACATGGAATAGAGTAACCATTGTTTATTACATGGATATAGGGTTAACATTGTTATTACATGGATATAGGTAACCATTGGTTATTACATGGATATAGGGTTAACATTGTTTATTACAGGATATAGGGTTACCATTGTTTATTACATGGATATAGGGTTAACATTGTTTTTACATGGATATAGGTTAACCATTGTTTATTACATGGATATAGGTTAACCATTGTTTATTACATGGATATAGGGTTAACATTGTTTATTACATGGATATAGGTTAACCATGTTTATTACATGGATATAGGGTTACCATTGTTTATTACATGGATATAGGTTAACCATTGTTTATTACATGGATATAGGGTTACCATTGTTTATTACATGGATATAGGGTTAACCATTTTTATTAAATGGATAAGGGTTACCTTGTTTATACATGGATATAGGTTACCATTGTTTATTACAGGATATAGGGTTACCATTGTTTATTACATGGATATAGGTTAACCATTGTTTATTACATGGATATAGGGTTACCATTGTTTATTACATGGATATAGGGTTAACATTGTTTATTACATGGATATAGGGTTACCATTGTTTATTACATGGATATAGAGTAACCATTGTTTATTACATGGATATAGAGTAACCATTGTTTATTACATGGATATAGAGTAACCATTGTTTATTACATGGATATAGGGTTAACATTGTTATTACATGGATATAGAGTAACATTGTTATACATGGATGATAGGGTTACCATTGTTTATTACATGGATATAGGGTACCATGTGTTATTACATGGATAGAGAGTACCATTGTTTTTACCAAGGAATAGGGTACTTAAACATTGTTTATTACATGGATATAGGGTTACATTGTTATTACATGGATATAGGGTTACCATTGTTATTACATGGATATAGGGTTACCATTGTTTTTACAGTGGATATAGAGTTACCATATGTTTATTACATGGATATAGAGTTACCATTGTTTATTACATGGATATGAGTTACAAGTGTTTATACCGGATATAGGGTTACCATTGTTTATTACATGGATATAGGGTTACCATTGTTTATTACATGGATTATAGAGTATTACCATTGTATTATACATGGATATAGGGTTACCATTGTTTATTACATGGATATAGGGTTAACATGTGTTTATTACATGGATATAGAGTTAACCATTGTTTATACATGGATATAGGGTTAACATTGTTATTACATGGATAAAGTTCCATTGTTTATTACATGGATATAGAGTTACCATTGATTATTACATGGATATAGGGTTACATTGTTATTACATGGATATAGGGTTAACATTGTTTATTACATGGATATAGAGTAACCATGTTTATTACATGGATATAGGTAACATTGTTTATTACAGGATATGAGTACCATTGGTTATTACATGGATATCGGTTAACATTGTTTATTACATGGAATAGAGTACCATTGTTTATTACATGGATATAGGTTAACATTGTTATTAACATGGATATAGGGTTACCATTGTTTATTACAGGATATAGGGTTAACATTGTTTATTACATGGATATAGAGTAACCATTGTTTTATTACATGGATATAGGGTTAACATTGTTTATTACATGGATATAGGGTTAACATGTTTATTAGGATATAGGTAACCATTGTTTATTACATGGATATAGGGTTACCATGTTTATTACATGGATATAGGTGAACCATTGTTTATATACATGGATATAGGGTTACCATGTTTTATTACATGGATATAGTTAACATGTGTTATTACATGGATATAGGGTTACCATTGTTTATTACATGGATATAGGTTAACCATGTTTATACACGGATACTTATGGTTTACCATGTTATTACAATGGATATAGGTTAAACATTGTTTATACATGATAGGTTAATTTATGGATTAGGGTTAACATGTGTATTACATGGATATAGGGTTACATTGTTTATTACATGGATATAGAAGTAACCATTGTTTATTACATGGATATAGAGAACCATTGTTTATTACATGGATATTAGAGTACCATTGTTATACATGGATATAGGGTTAACATGTTTATTACATGGATATAGAGTAACCATTGTTTATTACATGGATTATAGGGTTACCATTGTTATTACATGGATATAGGGTTACCATTGTTATTACATGGATATAGAGTAACCATTGTTTATTACATGGATATAGGGTTACCATGTTTATTACATGGATATAGGAGTTACCATGTTTATTAACATGGATATAGAGTACCATTGTTTATTACATGGATATAGGTTACATTGTTTATTACATGGATATAGGTTACCATTGTTTATTCATGGATAAGGTTACCATTGTTTATACTGGATATAGGGTTACCATGTTTATTACATGGATAGAGAGTTAAACCATTGTTATTACATGGATATAGGGTTACCATTGTTTTACATGGATATCGGGTTACATTGTTTATTACATGGATAGAGTTACCATGTTTATTACATGGATAGGGTTAACATTGTTTATACATGTATAGGTTACCATTGTTTATTACATGGATATAGGGTTTACATGTTTATTACATGGATATAGGGTTACAATTGTTTATTACATGGATATAGGGTTAACATTGTTTTACATGGAGTATAGAGTAACCATTGTTTATACATGGATTAGAGGGTTAACATTGTTTATTACATGGATATAGGGTTTTACATTGTTTTATTACATGGATATAGGGGTTACCAATTGTTTATTACATGGATATAGGGTTAACATTGTTTATTACATGGATATAGGGTTTACCATGTTTATTACATGGATATAGGGTTACCATTGTTTATTACATGGATATAGGGTTAACATTGTTTATTACACGGATATAGGGTTACCATTGTTTATTACATGGATATAGGGTTAACATTGTTTATTACATGGATATAGGGTTACCATTGTTTATTACATGGATATAGAGTTACCATTGTTTATTACATGGATATAGGGTTACCATTGTTTTTAACATG
Source organism: Hymenochirus boettgeri (assembly GCA_019447015.1). Lineage (NCBI taxonomy): Eukaryota > Metazoa > Chordata > Amphibia > Anura > Pipidae > Hymenochirus > Hymenochirus boettgeri. Next base: position 168,963 of record JAACNH010000216.1, read on the forward strand.
GATATAGAGTTACCATTGTTTATACATGGATATAGGTACTACATGTTTTTATTACATGGATATAGGTTACCATTGTTTATTACATGGATATAGGGTTACACATGTTTATTACATGGATATAGGGTTTGGTACCATGTTTATTACATGGATATAGGGTTAACATTGTGTTATTACATGGATATAGAGTAACAATTGTTTATTACATGGATTAGGGTTAAACATTGTTTATTACATGGATATAGGGTTACCATTGTTTATTACATGGATAAAGAGAACCCACCCTGAATGTCACACTCACTGGGCAACTTTATTTTCCCCCCACCTCAGTCTTTCACGCTCCACTGCCAATCTATATACAGCTACCGATTCCCGTCACCTTATGTCTCACCCCATTTCCTCTAGACTGTAAGCTCTTTGGTCCTCTCTCCTATTGTATCACAGTATTGCTGTAAGAAACTCCACTGTTTACTTATATTATGTATTCCCTGTGTATGTAATATGTATGACTTTATATAACATGTATTACCCTGTATGTAATATGTATGACTATGTAAAGCGCCACGGAAGATGTGTGTATATAAATCAATAATAATAATAATACTGTGCTCCTATTGGTAAGGCCAGAGGCTGAATGGGGCTGGAACAAACCTTGGTGGTTTATGTCCCTGGTACTAATCATGGTTAATCCTATATTTTTTCTCTCATTCCCTGTGTAATTAACCTATAAATACTGGGCTAGGGATCCTCTTACTGTTTATTCTACTTCACAGTACATAAATACAGCTAAAGTCTAAATCATCTATAGTCTTATGGTGATTATGCGTCAGTTAGGGGATGTAATAGAAATATAATACATAAGTGTGATATTTTATAATGGGAGCTGCAGTGGTATATATCCTTATAAAAATCACTCAGCTATGTCACTAAGTGACTCATTTCTTATATCCCACTGCTCCGCCCATTCCAGTGTTCATGCCTGGACAATGACTCAGCGTTTTTTGCTGTGTTTAACTTCACTAACAGAACCTGCTGGAGCTGCTTCCTGTCACTTCATAACCAATGTCTCTCTCCTCCTCCACAAAGATTTGTTTAACCCCATAGATGCTGGGCTGGGATGTTCCTTTCTACTGGGTTTAAGTTACAGAAGGTAGCTTGGGGGTTTAAATTAAGGTGGAAATAGGGACAATGCTAGAATATAAATTTCAATGGGGTGAAGGAATCTAAAACGTATGTATTATATAAGGGATAATGCGCCCCTTTACATTATAATATAAGGATATTACGCCACCTTGGAGTATATGGTCAGGGAACTCCTCTGTGGCGTAATATCCTTATATTACACTGTAGGTAGAGTATTATCCCTTATATAACGTCTGAATTGTCTGTCTGTAAATTTCCCATAATAAACACTTTTCATCAGATGGTAATTGATTCTAATTAATGATTCTCACCCAGGTATCGTCATCAAAAACATAGAATGCACCATGGAGGGGCTCAGTGAAGGGGGCGGTGAATGTGTGTAAGTGTCTGATTGGGTCACTGAGCTCATAAAAGGACAGACGTCCGGCCTCATAGTCCATGGAGATTCGGATTCTCCTACATGAAGGGACGTGGGGTAATTTAATATTATTACTGTCATATGTCACTGTATAGATATTATTATACTTTCTGTACAAACACCAGGACTTGTTATTATTCCCAATACGGGACTGTAACCCTTCCCTCTCTATACTGGGATAGGAAACCCCCACCCCCCAGTTCCCTGATTCACTTCCCTCCACATCCCAGTGATGTCGCCCTGAGGGGAAACTCCTGGTGGTTAAAACCTGAGAAAAATCCTGAAATCTCTCAGGGGCTGATGGGTAATGTTGGTATGTATGAGAGAATGTTACAGTTTTCCTGTCCCCTGATATAGATACAAAGTTACCAGCTGTGTTTATATCCAGTAACATGTCTGTAACCTCCTGTCCGTAGATTATTATCCTTATACCAAGAACAATATCACCCAATCCATCGACCTTCATATCATCTCTGTCTCCATCATCATTATCTCCATCCTCAGCACCATGAATAACAGCTCCACCTGGTTCCTTTTCCAGTAAGACAGTTAATGGAGCTGCCATACTGCCAAACTCTTCAATATATTGGATCTTCCTGAAAACCTTGTCCATCTTTATTTCCAGTTGGTAGATTCTATCAGTAACATTATGTGGATCCATCATGTTATCATTCCATTTACTCTCAGTCTCTGTATCAGTTTCTCACTGTGTTTGTATCTCTGGTCCCTGGGGCCCCTCTCTCTATAGGGCCCGTTTATTTAGAAAATTCCAATTCTTTCAGGCCTTTTATTGATCATTCTTATTCTCTGTAATATTAATATAACAGTTTAGTATTTTATCATTTACACAATAATTCATAGGTGGAAATTTATTAAAGATACAATCTTCCCCCACAGACACATTTCATGATATCATGACTACAGCTCTGGTTAAAATCAATTATAGTCATCAACTCCTTACTATGTTTAAAGGGTAATTCTACCTGTCAAATAAAAAATGATATTATTATAACTAGAAAGGGAAAGTTTAAGTATAAACTTTGCATTTGGCTTGAAGGGCTGCATTTTGGAAGGGAATATGTGTGTTTGCTGCAGCTTTTAAAACTCAATCATGGGAATGATGAGTTTGTAGTGAACGCTTGTTTGGGACAAAAAAAACTTTTGTGTGTACCCAGCCCAAAGTGGTGCTAATTTTGATCCAACCAATCAGAAAGCTAACATCTGATTGGTTAGGGCAAAATTAGCGGCATTTTCAATGATAATGATTTTTGATCAAAATGTATTTTTTTGACTTTAGTTACCCTTTAAGTATGTCTGCCACAGTAATGGATAAGTAGATCAGTAGGTTTGTGTACCTGTGTCAGGTTGGGGGTTAAAAATTTTTTTGATAATTGGTCAAAACATTTTTTTGACTTTAGTTACCCTTTAGGTATGGCTGCAAGAGTATTAGTAATAGGTGTGTGTACCTGTGCCACGTGGGGGTTAAAAAAAAACAAACTTTTTTGATGATTGGTCAAAATTAGTTTTTTTGGCTTTAGTTACCCTTTAAGAATGGCTCTAACAGTAATGGAGAGGTAGGTCAGTAGGTGTATGTGCCGGTGCTACGTGGGGGTTAAAAAAACTAACTTTTTTGATTATTGATCAAAATTTTTTTTTTACTATAGTTACCCTTTAAATATGGCTGCCACAGTAATGGATAAGTAGATCAGTAGGTGTGTGTACTTGTGTCGGGTTGGGGGTTAAAAAAACAAACTTTGTTCATGATTATTCAGATTTGTATTTTGACTATAGTTACCCTTTAAATATGGTTGCAATGAAAATGGAAGGGTAGGTCAGTAGGTGTATGTACCTGGACCAGGTTGGGGGTTAAAAAAACAAATTTTTTTGATGATTGGTCAAAAAAATTTTTTGACTTTAGTTACCCTTTAGGTATGGCTGCAACAGTAATGAAGGGGTAGATCAGTAGGTGTGTGTACCTGTGCCACGTGGGGCTTAAAAAAACAAACTTTTTTGATGATTGGTCAAAATGTTTTTATTGACTTTAGTTACCCTTTAGGTACGGCTGCAACAGTAATGGAGGGGTAGGTCAGTAGGTGTATGTACCTGTGCCACGTGGGGGTTAAAAAAAACAAACTTTTTTTGATGATTGGTCAAAAAAAATGTTTTTACTTTAGTTACCCTTTAAATATGGCTGCCACAGTAATGGATAAGTAGATCAGTAGGTGTGTGTACCTGGGTCGGGTTGGGGGTTAAAAAAAACAAACTTTTTAGATGGTTGGTCAAAATTAGTTTTTTTTTACTTTAGTTACCCTTTAAATATGGCTGCCACAGTAATGGAGGGATTGGTACAGGTGTATGTACCTGTACCACGTGGGGGTTAAAAAAACAAAGTTTTTTGATGATTGGTCAAAAAAATTTTTTTACTTTAGTTACCCTTTAGGTATGGCTGCCACAGTAATGGATAAGTAGATCAGTAGGTGTATGTACCTGTGTCCGTTTGGGGGTTAAAAAAACGAACTTTTTTATTATTACTCAAAATTTATTTTTTTGACTTTAGTTACCCTTTAAGTATGGCTGCCACAGTAATGGATAAGTAAATCAGTAGGCGTGTGTTCCTGGGTCTGGTTGAGGGGGTATGTCTTTTTTGTGTTTATAACCATAAAACTATATTTTATTGAGGATAAATCTAAATTAGTTTTTTTGACTTTAGTTACCCTTTAAGTATGGCTACCATTATAATGAATTAGTAGATTAGTAGGTGTGTGTACATGGGTCTGGTTGAGGGGGTATGTCTTTTTTGTGTTTACAACCATAAAAATATCTTTTATTGAGGATAAATCTAAATTTGTTTTTTTTACTTTAGTTACCCTTTAAATATGGCTGCCACCATAATTGATAAGTAGATCAGTAGGTGTATGTACCTGGGTCTGGTTGAGGGGGTATGTCTTTTTAGTGTTTACAACCATAAAACTATCTTTTATTGAGAATAAATCTAAATTAGTTTTTTTTTTACTTTAGTTACCCTTTAAGTATGGCTGCCACAGTAATGGATAAGTAGATTAGTAGGTGTGTGTACCTGGGTCTGGTTGAGGGGGTATGTCTTTTTTGTGTTTATAACCATACAACTATCTTTTATTGAGGATAAATCTAAATTAGTTTTTTTTTACTTTAGTTACCCTTTAAATATGGCTTCCATGGGAATGGAAAGGTAGGTCAGTAGGTGGGTGTACCTGGGTCTGTGTGGGTGGTTGGGGTGATCACCATTTGTATTTATAACCATGAAAACTGTTTTGAAATATCCACATTTGAGATTTGTTACCATTATAGTCTATGGGAAAAAATGTCCGGAAATTTGCCGATAACGCCGTAACGCTTCTGCGGATTTCTTAGCTAGAAGATAGCACACTTCTCCTATATGCCCCGCACGAATTTCATGTCTCTAGCTCCAAAACTGTGGGAGGAGATACGGTCCAAAAAAGCGGAAGAATAAAACAGAAGAAGAAAAAGAAGAAAAAGAAGAAGCAATAGAAAGAACAGGAATTTGGCTTTTTCAAGCCAAATTAATTATATTAACCACAGAACCTCAAAACCACAATAGTTAGAAAGTTGAGAGACGCTGTTACACAGCACAATGCTATTCTCCACCTTCCCTCTGTATCTCAAAAGATTTCCCTCTAAACCTCCAAAATTTCTGAGCTGTTTATGATCTTGCACATGCTCAGAGGAGGCAGCTAGAACCAGGAAGCAGAAAGAGAGGTCACAGGACATTGTGCAGCATTTCAGGTTAGTCTTATATCTCTTAGATTTCTAACTAGTTTTGGGGGTGATTCGGGGGGTGATTTGCCTGTATAGAATTATTATATAAAGTGGTGGACTTTAATTATGACAAAACCCACCTCCCCTATTGAAAAACTCAATCACTGTCAATCTTTACTTCAAAGTTCCAATAACTGGTCCAGTTCAGCTCCACCCCTATCTTCAGTCTGGGACCTGTCCAATATTTATACATGAGTGTGAATTCCCATTGGTCAGACCATGAACACAATCAGAGGCTGGGCTGGTGATCAGAACTTTTAAGTAAAGATTGTCAGTGATTAGCGATAAACCAAGTGGATTATGTTCTCACCCTGGGTTATTTTAATTGGGTTTAAACTGTTGTCCTGCTTGTGGCAGCTGAATCAAATCCATTTACATTGGGACAAAACAGTTAACGCATTCTATTCAAATTTACAGCAGTATAAAGCGCTTCCTCCTTACTGTGACATCACTAGCACCACTGCCCTACCCCCTCAACACTGGCTTGAGCATGCCCATTTGTATCTTACAGTTGGAACAGAGGGAAGATGCTGCATCATTAACTGCATTATAGGCCACACCCCTCAATTTTTTATTTATTTCAAAACTAGCGACAAGCCTAAAAAGTTTTTTCCCAAATCCCAATCTCACTAAGGTGTCCATAGGCAGATTAAAGGACATAAAATGGTTTCAGGATAAAGGAATATTCACTCTGCCCACCTGAACCTCCCTTTACATATAACACAGTAGAATATAATCCTGTTTATAATGTACATGGAACAGAAGATGATACAATGACTGTAATAATCTACACTAAGGAATTAAATGAACAATCTCTTCATTCTGGATTATTTAGTTTTACTTTCCCTTTACTCAGTTTCCTGTTTGAATGATCTTAATCCAGTTACAAACACAGTGTTTATATAATAGGGATCTATATAACGGTAAGTAGTATAAAGTAGACAGACTTACCGTATCACATTAACCCCTACACAGGGAGCCCATCGGGGTCTGTCCATCTGTTCTGTACTGTGGCTGTGACAGTAAATGAGGTTGTGTCTTTACCTCCTGAACACTGATCAGAGGTCAAGTAAATGATTATCAAATCCTCTAGCAAACTATCCATTTTATAATCATCAAATCCATCCAAGGGGAAATAGGAATAGATATGTAAATAACACTACCAAGACTATGTACGTAATATCCATCCATAAATAAAATGTAACCCACTGCTGACCCCACTGGGAGTGTCCAGGAGCTTCAACAAGATGGCGGCGTAATCCCTGGGCTCCGTCAGATAACCTTCACCCAAAGCTTCCCAAGGAGTCAGCAGCACCAACAGAGAACCTAACCCAGAATAAGCAAACAACAGAGGTAATCCTGCACACACTATGTGGATATAGGTAAGAGTTCGTGCTGAGTGCAATGGCAGACCCTGGTTGCAGGTCGTGAATCAGCAAAGGAATAAACACCATGCACATCAGTCTTAAAGTCTGTGTATTATTTATTGTTGCATACACAGAGTACACCAAAGGGCTAACGTTTCGGTACGTGAGCTGTACCTTCTTCAGACAATCAAAGAAGGTACAGCTCACGTACCGAAACGTTACACTTTGGTGTACTCTGTGTATGCAACAATAAATAATACACATACATTTAAGACTGATGTGCATGGTGTTTATTCCTTTGCTAACCCAGAATAAAGTTCCTCCAAAAACTGGAGGAATGGCGACTTACGAAAATGGTCCCAGCGTGACCCCCGCAGCCATCTTCAAGCCGCGGTCACGTGACACTCCGTAGGTGGACGCTATTGAAGAGGGTCCTCGTTCTCCTCACTCACTCTCGGACACAGATCCGGCAGGTACAACTCCTACAAAAACATTTTCTGATAGGATTTTAAGCAGAATTGCAAAGAGACATTAAAAACTCACAAACTGAAACAGCACAATAAATTTTGAGGCTGGACAACAAAATGCGTGAAAACCAGGACACACAATCCAGAGTCCGCACACTGGAAACACAAGTTCAGGACTTACAATACCCAATGTCTGAGCTCCAGGACACTATAGAGGATCAGGAAAACAGATCCAGACATAACAAGATTTAAAGGAATACAAGAGTCAGTAGACCCTATATAATGCGACTGCCAACAGTACAACTCCCACAAACCCCAGTGGAAGACATGCTAATAGATCGCTGTCATAGAGCATTAAGACAGCAATCGAGAAACCAAATCAACCGAGGGACGTTATAGTGCGATTACACTATTATAAAACCAAAGAAGCTACACTATTAGTATCCAGAAACACAACTATTAAAGGGCATCTATAGTGAAAAAAACACATTTCCCCTTTGCAAAGTTAAATTCATGTACTCTGTGCTGCCTTCATCCTATCTCTGTTAGTGACTCTGTTTAACCATGGAGTCAGATCTCTGTGCAGCACTCCCCCCTTCTCCCTCTCCTCTGTTACCTCCTCCATGTCTCAACTCCGGCTAACCGACAAGCTTATCATGTGCAGTAGGAGTTAAAAGTTCAACATCCTGAAAAACACACCCACACACAGTGGCCAATAGAAAGCAAGCTGTCCTGGAGACACAGAAGAAGGAGAACAGTACAGTTTACAATCTCTCTCTTTGTGACCCATCATCAATCTGTGAAAGCTATTAAGAAGGGGGGTCAAGTGCAGCCTTATATCTAACATCAAAGCTACCTCTCTCCCCCTGCTAATGCTATTATCTCTATGTTTATTACAGAGCAGGGAGGGGGGATCACGTCACAGGGATTTGATTCACAGTCCAAGTAGGAGTAGAGGAATGCAATCTCATATTCTTCTAGCTGGTGTATCTCAGGACAGAGAGGGAATCTGAACAAACTCTGGGGGTTGTGGGGAATTATAGAACACATGGAAAGAAAGAAAAAAAAGTTCATTTTCCCACTATAGATGCCCTTTAACATTGATGGTATCCAACCACAAATCTACCAACTACCCTATGAAAAAGATTTCTGCTAAAACAAGTAACTGACCAGCTTAGGAAACACAAGCATAAAATAATGATGGGGCTTCCCCTTTAAACGACTAGTACAACACAATGGTCAGCAGTCCACACCGTGTGACCAACAGGATAGTGAAGCTTTCCTAACCCGACCTAGGTATGATTCACCAACCTGAAACATCTTCCTCGTACCAAACCGGATCTCTTAAAGATTAACCAAAATACAATAACTAAAACTAAACCGCCAAATAAAGAAACTGTTGAGTTTCGCTTTTGAATTTTCGGGAAGTTCGAAAATACCAGTTTCGATTTTCGAAAATCGTCTACATTCGATTTTCGATAATCGTCTATTTTCAATTTTCGATAAAAATCGAAAATTTTAAAAATCCGGGTTCCGTGAAATTCGGGAGTTCCGAAAGTTTCGTCGGGACTTAAAAACCCTCAGATTCAATTTGAAACTGGGTGCTATTCGAACCCACATTACATCTCTATAAAGGACTTGTTAATATTCTGTTTGCTGTTAGCTGAAAATTCTTATCATTAACAAACATATGTGCCTGGGAAACTGTCTAGAACGTTATCAAAACCGTAATAATGGGGGTAGTAAGGGATAGAGACATCTAGCCTATCTGTGAGTCTCTAGCTACTCTAAACCCCAAGAGACACTAAAAGAGACACCAGGTCACTCTGAAACCAGACACACCCAGTATCCCAGAGAATAATAGTGAATCTATACTATACTGTAAAAACGCACATACCAAACCCCACTAACTAACCCTAACCCTCTTCCCCTCTTTTCCCCTCTCTCTCCCTCTAACCTATAAGCTAAAGTGTATATTCGGAATATTGAACTATGACTATAATACACTAAATGGACTTCCCACTCTCTGTGGAAATTAGAAAGTATTACTCATAATGTACAAGGCTTTAATAGCCTTCAAAAACGCCAAACAGCATTCAAAAATTATAATGATATCAATGCAGATATAAAACTTCTGTAAAAGACTCATCTTTCTAGAAATTCCTATCAAAATTCTACCCCACAATATTCACAGCAAATGCTCATTCAAAAGCACGGTGTGGGAATTCTATTACACAAAACACTTCAATTTCAACTGATCAGAAAAATAATAGATCCAGAAGGAAGATTGATAATTATAACAGAATCTGCAAACGCTCCTAACTAGAGATGGACGAAACTCACTAGTTTCATTCCATTTTCGGATTCCCGGGTCTTGGGAAAATCCCAAAGATCCGAAACCGGAACGGATGTACGGAGCTATTTTCGATCATTTTCAAAAATGGTCGAAAATTCTCGAAAATACGATCGGAGACCATTTTCGAGTTTCCAATTGTATTTTCGAGGATTTTCGAAAGCTTGATGCTATTCTTGAAAATGATTAAAAATAGCTCTGTACAATTAGCGAAAATGCTTTCTGAAGTCCCGAAATCCGGGTTCAGACGGATCATTCAGATTTTCGGAACCAAGGAGTTTTGTGTCGGACCCGGATCCCATCTCTACTCCTAACCAGACGAAGGCTCCATTCTTTAGAAACACAAACTGGACAATGGTTCATAGAGGCGACTTCAACACCATTCTCCAAAACAATTTCCAGAGATCTGCTTGACTCAAACATACCAACTCACATCACATCAGACACAAAAACCCTTTATTTCAACCCTAAATGGCATGGACTTTAAATGACTACACTTTTGTAATACTGGATTGTCAACAAGTTTATACAATCAAAAAGTTTATACAGTTCCAGACATAACTGATTTTGCAAGACTAAGAACCAATAGCCTAGAGGAACGTTACGTTACCTTCCCTACAGACACATTTTATTCTGGGTCATTTAACAATGAAGTAACAATTACATCACATAAAATTAATGTGTCATACACACCGCCCGGTGTTAGCGACATCAGCAGGGTTGGTGTCGCCAGATGGGTAGAAAAGCGGCATGCCCAAGGGCTCTTCTAAGAGCCAATGAAAGTGCTTTGTAATTGGAACAGCCTATGCTTGTTTAAAGGATACAGCCACGAAACTTGGAAATACCCCCCACAAACGATATATTTTTGGAATCTACAAAAATTCAGTAATCCTCAAACGTTCGAGGATTTTAAAAAATTAGAGGATTTTTGAATGTTCGCGCCTTTGTGGCTTTTGGAAGGGCCCTTGCGGCACTGATAAGTTCCTTTGTTGGGGTCCTGCAGCTCGAAACTGCGGCCGCCAATGACACCACCGGCGCATTCCACATCAATGTCTTGATCAGAAGTTTTCTTCTCAGTTGGCAACACCAAATCTGCTGATGTTGCCGACACCGGGTGATGTCACTGTAACCGTCAGTGACACTGCCAGCGCTGGCATCAAAGTCACCAGTGTAGCTGACATCTTAATTCTTTCTTCTGCCATGACTGTGATGACTTCTGAGCTCTGTGGGGTTTGCACCTCTTTATAGAGGTTTGCTAAAGGACCAAATCCAATTGTGATTGGTTAATATTTCAATGCTTGCAATCATATGATCACACATTAACCAATCATATTTGAATTTTGTGCTTAGCACAAAAAGGGTTAATACATATACTGTCATTCTGGATGATCCAGGGACACTTTCTGGTGTTCAGGCAGGAGTTTTCCCCATTTGTAGCTGTTCTTTTGCCTTCCTCTGGATCAACTGTTAGGTAGGTTTAAAGAGTAGGATATAAATGTTCCACTAAATAGACATATGTCTTTTCTCAACTCCAATTACTATGCTACTATGATATATTCAGTGGCTGGAGATAACTATCTAAATTCTGAAATCCAGGAGACTCCTTACTATAGAATGAAATTCAGTGGGAGTAGACATATTATTTTAAATCCAGTGGGAGGTTTCTTAATGATGAAATCTAGTGGGAGGAGACTCCTTATTTAATAATAAAATCTAGTAGGAGGAGACTCCTTACTATAAGATGAAATCCAGTGGGAGGAGATTCCTTACTTCATAATAAAATCCAGTGGGAGGAGACTCCTTACTATAAGATGAAATCCAGTGGGAGGAGATTCCTTACTTTATAATAAAATCCAGTGGGAGGAGACTCCTTGATATAGAATGAAATCCAGTGGGAGGGGACTCCTTACTATAGGATAAAATCCAGTGGGAGGAGACTCCTTACTATATAATAAAATCCAGTGGGAGGAGACTCCTTGATATAGAATGAAATCCAGTGGGAGGGGACTCCTTACTATAGGATAAAATCCAGTGGGAGAAGACTCCTTATTATAGGATGAAATCCAGTGGGAGGAGACTCCTTACTATATAATGAAACCCAGTGGGAGTAGACTCCTTAGTATAGGATGAAACCCAGTGGGAGGAGACTCCTTACTATATAATGAAACCCAGTGGGAGGAGACTCCTTACTATATAATTAAACCCAGTGGGAGGAGACTCCTTACTATATAATGAAATCCAGTGGGAGGAGACTCCTTACTATATAATGAAACCCAGTGGGAGTAGACTCCTTAGTATAGGATGAAACCCAGTGGGAGGAGACTCCTTACTATAGGATGAAACCCAGTGGGAGGAGACGCCTTACTATACAATTAAACCCAGTGGGAGGAGACTCCTTACTATATAATTAAACCCAGTGGGAGGAGACTCCTTACTATATGATTAAACCCAGTGGGAGGAGACTCCTTACTATAAAATTAAACCCAGTGGGAGGAGACTCCTTACTATATAATGAAATCCATTGGGAGGAGACTCCTTACTATATAATTAAATCCAGTGGGAGGAGACTCCTTACTATAAAATTAAACCCAGTGGGAGGAGACTCCTTACTATATAATGAAATCCAGTGGGAGGAGACTCCTTACTATATAATAAAACCCAGTGGGAGGAGACTCCTTACTATAGGATGAAACCCAGTGGGAGGAGACTCCTTACTATAGGATGAAACCCAGTGGGAGGAGACTCCTTACTATAGGATGAAACCCAGTGGGAGGAGACTCCTTACTATAGGATGAAACCCAGTGGGAGGAGACTCCTTACTATAGGATAAAATCCAGTGGGAGGAGACTCCTTACTATAGGATGAAACCCAGTGGGAGGAGACTCCTTACTATAGAATGAAACCCAGTGGGAGGAGACTCCTTACTATAATGAATCCTGTGGGGAGGAGATCCTTACTATATAATTAAACCCAGTGGGAGGAGACTCCTTACTATAGGAGGAAATCCAGTGGGAGGGACTCCTTACTATAATTAAAAAACCAGTGGGAGGAGACTCCTTAGTATATTATGAAACCCAGTGGAGAGACTCCTTACTATATTATGAAACCCAGTGGGAGGAGACTCTTACTATATAATTAAACCCAGTGGGAGGAGACCTTACTATAGAATGAAACCCAGTGGGGGAGACTCCTTACTATAGGAGGAAATCCCAGTGGGAGGGACTCCTACTATATAATAAAACCCAGTGGGAGGAGACTCCCTAGTATATTATGAAATCCAGTGGGAGGGACTCCTTACTATATAAAAACCCAGTGGGAGGATACTCTTACTAATAATTTAACCCAGTGGGAGAGACTCCTTACTATATTATGAAAACCTGTGGGAGGAGACTCCTTACTATAGATGAAACCCAGTGGGAGGAGACTCCTACTAATAATGAAACCCAGGGGGACCGGATGGATGAATATTACAGATATACCATGACCTCGATAAATGAATATTACAGATACCGTGACCGGAGGATTGATATTACAGATATACCGTGACCGGGATGGAAAATATTACAGATATACTGTGACTTGGATGAATGAATATTACAGATAGACCGTGACCTGGATAAATGAATATTACAGAGACTGACCCGGATGAATGAATATTACAGATAGACTGACCCGGATGAATGAATTTACAGATAGACTGACCGGATGAATGAATGTTACAGATATACCATGTCCGGATTAAATATTTATTAAAGATATGTTGTGATCCGGATGAATGAATATTAAGATATACCGTGACCCAGAGAATATTTATTGCAGATATAGCGTGACATGGGTGGATGACTATTACAGATATACTGTGACCTGGATAAATGAATATACAGATATACCATGACCTGATGGAGGATATTATAGATATACCATGACCTGGATAGATAAATATTACAGATATACCATGACCTGGATGAAGAATATTACAGATATACCGGTCCGGATGAATGAATATCAGATATTACCGTACCTGGATGGATGATATTACAGATATACCGGTCACTGGATGAATGAATTACAGATATACCGTGACCTGGATGGATGAATATTACAGATATACCGTGACCTGGATGGTATGAATATTACAGATATACCGTGACCTGGATGGATGAATATTACAGAATACCGTGACCTGGTGGAATGAATATTACAGATATACCTGACCTGGATGGATGAATATTACAGATATACCGTGACCTGGGATGGATGAATATTACAGATATACCGTGACCTGGATGAATGAATATTACAGATATACCGTGACCGGGATGGATGAATATTACAGATATACCGTGACCTGGAGAATGAATATTACAGATATACCGTGACCTGGATGAATGAATTGACAGATATACCGTGACCTGGATAAATTAATATACAGATATACCGTGACCTGGATGGATGAATATACGATATAGTACTGAAGAATATACTCGTGACCTGGATGGATGATACAGATTACCGTGACCTGGATGGATGAATATTACAGATATACCGTGACCTGGATGGATGAATATACAGTATACCGTGACCTGGATGGATGAATATTACAGATATACCGTACTGGATGGATGAATATTACAGATATACCGTGACCTGGATGGATGAATTATACAGATATACCGTGCCGGATGGATGAATTTTACAGATATACCGTGACTGGATGGATGAATATTACAGATATACCGTGACTGGATAGATGAATATTACAGATATACCGTGACCTGGATGGATGAATATTACAGATATACCGTGACCTGGATTAAATGAATATAAAACAGATATACCGTGACCTGGTAGATGAATATTACAAGATATACCGTGCTGGATGGATGAATATTACAGATATACCGTGACCTGGATGGATGAATTACAGATATACCGTGACTGGATGGATGATATTAACGATATACCGTGACCTGGGGATGAATATTACAGATATACCGTGACCTGGATAATGAATATACAGATATACCGTGACCTGGATGGATGAATTTACAGATATACCGTGACCGGATGGATGAATATTACAGATATACCGTGACCTGGATATAAATAATATAACAGATATACCGTGACCTGGATAGATGAATTTACAGATATACCGTGACCTGGATGAGAATATTACAGATATACCGTGACCTGGATGGATGATATTACAGATATACCGTGACTGGATGGAAGAATATTACAGATATACCGTGACCTGGATGGATGATATTACAGATATACCGTGACCTGGATAAATGAATATACAATATACCGTGACCGGATGGATGAATATTACAGATATACCGTGACCTGGATGGATGAATATTACAGATATACCGTGACCTGGATGAATGAATATTACAGATATACCGTGCCTGGATGGATGAATATTACAGATATACCGTGCACTGGATGTGATGAAATATACAGAACAATAGACCGTGACCTGGAGATGAAGATTAAAGATATACCGTGACCGGATGGATGAATATACAGATATACCGTGACCTGGATGGATGAATATTACAGATAATACCGTGACCTGGATGGATGATGATATTACAGATATACCGTGACCTGGAGGATGATATTACAGAATACCATTGACCTGGATGGATGAAATATACAGATATACCGTGACTGGATGATGAATATTACAGATATACCGGACTGGCTGATGAATATTACAGAATTACCGAACATGGTGAAATTTCCATCTGTAAGTATTTGTAAATAACACTGATAATTAGATAGTATTGATTCTAACTAATGATTCTTATCCAGGCTCCATCTATTACCCTAAATGCAGCATAGAGGGGCCTCAGTGAAGGTGGCGGTGAAGGTGTGTAAGTGTCTGATGGGTCACTGAGACTCATAAAAGGACAGACGTCCGCTCATAGTCCAGGAGATTCGGAATCATTAGAGGAAGGGACTGGGGTAAATCAATATTCTTATTGTCATATCTAACTTTGTACAAGTTGTCATTCCATCTGAACAAACACCAGGACTTCTTATTATCCCCAATAAAGGACGGTAACCCTCCCCTCTCTATACTGGGATAGGAAACCCCACCTCCAGTACCCTGATTTACTTTCCTCCACATCCCAGTAATGGTCGCCCTGAGGGAAACTCCTGGTACTTAGAACCGATGATACTGAAATCTCCCAGGGGCTGATGGGTAACCTTGGTCTGTATGTGACTTGGTTACAGTTTTCCTGTCCTCTGATAGTAATACATATTTACCAGCTGTGTTTAATCCAGTAAATGTCTGTAACCTCCTGTCCATAGAAATATCCTGTTATACCAAGAACAAATCACCCAGTCCATCGACCTTCATATCATCTCTGTCTCCACCATCATCTCCATCCTCAGAACCATGAATAGCAGCTCCACCTGGTTCCTTTCCAGTGAGATGGTTAATGGAGCTGCCATACTCTAAACTCTTCAATATACTGGATCTTCCTATAAAGCTTGTCCATCTTCATTTCCAGTTGGTAGATTCTATCAGTGACATTGGAGGGATCCATTATTTCCTCTGGTTGATTTCTTTCGTCTTCCATTTACTCTCTGTCCCTCTGGGGTGTTTGTATTCTGGTCTTTGGGGCACATCTCTCTGTAGTTCCTTGTATTTAGAAATTCCTTATTATTTCAGGCCCTTTATTGATCATTCCCTTTCCCTGTAATATTAATATAACAGTTTAGTATTTTACCATTTCACAATAATTCACAGGTGGAAATTTACTGATAGGCACAAACTCTCCCCACAGACACAGAGAGAAAAATTACATCTACAGCTCTGGGTAAATTCCATTATAGTCATCACCTCCTTCCTATATTTAAAGGGCAGTTCAACCTGTCAAATAAAAAAATATATAAAGGTAAATAAACCCCCAAAACTAGTAGACTGCTGAGAGATGTAGACTAACCTGTTTTGTAGCAAAATGTTTCTTCTCACCCGTCTCTCTGTCTCTCAAAACATGTCCCTCTACTCTCCAAGCGCTTTCTGAGCTCATTATGAGCTTGTACATGCTTAGAGAAGCAGCTTGAGAAATAGCATTCAGTCATTGGCTGTGATGTTATCTGTCACATCCATGACTGTCAGTTGCTAACAAGAAGAACCAGGAAGAGAAGTAACAGGACTTGTGTAGCATTTCAGGTTAGACTTACATCTTTCAGAATTTCTAACTATTACAGATTTTCAACCCACCTCCTCCTATTGAAAAACTTTAATCACTTGCTGTCTATACTTGAACGTTCCCATAGTTTGTACATTCCTGCTCCAGCCCAACCCTCAGTGCAGGACATGGTCAAATAAGAAGACATGCCCTGGACACAAGCAGGAGTTGGGGCAAACCTGGCTGGTGATCAGAATTTTGAAAAGTCAAAAGACACAGATTGATAGGGAAGATGCATACGAAAGAAAAATTTGAACACGTCCAATTTGCTAATACCACGCCCACTTTGTTTAGGTACATCCATTTTAAAGACCACTAGTCCCATTAAACATTGTTTCCTGTAAACTTTTTATATTTTTATAAACAGACAGTAAAAGTCTATACAGTGAGAACAAACAGTAAAGGTCCCATACAGTGAGAACAGACAGTAAAGGTCCAAACCAGTGAGAACAGACAGTAAAGGTCCCATACAGTGAGAACAGACAGTAAAGGTCCATACAAGTGAGAACAGAAAGTAAAGGTCCCATACAGTGAGAACAGACAGTAAAGGTCCCATACAGTGAGAACAGAAAGTAAAGGTCCCTACAGTGAGAACACAGTAAAGTTCCATACAGTGAGAACAGACAGTAAAGGTCCCATACAGTGAGAACAGACAGTAAAGGTCCATACAGTGAGAACAGACAGTAAAGGTCCCATACAGTGAGAACAGGACAGTAAAAGTTTCCATACAGGAGAACAGACAGTAAAGGTCCCATACGTGAGAACAGACAGATAAAGGTCCCATACGTGAGAACAGACAGTAAAGGTCCCATACAGTGAGAACAGACAGTAAAGGTCCCATACAGTGAGACAGACGGTAGGTTCCATACAGTGAGAACAGACGGTTAAAGGCCCATACAGTGAGATGAGAAACAGACAGTAAAGGTCCCATACAGTAGAACAGACGTAAAGGTCCATACAGTGAGAACAGACAGTAAAGTCCCATACAGTGAGAACAGACAGTAAAGGTCCATAGTGAGAACAGACAGTAAGGTCCCATACAGTGAGACACGACAGTAAAGTCCAACAGTGAAACAGACAGTAAAGGTCCATACAGTGAGAACAGACGAGTAAAGTCCCATACAGTGAGAACAGACGGTAAAGGTCCCATACAGTGAGATACAGACGTAAAGTCCAGCCAGGAGAAAACGACAGAAAGGTCCCATACAGTGAGAACAGACGTAAAGGTCCCATACAGTGAGAAAAGACAGTAAAGGTTCCCATACAGTGAGAACAATCATCCATCCAGGTCACGGTATAAATCTGTAATATTCATCCATCCAGGTCACGGTATATCTGTAATATTCATCCATCCATCAGTCACGGTATATCTGTAATTTCATCATCCAGGTCCGGTTATCTGTAATATTCATCCATCCAGGTCACGGTATAGTACATATTCATCCAATCCAGGTCACGGTATATCTGTAATTATCTCATTCATCAGGTCACGGTATATCTGTAATATTCATCCATCCAGGTCACGGTATATCTGTCAATAGTCATCCATCCAGGTCACGGTATATGTGTTTTTCATTTATCCAGGCACGGTATATCTGTAATATTCATCCATCCAGGTCACGGTATATCTGTAATATTCATCCATCCAGTCACGGTATATCTGTAATATTCATCATCCAGGTCCGGTATTGATATTCATCATCGTCACGGTATACTGTAATATTCATCATCCAGGTCACGGTTATCTCTTTGTTATATATTCATTTATCCAGGTCACGGTATATCTGTAATATTCATCCTCCGGTCACGGTATACTGTAATATTCATCCATCCAGGTCACGGTAATCTGTTATTCATACCAGTCACGTATATCTGTAATATTCATCTCCAGGTCACGGTATAATCTGTAATATTCATCCTCCAGGTCCCGTATATCTGTATATTCATCCATCCAGGTCACGGTATATCTGTAATATTATCCATCCAGGTCACGGTATATCTGTAATTTCTTACCCAGTCCGGTATATCTGTTATATTCATTATCCAGGTCACGGTATATCTGTAATATTCTCCATCCAGGTCACGGTATTCTCTGTAATATTCATCTATCCAGGTCACGGTATATCTGTAATATTCATCCATCCAGGTCACGGTATATCTGTAATATTCATCCATCCAGGTCACGGTATATATCTGTAATATTCATCCATCCGGTCACGGTATATCTGTAATATTCATCCATCCAGGTCACGGTATATCTGTAATATTCATCCATCCAGGTCACGGTATATCTGTAATATTCATCCATCCAGGTCACGGTATATCTGTAATATTCATCCATCCAGGTCACGGTATATTCTGTATATTCATCCATCCAGGTCACGGTATATCTGTAATATTCATCCATCCAGGTCACGGTATATCTGTAATATTCATCCATCCAGGTCACGGTATATCTGTTTATTAATTTTCCAGTTCACGGTATATCTGTAATATTCATTCATCCAGGTCACGTTATCTGTAATATTCATTCATCCAGGTCACGGTATATCTGTAATATTCATCCATCCAGGTCACGGTATATCTGTAATATTCATTCATCCAGGTCACGGTATATTCTGTAATATTCATCCATCCAGGTCACGGTATATCTGTAATATTCATCCATCCAGGTCACGGTATATTCTGTAATATTCATCCATCCAGGTCACGGTATTCTTGTAATATTCATCCATCCAGTCACGGTAATACTGTAATATTCATCCATCCGGTCACGGTATATCTGTAAATTCATCCTCAGGTCACGGTATATCTGTAATATTCCTTCATCCAGGACACGGTATATCTGTAATATTCATCCATCCAGGTCACGGTATATCTGTAATATTCATTCATCCAGGACACGGTATATCTGTAATATTTCATTCCACCAGGTCATGGTATATCTGTAATATTTATCTATCCGGTCATGGTATATCTATAATATTCCCTCATCAGGTCATGGTATATCTGTAATATCATTTATCCAGGTCACAGTATATCTGTATAGTCCATCCACCCATGTCACGCTATATCTGCAATAAATATTCATCTGGGTCACGGTATATCTTTAATATTCATTCATCCGGATCACAACATATCTTTAATAAATATTAATCGGGACATGGTATATCTGTACAATTCATTCATCCGGGTCAGTCTATCTGTAATATTCATCATCCGGGTCAGTTCTATCTGTAATATTCATTCATCCGGGTCAGTCTCTGTTATTCTTTATCCAGGTCACGGTCTATCTGTAATATTTCATCCAAGTCACAGTATATCGGTAATATTTTATCCATCCAGGTCACGGTATATCTGTAATATTCATCCATCCAGGTCACGGTATATCTGTAATATTCATTTATCCAGGTCATGGTATATCTGTAATATTCATCCATCCGGGTCATCACTGGGTTTCATTATATAGTAAGGAGTCTCCTCCCACTGGGTTTCATTCTATAGTAAGGAGTCTCCTCCCACAGGTTTTCATAATATAGTAAGGAGTCTTCTCCCACTGGGTTTAATTATATAGTAAGGAGTATCCTCCCACTGGGTTTCATAATATAGTAAGGAGTCCCTCCCACTGGATTTCATAATATACTAAGGAGTCTCCTCCCACTGGGTTTTATTATATAGTAAGGAGTCCCTCCCACTGGATTTCCTCCTATAGTAAGGAGTCTCCTCCCACTGGGTTTCATTCTATAGTAGGAGTCTCCTCCCACTGGGTTTAATTATATAGTAAGGAGTCTCCTCCCACTGGTTTCTAATATAGATAAGGAGTCTCTCCCACTGGTTTCATAATTACTAAGAGTCTCCTCCCACTGGTTTTATTATATAGTAAGGAGTCCCTCCCACTGGATTTCCTCCTATAGTAAGGAGTCTCCTCCCACTGGGTTTAATTATATAGTAAGGAGTCTCCTCCCACAGGATTTCATTATATAGTAAGGAGTCTCCTCCCACTGGGTTTCATTCTATAGTAAGGAGTCTCCTCCCACTGGGTTTCATCCTATAGTAAGGAGTCTCCTCCCACTGGATTTTATCCTATAGTAAGGAGTCTCCTCCCACTGGGTTTCATCCTATAGTAAGGAGTCTCCTCCCACTGGGTTTCATCCTATAGTAAGGAGTCTCCTCCCACTGGGTTTCATCCTATAGTAAGGAGTCTCCTCCCATGGGTTTTCATCCTATAGTAAGGAGTCTCCTCCACTGGTTTTATTATATAGTAAGGAGTCTCCTCCCACTGGGTTTTTCTTATATAGTAAGGAGTCTCCTCCCACTGGGTTTATTTATAGTAAGGAGTCTCCTCCCACTGGATTTAATTATATAGTAAAGGAGTCTCCTCCCAATGATTTCATAATAGTAAGGAGTCTCCTCCCACTGGGTTTAATTTTATAGTAAGGAGTCTCCTCCCACTGGGTTTAATATATAGTAAGGAGTCTCCTCCCACTGGGTTTAATATATATAAGGATCTCCTCCCACTGGGTTTAATTGTGTATAGTAAGGCGTCTCCTCCCCACTGGTTTTTCATCCTATAGTAGGAGTCTCCTCCCCATGGGTTTCATCCTATACTAGGGTCTACTCCCACTGGGTTTCATTATATAGTAAGGAGTCTCCTCCACTGGATTTCATTATATAGTAGAGTTCCCCCCTGGGTTTATTTATAGTAAGGAGTCTCCTCCACTGGGTTTCATTATATAGTAAGGAGTCTCCTCCCACTGGGTTTCAATCCTAACACTAAGGAGTCTACTCCCACTGGGTTTCATTATATAGTAAGGAGTCTCCTCCCACTGGATTTCATCCTATAATAAGGAGTCTTCTCCCCTGGATTTTATCCTATAGTAAGGAGTCCCCTCCCCTGGATTTCATTCTATATCAAGGAGTCTCCTCCCACTGGATTTTATTTATAGTAAGGAGTCCCTCCCACTGGATTTTATCCTATAGTAAGGAGTCCCCTCCCACTGGATTTTCATTCTATCAAGGAG
Organism: Hymenochirus boettgeri; assembly: GCA_019447015.1. Taxonomy (NCBI): domain Eukaryota; kingdom Metazoa; phylum Chordata; class Amphibia; order Anura; family Pipidae; genus Hymenochirus; species Hymenochirus boettgeri. The sequence continues at coordinate 190,762 of JAACNH010000216.1, forward strand.
TCTCCTCCCCACTGGATTTTATTATAAGTAAGGAATCTCCTCCCACTGGATTTCATCTTATAGTAAGGTCTCCTCCCACTGGATTTTATTATGAAGTAAGGAATCTCCTCCCACTGGATTTCATCTTATAGTAAGGAGTCTCCTCCTACTAGATTTATTATTAAATAAGGAGTCTCCTCCCACTAGATTTCATCATTAAGAAACCTCCCACTGGATTTAAAATAATATGTCTACTCCCACTGAATTTCATTCTATAGTAAGGAGTCTCCTGGATCAGAATTTAGATAGTTATCTCCAGCCCTGAATATATCATAGTAGCATAGTAATTGGAGTTGAGAAAAGACATATGTCTATTTATGGAACATTTATATCCTACTCTTTAACCCCTAACAGTTGATCCAGAGGAAGGCAAAAGAACAGCTACAAATGGGGAAACTCCTGCCTGAACACCAGAAAGTGTCCCTGGATCATCCAGATGACAGTATATGTATTAACCCTTTTTGTGCTAAGCACAAAATTCAAATATGATTGGTTAATGTGGTGATCATATGATTGCAAGCATTGAAATATTAACCATCACAATTGGATTTGGTCCTTTAGCAAACCTCTATAAAGAGGTGCAAACCCCACAGAGCTCAGAAGTCATCACAGTCATGGCAGAAGAAGAATTAAAATGTCAGCTACACTGGTGACTTTGATGCAGCGCTGGCAGTGTCCCTGACGGTTACAGTGACATCACCCCGGTGTCGGCAACATCAGCAGATTTGGTGTTGCCAACTGAGAAAACTTCTGATCAAGACATTGATGTGGAATGCGCCGGTGGTGTCTGGCGCCGCAGTTTCGAGCTGCAGGACCCCACAAAGGAACTATCAAGTGCCGCAAGGGCCCTTCCAAAAGCCACAAAGGCGCGAAATATTCAAAAATCCTCTAATTTTTTAAAATCCCGAACGTTTGAGGATTACTTGAATTTTTGTAGATCCAAAATATATCGTTTGTGGGGGGTATTTCAAGTTTCGTGGCTGTATCCTTTAAACAAGCATAGGCTGTTCCAATTACAAAGCACTTCATTGGCTCTTAGAAGCCCTGGTCATGCCGCTTTTCTACCATCTGGCGACACCAACCCTGCTGATGTCGCTAACACCGGGCGGTGTGTATGACACTTAATTTTATGTGATGTAATTGTTACTTTCATTGTTAATGACCCAGAATAAAATGTGTCTGTAGGGAAGGTAACGTACTTCCTCTAGGCTATTGGTTCTAGTCTTGGCAAAATCAGTTATGTCTGAACTGTATAACTTTTTGATTGTATAAACTTGTTGACAATCCAGTATTCAAAAGTGTAGTCATTTAAAGTCCTAGCCATTTGGGTTGAAATAAAGGGTTTTTTTGTGTCTGATGTGATGTGAGTTGGTATTTTGAAGTCAAGCAGATCCTGAAAAATTGTTTTGGAGAATGGTGTTGAAGTCGCCTCTATGAACCATTGTCCATTTGTGTTTCTAAAGAATGGAGCCTCGTCTGGTTGGAGTAGAGATGGGATCCGGGTCCGACACAAAACTCCTTGGTTCCGAAAATCTGAATGATCCGTCTGAACCCGGATTCGGGACTTCAGAAAGCATTTTCGCTAATTGTACAGACTATTTTTAATCATTTTCAAGAATAGCATCAAGCTTTTCGAAAATCCTCGAAAATACATTGGAAACTCGAAATGTCTCCGATCGTATTTTCGAGATTTTTCGACCATTCAAGTCTATTTTTGAAAATGATCGAAAATACTCCGTACATCGTCCGGTTTCGGATCTTTGGGATTTTCCCAAGACCCGGGAATCCGAAAATGGAATGAAACTAGTGAGTTTCGTCCATCTCTAGTTAGGAGCGTTTGCAGATTCTGTTTAATGATCAATCTTCCTTCTGGATCTATTATTTTTCTGATCAGTTGAAATTGAAGTGTTTTGTGTAATAGAATCATCGCCACCTAGTGTAATGTGCTTTGAATGAGCATTGCTGTGAATATTGTGGGGAAGAATTTTGATAGGAATTTCTAGAAAGATGAGTCTTTTACAGAAGTTTTATATCTGCATTGATTCTCATTAATTTTTGAATGCTGTTTGTGGCGTTTTTGAAGGCTATTAAAGCCTTGTACATTATGAGTAATACTTTCTAATTTCCACAGAGAGTGGGAATCCATTTAGTGTTTATAGTCTAGTTCAATATTCCGAATATACACTTTAGCTTATAGGTTAGAGGGAGAGAGAGGGGAAAAGAGGGGAAGAGGGTTAGGGTTAGTTAGTGGGGTTTGGTATGTTGCGTTTTTACAGTATAGTATAGATTCACTATTATTCTCTGGGATACTGGGTGTGTCTGGTTTCAGAGTGACCTGGTGTCTCTTTTAGTGTCTTGGGGTTAGAGTAGCTAGAGACTCACAGATAGGCTAGATGTCTCTATCCCTTACTACCCCCATTATTACGGTTTTGATAACGTTCTAGACAGTTTCCCAGGCACATATGTTTGTTAATGATAAGAATTTTCAGCTAACAGCAAACAGAATATTAACAAGTCCTTTATAGAGATGTAATGGGTTCGAATAGCACCCAGTTTCAAATTGAATCTGAGGGTTTTTAAGTCCCGACGAAACTTTCGGAACTCCCGAATTTCACGGAACCCGGATTTTTAAAATTTTCGATTTTTATCGAAAATTGAAAATAGACGATTATCGAAAATCGAATGTAGACGATTTTCGAAAATCGAAACTGGTATTTCGAACTTCCCGAAATTCAAAAGCGAAACTCAACAGTTTCTTTATTTGGCGGTTTAGTTTTAGTTTTTATTGTATTTTGGTTAATCTTTAAGAGATCGGGTTTGGTACGAGGAGATGTTTCAGGTTGGTGAATCATACCTAGTCGGGTTAGAAAAGCTTCACTATCCTGTTTGGCCACACGGTGTGACTGCTGACCATTGTGTTGTACTAGTCGTTTAAAGGGGAAGCCCCATCATTATTTTATGCTTGTGTTTCCTAAGCTGTCATTACTTGTTTTAGCAAGAAATCTTTTTCATAGGTAGTTGGTAGATTTGTGGTTGGATCCATCATGTTAAAGGGAATCTATAGTGGGAAAATGAACTTTTTTTTCTTTCTTTCCATGTGTTCTATAATATCCCCACAACCCCCAGAGTTTGTTCAGATTCCCTCTCTGTCCTGAGATACACCAGCTAGAAGATATGAGATTGCATTCCTCTACTCCTACTTGGACTGTACAAATCCTGTGACGTGATCCCCCTCCCTGCTCTGTAATAAACATAGAGAAATAGCATTAGCAGGGGGAGAAGGTAGCTTTGATGTTAGATATAAGGCTGCACTTGACCCCCCTTCTTAATAGCTTTCACAGATTGATGATGGGTCACAAAGAGAGAGATTGTAAACTGACTGTTCTCCTTCTTCTGTGTCTCCAGGACAGCTTGCTTTCTATTGGCCACTGTGTGTGGGTGTGTTTTTTCAGATGTTGAACTTTTAACTCCTACTGCACATGATAAGCTTGCGGTTAGCCGGAGTTGAGACATGGAGGGGTAACAGAGGAGAGGGAGAAGGGGGAGTGCTGCACAGAGATCTGACATCCATGGTTAAACAGAGTCACTAACAGAGATAGGATGAAGGCAGCACAGAGTACATGAATTTAACTTTGCAAAGGGGAATGTGTTTTTTTCACTATAGATGCCCTTAATAGTTGTGTTCTGGATACTAATAGTGTACTTCTTTGGTTTTATAATAGTGTAATCGCACTATAACGGCCCTCGGTTGATTTGGTTTCTCGATTGCTGTCTTAATGCTCTATGACAGCGATCTATTAGCATGTCTTCCACTGGGGTTTGTGGGAGTTGTACGTTTGGCAGTCGCATTATATAGGGTCTACTAGACTCGTGTATTCCTTTAAATCTTGTTATGTCTGGGATCGTTTTCCTGATCCTCTATAGTGTCCTGGAGCTCAGACATTGGGTATTGTAAGTCCTGAACTTGTGTTTCCAGTGTGCGGACTCTGGATTGTGTGTCCTGGTTTTCACGCATTTTGTTGTCCAGCCTCAAATTTATTGTGCTGTTTCAGTTTGTGAGTTTTTAATGTCTCTTTGCAATTCTGCTAAAATCCTATCAGAAAATGTTTTGTAGGAGTTTGTACCTGCCGGATCTGTGTCCGAGAGTTGAGTGGAGAACGAGGACCCTCTTCAATAGCGTCCACCTACGGAGTGTCACGTGACCGCGGCTTGAAGATGGCTGCGGGGGTCACGCTGGGACCATTTTCGTAAGTCGCCATTCCTCCAGTTTTTGGAGGAACTTTATTCTGGGTTGCAAAGGAATAAACCCATGCACATCAGTCTTAAATGTATTGTATATTTATTGTTTGCATACACAGAGTACACCAAAGTGTAACGTTTTCGGTACGTGACTGTACCTTTCTTTGATTGTCTGAAGAAGGTACAGCTCACGTACCGAACGTTACACTTTGGTGTACTCTGTGTATGCACAATAAATAATACCCAGACATTTAAACTGATGTGCATGGTGTTTTTCCTTTGCTATTCCACACTGCAACCAGGGTCTGCCATTGCACTCAGCACGAACTCTTACCTATATCCACATAGGTGTGTGCAGGATTACCTCTGTTGTTTGCTTATTCTGGGTTAGGTTCTCTGTTGGTGCTGCTGACTCCTTGGGAAGCTTTGGGTGAAGGTTATCTGACGGAGCCCAGGGATTACGCCGCCATCTTGTTGAAGCTCCTGGACACTCCCAGTGGGGTCAGCAGTGGGTTACATTTTATTTTAGGGATGGATATTACGTTACATAGTCTTGGTATTGTTTATTTACATATCTATTCCTATTTCCCCTTGGATGGATTTGATGGATTATAAAATGGATAGTTTTTCTAGAGGATTTGATAATCATTTACTTGACCTCTGATCAGTGTTCAGGAGGTAAAGACACAGAGACCTCATTTACTGTCACAGCCACAGTACAGAACAGATGGACAGACCCCAGGATGGGCTCCCTGTGTAAGGGGTTAATGTGATACGGTAAGTCTGTCTACTTTATACTACTTACCGTTATATAGATCCCTATTATATAAACACTGTGTTTGTAACTGGATTAAGATCATTCAAACAGGAAAACTGAGTAAAGGGAAGAAAACTAAATAATCCAGAATGAAGAGATTGTTCATTTAATTCCTTAGTGTAGATTATTACAGTCATTGTATCATCTTATCTGTTCCTGTACATTATAAACAGGATTATATTCTACTGTGTTATATGTAAAGGGAGTTCAGGTGGGCAGAGTGAATATTCCTTTATCCTGAACCATTTTATGTCCTTTATCTGCCTATGGACACCTTAGTGAATTGGGATTGGGGAAAAAACTTTTTAGGGCTTGTCGCTAGTTTTGAAATAAAAAAAAATTGAGGGGTGTGGCCTATAATGCAGTTAAGATGCAGCATCTTCCCTCTGTTCCAACTGTAGATACAATGGGCATGCTCAAGCCAGTTGTTGAGGGGGTAGGGCAGTGGTGCTAGTGATGTCACAGTAAGGAGGAAGCGCTTTATACTGCTGTAAATTTGAATAGAATGCGTTAACTGTTTTTGTCCAACTGTAAATGGATTTGATTCAGCTGCCACAACAGGACAACAGTTTTAAACCCAATTAAAATAACCCAGGGTGGAAACATAATCCACTGGTTTATCGCTAATCACGGACAATCTTACTTAAAAGTTCTGATCACCAGCCCAGCCTCTGATTGTGTTCATGGTCCTGACCAATGGGAATTCACACTCATGTATAAATATTGACAGGTCCCCAGACTGAAGATAGGGTGGAGCTGAACTGGACCAGTTATTGGAACTTTGAAGTAAGATTGACAGTGATTGAGTTTTCAATAGGGGAGGTGGGTTAAACTTAATTCAGTTTCATAATTAAAGTCCACCACTTTTATAATAATTCTATACAGGCAAATACCCCCCGAATCACCCCCCAAACTAGTTAAAATCTAAGAGATATAAGACTACCTGAAATGCTGCACAATGTCCTGTGACCTCTCTTTCTGCTCCTGGTTCTAGCTGCCTCCTCTGAGCATGTGCAAGATCATAAACAGCTCAGAAATTTTGGAGGTTTAGAGGGAAATCTTTTGAGATACAGAGGAAGGTGGAATAGCATTGTGCTGTGTAACAGCTTCTCTCAACTTTCTAACTATTGTGGTTTTGAGGTTCTGTGGTTAATATAATTAATTTGGCTTGAAAAAGCCAAATTCTGTTCTTTCTATTGCTTCTCTCTTTTTTTCTTCTTTTCTTCTTCTGTTTTATTCTTCCGCTTTTTTGGACCGTATCTCCTCCCACAGTTTTGGAGCTAGAGACATGAAATTCGTGCGGGGCATATAGGAGAAGTGTGCTATCTTCTAGCTAAGAAATCCGCAGAAGCGTTACGGCGTTATCGGCAAATTTCCGGACATTTTTTCCCATAGACTATAATGGTAACAAATCTCAAATGTGGATATTTCAAAACAGTTTTCATGGTTATAAATACAAATGGTGATACCCCCAACCACCCACACAGACCCAGGTACACCCACCTACTGACCTACCTTTCCATTCCCATGGGAGCCATATTTAGGGTACTAAAGTAAAAAAAAACTAATTTAGATTATCCCAATAAAAGATAGTTGTATGGTATAAACACAAAAAGACATACCCCCTCAACCAGACCCAGGTACACACACCTACTAACTACTTATCCATTACTGTGGCAGCCAATCACTTAAAGGGTACTAAAGTAAAAAAAAAACTAATTTAGATTTTTCTCAATAAAGATAGTTTTATGGTTGTAAACACTAAAAAGACATACCCTCAAACCGACCCAGGTACATACACCACTGATCTACTTATCAATTATGGTGGCAGCCATATTTAAAGGGTAACTAAAGTAAAAACAAATTTAGATTTTCCTCAATAAAAGATATTTTATGGTTGTAAACACAAAAAAACATACCCCCTCAACCAGACCCATGTACCACACCACTACTAATCTACTAATTCATTATAATGGTAGCCATACTTAAAGGGTAACTAAAGTCAAAAAACTAATTTAGATTTATCCTCAATAAAATATAGTTTTATGGTTATAAACACAAAAAAGACATACCCCCCTCAACCAGACCCAGGAACACACGCCTACTGATTTACTTATCCATTACTGTGGCAGCCATACTAAAGGGTAACTAAAGTCAAAAAAATAAATTTTGAGTTAATATAAAAAGTTCGTTTTTTTAACCCCCAAACGGACACAGGTACATACACCTACTGATCTACTTATCCATTACTGTGGCAGCCATACCTAAAGGTAACTAAAGTAAAAAAAATTTTTGACCAATCATCAAAAAACTTTTTTTTTTAACCCCCCACGTGGTACAGGTACATACACCTGTCACAATCCCTCCATTACTGTGGCAGCCATATTTAAAGGGTAACTAAAGTAAAAAAAAACTAATTTTGACCAACCATCTAAAAAGTTTGTTTTTTTTAACCCCCAACCCGACCCGGTACACACACCTACTGATCTACTTATCCATTACTGTGGCAGCCATATTTAAAGGGTAACTAAAGTAAAAACATTTTTTTTGACCAATCATCAAAAAAAGTTTGTTTTTTTAACCCCCACGTGGCACAGGTAATACAACCTACTGACCTACCCCTCCATTACTGTTGCAGCCGTACCTAGGGTAACTAAAGTCAATAAAAACATTTTGACCAATCATCAAAAAGTTGTTTTTTTAGCCGCCCCACGTGGCACAGGTACGTACACCTACTGGCCTACCCCTTCATTACTGTTGCAGCCATACCTAAAGGGTAACTAAAGTCAAAAAAATTTTTTGACCAATCATCAAAAAAATTGTTTTTTTAACCCCCAAACCTGGTCCAGGTACATACACCTACTGACCACCCTTCCATTTCCATTGCAACCATATTTAAAGGTAACTATAGTCAAATACAAATCTAATATCATGACACAAAGTTGTTTTTTAACCCCCAACCCGACACAAGTACACACACCTACTGATCTACTTATCCATTACTGTGGCAGCCATATTTAAAGGGTAACTATAGTAAAAAAAAAATTTTGATCAATAATCAAAAAAGTTAGTTTTTTTAACCCCCACTTAGCACGCACATACACCCTACTGACCTACCCTCTCCATTAACTGTAGAGCCATTCTTAAAGGTAACTAAAGCCAAAAAACTAATTTTGACCAATCATCAAAAAGTTTGTTTTTTTTAACCCCCACGTGGCACAGGTACACACAACCTTTACTAATACTCTTGCAGCCATACCTAAAGGGTAACTAAAGTCAAAAAAATGTTTGACCAATTATCAAAAATTTTTAACCCCCAACCTGACACAGGTACACAAACCTACTGATCTACTTATCCTTACTGTGGCAGACATACTTAAAGGGTAACTAAAGTCAAAAAAATACATTTTGATCAAAAATCATATCATTAAAATGCCGCTAATTTTGCCCTAACCAATCAGATGTTAGTCTTCGATTGGTTGGATCAAAATTAGCACCACTTGGGCTGGGTACACACAAAGTTTTTTTTGTGCCCAAACAAGCGTTCACTACAACCTCATCATTCCCATTATTAAGTTTTAAAAGCTGCGCAAACACACATATTCCCTTCCAATGCAGCCCTTCAAGCCAATGCAAAGTTTATACTTAAACTTTCCCTTTCTAGTTTATATAATATAATTTTTATTTGACAGGTAGAATTACCTTTAAACATAGTAAGGAGTTGATGACTATAATTGATTTTAACCAGAGCTGTAGTCATGATATCATAATGTGTCTGTGGGGGAGAGTTGTATCTTTAATAAATTTCCACTTATGAATTTTGTTAAATGATAAAATACTAAACTGTTTATATAATATTACAGAGAAAGAATGATCAATAAAAGGCCTGAAAGATTGGATTTTCTAAATAACGGCCCTATAGAAGAGAGGGCCCCAGGACCAGAGATCCAAAACACAGTGAGAACTGAATACAGAGACTGGAGAGTAATGGAATGATAACATGATGGATCCACTAATGTTACTGATACGAATCTACCAACTGGAATAAAGATGGACGGTTTTCGGAGAGATCCAATATATTGAAGAGTTTGGCAGTATGGCAGCTCCATTAACGTCTTACTGGAAAGGACCGGTGATCTGTTATTCATGGTGCTGAGGATGAGATAATGATGATGGAGACAGAGATGATATGAAGGTCGATGGATTGGGTGATATTTGTTCTTGGTATAAGGATATATCTACGGACAGGAGGTACAGACATGTTACTGGATAAAAACACAGCTGGTAACTTTGTATCTATTCAGGGGACAGGAAAACTGTAACATTCTCTCATACATACCAACATTACCCATCAGCCCCTGAGAGATTTCAGGATTTTTCTCAGGTTTTAACCACCAGGAGTTTCCCCTCAGGGCGACATCACTGGGATGTGGAGGGAAGTGAATCAGGGAACTGGGGGGGGTGGGGTTTTCCTATCCCAGTATAGAGGGAAGGGTTACAGTCCCGTATTGGGAATAATAACAAGTCCTGGTGTTTGTACAGAAAGTATAATAATATCTATACAGTGACATATGACAGTAATAATATTAATTACCCCACGTCCCTTCATGTAGGAGAATCCGAATCTCCATGGACATGAGGGCCGACGTCGTCCTTTTGAGCTCAGTGACCCAATCGACACTTACACACATTCACCGCCGCCCCCCTTCACTGAGCCCCTCCATGGGCATTCTATGTTTTTGATGACGATTACCTGGGTGAGAATCATTAATTAGAATCAATTACCATCTGATGAAAGTGTTTATTATGGAAATTTACAGACAGACAATTCAGACGTTATATAAGGGATAATACCTACCTACGTGTAATATAAGGATATTACGCCACAGAGGAGTTCCCTGACCATATACTCCAAGGTGGCGTAATATCCTTATATTATAATGTAAAGGGGCGCATTATCCCTTATATAATACATACGTTAGATTCCTTCACCCCTTTGAAATTTATATTCTAGCATTGTCCCTATTTCCACCTTATTTTAAACCCCCAAGCTACCTTCTGTAACTTAAACCCAGTAGAAAGGACATCCCACCCAGCCCAGCATCTATGGGGTTAACAAATCTTTGTGGAGGAGGAGAAGACATTGGTTATGAAGTGACAGGAAGCAGCTCCAGCAGGTTCTGTTAGTGAAGTTAACACAGCAAAAACGCTGAGTCATTGTCCAGGCATGAACACTGGAATGGGCGGAGCAGTGGGATATAAGAAATGAGTCCACTTAGTGACATAGCTGAGTGATTTTTAAGGATATATACCACTGCAGCTCCATTATAAAATATCACACTTAGATTATATTTCTATTACATCCCCTAACTGACGCATAATCACATAAGACTAGAGATTATTTAGACTTTAGCTGTATTTATGTACTGTGAATAGAATAAACAGTAAGAGATCCTACCCAGGTATTATATTACAGATATACCGTGACCTGGATGGATGAATATTACAGATATACCATGACCTGGATGGATGAATATTACAGATATACCGTGACCTGGATGGATGGATATTACAGATATACCATGACCTGGATGAATTTCCATCTGTAAGTATTTGTAATAAACACTGATAATTAGATAGTAATTGATTCTAACTAATGATTCTTATCCAGGCTCCATCTATTACCCTAAATGCAGCATAGAGGGGCTCAGTGAAGGTGGCGGTGAAGGTGTGTAAGTGTCTGATTGGGTCACTGAGCTCATAAAAGGACAGACGTCCGGCCTCATAGTCCAGGGAGATTCGGAATCTATTAGAGGAAGGGACGTGGGGTAAATCAATATTCTTATTGTCATATCTAACTTTGTACAAGTTGTCATTCCATCTGAACAAACACCAGGACTTCTTATTATCCCCAATAAAGGACGGTAACCCTCCCCTCTCTATACTGGGATAGGAAACCCCCACCCTCCAGTACCCTGATTTACTTTCCTCCACATCCCAGTAATGTCGCCCTGAGGGGAAACTCCTGGTACTTAGAACCTGATGATACTGAAATCTCCCAGGGGCTGATGGGTAACCTTGGTCTGTATGTGACTTGGTTACAGTTTTCCTGTCCTCTGATAGTAATACATATTTACCAGCTGTGTTTACATCCAGTAACATGTCTGTAACCTCCTGTCCATAGAATATCCTGTTAATACCAAGAACAATATCACCCAGTCCATCGACCTTCATATCATCTCTGTCTCCACCATCATCTCCATCCTCAGAACCATGAATAGCAGCTCCACCTGGTTCCTTTTCCAGTGAGATGGTTAATGGAGCTGCCATACTGCTAAACTCTTCAATATACTGGATCTTCCTATAAAGCTTGTCCATCTTCATTTCCAGTTGGTAGATTCTATCAGTGACATTGGAGGGATCCATTATTTCCTCTGGTTGATTTCTTTCGTCTTCCATTTACTCTCTGTCCCTCTGGGGTGTTTGTATCTCTGGTCTTTGGGGCACATCTCTCTGTAGTTCCCTTGTATTTAGAAATTCCTTATTATTTCAGGCCCTTTATTGATCATTCCCTTTCCCTGTAATATTAATATAACAGTTTAGTATTTTACCATTTACACAATAATTCACAGGTGGAAATTTACTGATAGGCACAAACTCTCCCCACAGACACAGAGAGAAAAATTACATCTACAGCTCTGGGTAAATTCCATTATAGTCATCACCTCCTTCCTATATTTAAAGGGCAGTTCAACCTGTCAAATAAAAAATTATATAAAGGTAAATAAACCCCCAAAACTAGTTAGACTGCTGAGAGATGTAGGACTAACCTGTTATGTAGCAAAATGTTCTTCTCACCCTTCTCTCTGTCTCTCAAAACATGTCCCTCTACTCTCCAAGCTTTCTGAGCTCATTATGAGCTTGTACATGCTTAGAGGAAGCAGCTTGAGAAATAGCATTCAGTCATTGGCTGTGATGTTATCTGTCACATCCATGACTGTCAGTTGCTAACAAGAAGAACCAGGAAGAGAAGTAACAGGACATTGTGTAGCATTTCAGGTTAGACTTACATCTTTCAGAATTTCTAACTATTACAGATTTTCAACCCACCTCCTCCTATTGAAAAACTTTAATCACTTGCTGTCTATACTTGAACGTTCCCATAGTTTGTACATTCCTGCTCCAGCCCAACCCTCAGTGCAGGACATGTCAAATAAGAAGACATGCCCTGGACACAAGCAGGAGTTGGGGCAAACCTGGCTGGTGATCAGAATTTTGAAAAGTCAAAAAGACACAGATTGATAGGGAAGATGCATACGAAAGAAAAATTTGAACACGTCCAATTTGCTAATACCACGCCCACTTTGTTTAGGTTACATCCATTTTAAAGACCACTAGTCCCATTAAACATTGTTTCCTGTAAACTTTTTATATTTTTATAAAACAGACAGTAAAAGTCCTATACAGTGAGAACAAACAGTAAAGGTCCCATACAGTGAGAACAGACAGTAAAGGTCCCAAACAGTGAGAACAGACAGTAAAGGTCCCATACAGTGAGAACAGACAGTAAAGGTCCCATACAGTGGAGACGAACAGTAAAGGTCCCATACAGTGAGAACAGAAACGTAAAGGTCCCTAACAGTGAGAACAGACAGTAAAGTTCCATACAAGTGAGAACAGACAGTAAAGGTCCCATACGTGAGAAGACAGTAAAGTCCATACAGTAGAAGCAGACAGTAAAGGTCCCATACAGTGAGAACAGACAGTAAGTTTCCATACAGTGAGAACCAGACAGTTAAAGGTCCCATACGTGGAGAACAGACAGTAAAGGTCCCATACAGTGAGAACAGACAGTAAAGGTCCCATACAGTAGAACAGACAGTAAAGGTCCCATACAGTGAGAACAGACCGTAAAGTCCATACTGAGAAAGACGGTAAAAGGTCCCATACAGTGGAACATACAGTAAAGGTCCCATACAGTTAGAACAGACAGTAAAGGTCCCCATACCGTGAAGAACAGTAACAGTAAAGGTTCCATACAGTGAGAACAGACAGTAAAGGTCCCATACAGTGAGAACAACAGTAAAGGTCCCCATACAGGAGAACAGACAGTAAAGGTCCCATACAGTGAGAACAGACAGTAAGGTCCCATACAGTGAGAACAGACGGTAAAAAGGTCCCATACAGTGGAAACCGACGTTAAAGGTCCCATACAGTGAGACAGACGTAAAGGTCCATACAGTGAGAACAACAGTAAGGCCCATCAGTGACAGCGTCAAAGGTCCCATACAGTGAGAACAGACAGTAAAGTTTCCATACAGTGAGAACAGACAGTAAAGTTCCCATACAGTGAGAACAGAGAGTAAAGTTCCCATACTGTGAGAACAGACAGTAAAGGTCCCATACAGTGAGAACAGACAGTAAAGGTCCCATACAGGGAGAACAGACAGTAAATTCCCATACAGTGGAACAGCAGTAAAGGTCCATACAGGAGAACAGAGATAAAGGTCCCATACAGTGAAACAGAGAGAAAAGGTCCCATACAGTGAGATCAGACAGTAAAGGTCCCATACAGTGAGACAGACAGTAAAGGTCCTACAGTGAGAACAGACAGTAAGGTCCATACAGGGAGAACAGACAGTAAAGGTCCATACAGTGGAGCAGACAGTAAAGGTCCCATACATGAGAAGCAGACAGTAAAGGTCCCATACAGTGAGAGCAGACCAGTAAAGGTCCATATACAGTGAGAACAGACAGTAAAGGTCCCATACAGTGAGAACAGACGTAAAGGTCCCATACAGTGATAAATACGGTAAAGGTCCCATACGTGAGAACAGACGGTAAAGGTCCCATACAGTGAGAACAGACAGTAAAGGTCCCATCAGGGCATACAGTAAGGTTCCAGCTAGAACAGACAGTAAAGTTCCATACAGTGAGAACAGCAGTAAAGTTCCCATACAGTGAGAACAGAGAGTAAAGTGTCCCATACTGTGAGAACAGACAGTAAAGGTCCCATACAGTGAGAAACAGACAGTAAAGGCCCCATACAGGGAGAACAGACAGTAAATTATCCCATACAGTGAGAACAAGAGTAAAGGTCCCATACGTGAGAACAGAGAGTAAGGCCCCATACAGTGAGAACAGAGAGAAAAGGTCCATACAGTAGATCAACAGAAGTCCAATACAGTGAGAGCAACACGTAAAGTCCCATACAGTGAGAACAGACAGTAAAGGTCCCATACAGGAGAACAGACAGTAAGGGCCATAGCGTGAGAGCAGACAGTAAGGTCCCATACAGTGGAGCATACAGTAAAGGTCCCATACAGTGAGAGCAGACAGTAAAGGTACATACAGTGAGAACAGACAGTAAAGGTCCCATACAGTGAGAACAGATAGTAAAGGTCCATATTGCAAGAACAAATGGTAATAGTACAGGGAGAATAGACAGTAAAGGCCTTTATATAACCTCCACCCCCAACTATGTTAATATGTAACTGTAATTATGGGTAGGGTATAAAGGTTGGACTAGACGGATGTATGTCTTTATACAACCTCCAATACTATGTTACTATGTAACTGTTATACAGACATTATGGGTAGGGTATAAAGGTTGGACTAGATGACGATGTTTTATACAACCTCCAATACTTGTTACTATAGACTGTTATAACAGACATTATGGTAGGGTATAAAGGTTGGACTAGATGGAGTATGTCTTTATACCACCTCCAACACTATGTTACTATATGTAACTGTTATACAGACATTATGGGTAGGGTATAAAGTTTGGACTAGATGGAAGTATGACTTTATACAACCTCCAATAATATGTTACTATACTGTTAGTACGAGACATTATGGGTAGGTATAAAGGTTGGACTAGATGGACGTATGTCTTTATACAACCTCCAATACTATGTTACTATGTAACTGTTAGACAGACATTATGGGTAGGGTAAGGTTGGACTAGATGGACGTATGTCTTTATACAACCTCCAATACTATGTTACTATGTAACTGTTATACAGACATTATGGGTAGGGTATAAAGGTTGGACTAGATGGACGTATGTCTTTATAACAACCTCCAATACTATGTTCTATGTAACTGTTAGACAGACATTTATGGTAGGGTAAAAGGTTGGACTAACTGGACGTATTTCTTTTATACAACCTCCAATACTATTTTCCTATGCAACTGTTATACAGACATTATGGGTATGGTAAAAGGTTGGACTAGATGGACGTATGTCTTTATACAACCTCCATACTATGTTACTATGTAACTGTTAGACAACATTATGGGTAGGGTATAAAGGTTGGACGAGATGGACGTATGTCTTTATACAACCTCCAATACTATGTTACTATGTAACTGTTATACAGACGTTATGGGTAGGGTATAATGGTTGGACTAGATGGACGTATGTCTTTATACAACCTCCAATACTGTATTACTATGTAACGGTTATACAGACGTTATGGGTAGGGTATAATGGTTGGACTAGATGGACGTATGTCTTTATACAACCTCCAATACTATGTTACTATGTAACTGTTATACAGACATTATGGGTAGGGTATAAAGGTTGTTACTATGTAACAGTTAAACAGACATTATGGGTAGGGTATAATGGTTGGACTAGATGGACGTATGTCTTTATACAATCTCCAATACTATGTTACTATGTAACTGTTATACAGACATTATGGGTAGGGTATAAAGGGTTGGACTAGATGGACGTATGTCTTTATACAACCTCCAATACTATGTACAGTTATTACAGACATTATGGGTAGGGTATAAAGATTGGACTAGACGGACGTATGTCTTTATACAACCTCCAATACTATGTTACTATGTAACAGTTATACAGACATTATGGGTAGGGTTAAAGGTTGGACTAGATGGACGTATGTCTTTATAACAACCTCCAATACTATGTTACTATGTAACTGTTATACAGACATTATGGGTAGGGTATAAAGGTTGGACTAGATGGACGTATGTCTTTATACAACCTCCAATACTATGTATACTAGTAACTGTTATACAGACATTATGGGTAGGGTATAAAGGTTGGACTAGATGGACGTATGTCTTTATACACCCTCCAATACTATGTACTATGTAACTGTTGACAGACATTATGGGTAGGGTATAAAGTGGCTAGATGGACGTATGTCTTATACAACCTCCATACTATGTTACTATGTAACTTTTAGACATACATTAGAGGTAGGGTATAAAGGTTGGACTAGATAGACGTATGTCTTTATACAACCTCCAATACTATGTACTATGTAACTGTTAGACAACATTATGGTAGGGTATAAAGGTTGGACTAGATGGCGTATGACTTTTAACAACCTCCAATACTATTTACTATGTAACGGTTATACAGACGTTATGGGTAGGGTATAATGTTGGACTAGATGGACGTATGTCTTTATACAACCTCCAATACTATGTTATATGTAACAGTTATACAGACATTATGGGTAGGGTATAATGGTTGGACTAGATGGACGTATGTCTTTATACAACCTCCAATACTATGTTACTATGTAACTGTTATACAGACATTATGGGTAGGGTATAAAGGTTGGACTAGATGGACGTATGTCTTTATGCACCTCCATACTATGTTACTATTACTATTTATACAGACATTATGGGTAGGGATAGGTTGACTAGACGGATGTATGTCTTTATACAACCTCCAATACTATGTTACTATGTAACAGTTATACAGACATTATGGGTAGGGTATAAAGGTTGGACTAGATGGACGTATGTCTTTATACACCTCCAATACTATGTTACTATGTAACTGTTACAAACAGACTTTATGGGTAGGGTATAAAGGTTGGACTAGATGGACGTATGTCTTTATACAACCTCCAATCTATGTTACTATGTAACTGTTATACAGACATTATGGGTAGGGTATAAAGGTTGGACTAGATGGACATATGTCTTTATACAACTTCCAATACTATGTTACTATGTAACTGTTATACAGACATTATGGGTAGGGTATAAGGTTTGGACTAGATGGGCATATGCTTTATACAACCTCCAATACTATGTTACTATGTAACTGTTATACAGACATTAGGGGTAGGGTATAAAGGTTGGACTAGATGGAGGTATGTTCTTTATACAACCTCCAATACTATGTTACTATGTAACTGTTTATACAACATTATGGGTAGGGTATAAAGGTTGGACTAGATGGACATATGTCTTTATACCACTCCAATAGATGTTTACTATGTACTGTTACAACAGACATATGGGTAGGGTATAAAGGTTGGACTAGATGGACGTATTTCTTTATAAACAACCTCCATACTATGTTACTATGTAACTGTTATACAGACATTATGGGTAGGGTATAAAGGTTGGACTAGATGGTCGTATGTCTTTATACACCCCAATACTATGTTACCATGTAACTGTTATACAGACATTATGGTTGGGATATAAGGTTGGACTAGATGGACGTATGTCTTTATACAACCTCCAATACTATGTTACTATGTAACTGTTATACAGACATTATGGGTAGGGTATAAAGGTTGGGACTAGATGTATGTCTTTATACAACCTCCAATACTATGTTACTATGTAACTTTTATACGACATTATGGTAGGTTATAAGGTTGGACTAGATGTATGTCTTTATACAACTCCAATACTATGTTACTATGTAACTGTTATACTGACATTATGGTAGTATAAAGGTGTGGACTAGATGTATGTCTTTATACAACCTCCAATACTATGTTACTATGTAACTGTTATACAGACATTATGGGTAGGGTATAAAGGTTGGACTAGATGGACGTATGTCTTTATACAACCTCCAATACTATGTTACTATGTAACTGTTATACAGACATATGGGAAGGTATAAAGGTTGGACTAGATGGACGTATGTCTTTATACAACTTCCAATACTATGTTACTATGTAACTGTTATACAGACATTATGGGTAGGGTATAAAGGTTGGACTAGATGGACGTATGTCTTTATACAACCTCCAATACTATGTTACTATGTAACTGTTTATACAGACATTATGGGAAGGGTATAAAGGTTGGACTAGATGATGTATGTCTTTATCCAACCTCCAATACTATGTTACTATGTAACTGTTATACAGACATTATGAGTAGGGTATAAAGGTTGGACTAGATGGACGTATGTCTTTATACAACCTCCAATACTATTTACGATGTAAACTGTTATACAGACATATGGGTAGGGTATAAAGGTTGGACTAGATGACGTATGTCTTTATACAACCTCCAAACTATGTTACTATGTAACTGTTAGACAGACATTTTGGGTAGGGTATAAAGTTTGGACTAGATGGACGTAGTCTTTATACAACCCAATACTATGTTACTATGTAACTGTTATACAGACATTATGGGTAGGGTATAAGGTTGGACTAGATGGACGTATGTCTTTATACAACCTCCAATACTATGTTACTATGTAACTGTTATACAGACATTATGGTGGGTATAAAGGTTGGACTAGATGGACGTATGTCTTATACACCTCCAATCTATGTTACTATGTAACTGTTATACAGACATTATGGGTAGGGTATAAAGGTTGGACTAGATGGACGTATGTCTTTATACAACCTCCAAGCTATGTTACTATGCACTGTTATACAGACATTATGGGTAGGGTATAAAGGTTGGACTAGATGTACGTATGTCTTTACTACAACTCCAATGCTATGTCTATGTAACTGTTATACAGACATTATGGTAGGGTATAAAGGTTGGACTAGATGTACGTATGTCTTTATACAACCTCCAATGCTATGTTACTATGTAACTGTATACAGACATATGGGTAGGGTATAAAGGTTGGACTAGATGGACGTATGTCTTTATACAACCTCCAATACTATGTTACTAGTACTGTTATACAGACATTATGGGTAGGTATAAAGTTGGACTAGATGGACGTATGTCTTTATACAACCTCCAATACTATGTTACTATGTAACTGTTTCAGACATTATGGTAGGGTATAAAGGTTGGACTAGATGGACGTATGTCTTTATACAACCTCCAATCATGTTCTACTGTAACTGTTATACAACATTATGGTAGGGTATAAAGGTTGGACTAGATGGACGTATGTCTTTATACAACCTCCAATACTTGTTACTATGTAACTGTTATACAGACTTATGGGTAGGGTATAAAGGTTGGACTGTGGACGTATGTCTTATACACCTCCAATACTATGTTACTAGTAACTGTTTATCAGACATTATGGGTAGGGTATAAAGGTTGGACTAATGGCCGTATGTCTTTATACAACCTCAATACTATGTTACTAGTACTGTTATACAGACTTATGGGTATGGTATAAAGTTGGACTAGATGGACGTAGTCTTTAATACAACCTCCAATACTATGTTACTATGTAACTGTTATACAGACATTTGGGTATGGTATAAAGGTTGGACTAGATGGACGTATGTCTTTATACAACCTCCAATACTATGTTACTAATGTAACGTTATACAGACATTATGGGTAGGTGGTATAAAGGTGATTAGATGGACATATGTCTTTATACAACCTCCAATACTGTCGCGGTTTGCGTCATGGTCAAGCTGGGACCTCGTGTGCATGGGTGCCGTGGGGTCTGGTCTCTCCTTTGGTTACTGGTGGGCTTGGATAATGATGTAATCAGTCCTACTTAAGCCTCCCTGCCTTTCAGCTCTTACTACCAGTTCAGTGTTTATCACTCTGTTCCTAAGCCTTGTTTGTTTGGAGTTCTTAGACCTGTTTGATTCCTGCTTTGTATCATTCACCATTGCAGTTTGTTCATCCAGTGACTGTTTAATCAACTCATCTGCTGTTACCTGTTTCATTCATCATTCACCATTGCAGTTTTGTATATCCAGTGACTGTTTAATCACTCATCTGCTGTTACTGTTCATTCATCATTCACCATTGCAGTTTGTATATCCAGTGACTGTTTAATCAACCATCTCTGTTACCTGTTCATTATCATCATCCCATTGCAGTTTGTATATCCAGTGACTGTTTAATCAACTCATTCTGCTGTTACCTGTTCATTCATCATTCACCATTGCAGTTTGTCTATCCAGTGCCGTTTAATCAACTCATTTTGCTGTTACCTGTTCATTCATCATTCACCATTGCAGTTTGTTCATCCAGTGCCTGTTAAATCAACTCATTTGCTGTTACCTGTTCATTCATCATCACCATTGCAGTGTTTCATCCAGTGCGTTAATCACTTATTGCTGTTACCTGTTCATTCATCATTCACCATTGTAGTTTGGATTCAAGTGACTGTTTAATCAACTCATCTGCTGTTACCTGTTCATTCATCATCCCATTGCAGTTTGTCATCCAGTGCCTGTTAAATCACTCATTTGCTGTTCCTGTTCATTCTCATTCACCATTGCAGTTTGTCTATCCAGTGCCTGTTTAATCAACTCATTTGCTGTTACCTGTTCATTCAATTACCATTGCAGTTTGTATATCCAGTGACTGTTTAATCAACTCATCTGCTGTTACCTGTTCATTCATTATTCACCATTGCAGTTTGTATATCCAGTGACTGTTTAATCAACTCATCTGCTGTTACCTGTTCATTCATCATTCACCATTGGCAGTTTGTTCATCCTGCCTGTTTAATCAACTCATTTGCTGTTACCCCTGTTCATTCATCATCACCATTGCAGTTTGTATATCCAGTGCCTGTTTATTCACACATCTGCAGTTACCTGTTCATTCATCATTCACCATTGCAGTTTGTTTATCCAGTGACTGTTTAATCAACTCATCTGTGTTACTGTTCATTCATCATTCACCATTGCAGTTTGTCATCCAGTGCCTGTTTAATCAACTCATTGCTGTTACGTGTTCATTCAATCATCATCACACATTGCAGTTTGTAATATCCAGTGACTGTTTAATCAACTCTATCTGCTGTTACCTGTTCATTCATCATTGCAGTTTGTTATATCCAGTGACGTTTAATCAACTCATCTGCTGTTACCTGTTTCATTCATCATTCCCATTGGATTTGTTCATCCAGTGCCTGTTTTAATCAACTCATTTGCTGTACCTATCATTCATCATTCATCATTCACATTGCAGTTTGTCTATCCTGTGCTGTTTAATCAACTCAATCTCTGCTGTTACCTACTGTTCATTCATCATTCACCATTGCAGTTTGTATATCCAGTGACTGTTTAATCAACTCATCTGCTGTTACCTGTTCATTCCATCATGCAGTGTTGTATATCCAGTGACTGTTTAATCAACTCATCTGCTGTTACCTGTTTCTTCATCATTCACCATTGCATTTGTATATCCAGTGACTGTTTAATCAATCACTCATCTGCTGTTACCTGTTCATTCATCATTCACCATTGCAGTTTGTATATCCAGTGACTGTTTAATCAACTCATCTGCTGTTACCTGTTCATCATCATTGCAGTTGTATATCCAGTGACTGTTTAATCAACTCATCTGCTGTTACCTGTTCATTCATCATTCACCATTGCAGTTTGTATATCCAGTGACTGTTTAAATCAACTCATCTGCTGTTACCTGTTCATTATCATTACCATTGCAGTTTGTTTATCGTGACTGTTTAATAATCAACTCATCTGCTGTTACCTGTTCATTCATCATTCACCATTGCAGTTTGTTCATCCATGCCTGTTTATCAACTCTTTGCTGTTACCTGTTCATTCTCATTCACCGTTGCAGTTTGTATATCCAGGGACGGTTTAATCAACTCATCTGCTGTTACCTGTTCATTCATCATTCACCATTGCAGTTTGTTCATCCAGTGCCTGTTTAATCAACTCATTTGCTTGTACCTGTTCATTCATCATTCCCATTGCAGTTTGTCTATCCAGTGCTGTTTATAATCAACTCATATGCTGTTACCTGTTCATTCATCATTGCAGTTTGTATACAGTGACTGTTTAATCAACTCATCTGCTGTTCACCTGTTCATTCATCATTCAATCACCATTGCAGTTTGTTCATCCGTGACTGTTTAATCAACTCATCTCTGTTACCTGTTCATTCATCATTCACCATTGCAGTTTGTTCATCCAGTGACTGTTTAATCAACTCATTTGCTGTTACCTGTTCATTCATCATTCACACATTGCAGTTTGTATATCAGTGACTGTTTAATATAATCACTCATCTGCTGTTACCTGTTCATTCACCATTGCAGTTTGTTCATCCAGTGC
Organism: Hymenochirus boettgeri; assembly: GCA_019447015.1. Taxonomy (NCBI): domain Eukaryota; kingdom Metazoa; phylum Chordata; class Amphibia; order Anura; family Pipidae; genus Hymenochirus; species Hymenochirus boettgeri. The sequence goes on from JAACNH010000216.1 coordinate 213,148, forward strand.
CTGTTTAATCAACTCTTTGCGGTTACCTGTTCATTCATCATTCACCATTGCAGTTTGTATATCCAGTGTGTTTAATCAACTCATCTGCTGTTACCGGTTCATTCATCATTCACCATTGCAGTTTGTTCATCCAGTGCCTTGTTAATCAACTCATTTGCTGTTACCTGTTCATTCATCATTTACCATTGCAGTTTGTATATCCAGTGACTGTTTAATCAACTCATCTGCTGTTACCTGTTCATTCATCATTCACCATTGCAGTTTGTATATCCCGACTTTAATCAACTCATCTGCTGTTACTCGTTCATTCATCATTCACCATTGCAGTTTGTATATCCAGTTGACTGTTTAATCAACTCATTTGCTGTACCTGTTCATTCATCATTCACCATTGCAGTTTGTATATCCAGTGACTGTTTAATCAACTCATCTGCTGTTACCTGTTCATTCATCATTGCAGTTTGTATATCCAGTGACTGTTTAATCAACTCATCTGCTGTTACCTGTTCATTCATCATTCACCATTGTAGTTTGTCTATCCAGTGCCTGTTTAATCAACTCATCTGCTGTTACCTGTTCATTCATCATTCACCATTGCAGTTTGTATATCCAGTGACTGTTTAATCAACTCATCTGCTGTTACCTGTTCATTCATCATTCACCATTGTAGTTTGTTCATCCAGTGCCTGTTTAATCAACTCATTTGCTGTTACCTGTTCATTCATCATTCACCATTGCAGTTTGTATATCCGTGACTGTTTAATTCAACTCATCTGCTGTTACCTGTTCATTCCATCATTCACCATTGCAGTTTTTCATCCAGTGCCTGTTTTAATCAACTCATTTGCTGTTACCTGTTCATTTCATCATTCACCATTGCAGTTTGTCCATCATTGCCTGTTTAATCAACTCATCTGCTGTTACCTGTTCATCTCATCATTCACCCATTGCATTTTGTATATCCAGTGACTGTTTAATCAACTCATCTGCTGTTACCTATGTTCATTCATCATTCACCATTGCATTTTGTTCATCCAAGTGCCTGTTTAATCAACTCATTTGCGGTTATCTGTTCATTCTCATTCTCACCATTTCAGTTTGGTCTATCCAGTGCCTGTTAATCAACTCATCTGCTGTTAACCGTCATTCATCATTCACCATTGCAGTTTTGTATACCTTACTGTTTAATCAACTCATCTGCTGTTACCTGTTCATTCATCATTCACCATTGCAGTTTGTTCATCCGTGCCTGTTTAATCAACTCATTTGCTGTTACCTGTTCATTCATCATTTACCATTGCAGTTTGTATATCAGTGACTGTTTAATCAACTCATCTGCTTGTTACCTGTTCATTATCATTCACCATTGCAGTTTGTATATCCAGACTGTTTAATCAACACATCTGCTTTTACCTGTTCATTCATCATTCACCATTGCAGTTTTGTTATCCAGTGACTGTTAATCAACTCATTGCTGTTACCTGTTCATTCATCATTCACCATTGCTTTGTTCATCCGTGACTGTTTAATCAACACATCTGCTGTTACCTGTTCATTCATCATTCACCACTTGCAATTTGTTTATACCAGTGACTGTTTAATAACCATCTGCTGTTACCTGTTCATTCATCATTCACCATTGCAGTTTGTTCATCCAGTGACTGTTTAATCAACCCATTTGCTGTTACCTGGTTATTCATCATTGCAGTTTGTATATCCAGTGACTGTTTAATCAACTCATCTGCTGTTACCTGTTCATCATATCATTCACAATTGCAGTTGTGTTCATCCAGTGACTGTTTAATCAACTCATCTGCTGTTTCCCTGTTCATTCATCATTCACCATTGCAGTTTGTTCATCCAGTGACTGTTTAATCAACTCATTTGCTGTTACCTGTTATTCATCTTCACCATTGCAGTTTGTATATCCATGACGTTTTAATCAACTCATCTGCTGTTACCTGTTCATTCATCATTCACCATTGTAGTTTGTTCATCCAAGTGCCTGTTTTTAATAACACTCATTTGCTGTACCTGTTCATTCATCATTCACCATTGCAGTTTGTATATCCAGTGACTGTTTAAATCAACTCATCTGCTGTTACCTGTTCATTCATCATTCACCATTGTCAGTTTGTTCATCCAGTGACTGTTTAATCAACTCATCTGCTGACCCCTTACCCACCATTGCAGTTTTTTACTCCGTATCCGTTTTACCTACTCTCTGCTGTTCCCCGCTCAGACTCACCATCCATATTGGGTAGTCTATTTGCTTACTGCCTGTCCTGTTCATCTTGCCAGCTCCCTTCTCTACATTGTGGGATCGGTTCTTGTGGGGTCTCCTTTGGAGCCACGACCTGGAACCTGCTTGCAGCATAACATCCTCACCTTCAGAGTCTCTGGGTAAGACAGGCAGGTGCTATGACTCTGCGTCCAAAGGGGGCTCATAGGTTTTCCTTTCCAGAAGATTATAACAAACGCATCCTGTCTAGAAGGAACCTACAAGCGTGAAAGAAAATGCTCATATAGAAAATGTAATAAGGTATAACTTTTGAGGTGCTGGCAGTTCCCATAATTAAAATCCCCTTCACCAAATGTACCCCAACTCTGTGGCCTGTAGACACCTTCAATTAAATGACCCACCTCTTGCTTCCCACACATATCTTACCCATATTGTTTTCCCTTATAACCCCAGCTAATTAATCCTTTAAATTTGGATTTAATTCTCATTTAATATACATACATAACCCCTTCATGTCTAAATAAGGAGTTCCTTCCATATTTACTGCCTAGTCATGGGAAAATTTACCCATGTTTCTGCTATACCAATCACATTATACTTTTCTTTTAATGCTATTAGTTCTAGTTCCCCAGTTTTTGTCTTGTGTTATGCTTCATTGTGAAATAGAACAATAGGAAATATTGCTTGTTGTTAATTTCACTATGGAGCATTAAACACTTGTTTTACCAGTTTAAGACTCACAGCTTCCTTAAAACTTGGCAGATATTATATATTGGGGCTGCTGAGCAGTACAGCCCATAGAAAGTTTGGAATTATTTAGAGGTATTTATCATGTAACTAATTGACATATCACCAGTTTATTCCATGCAGAATTCTTGCATGAAGGAAGCTTGAATGGAGGGGCTTGACTATGCTGGAAGATTAGACAAGTCAGGGCTATTTCATAGAGAGTGATGTTTGCATGGGGATATGTCCATTTATACAAATATTAACGGGCCATACAATAACTCTCTGGTGCATTGTTCACTAATCATATCAGAGGACAAGTGATAATCCTTTAAGGTTGGAAGAAAATGAGTTTCATCTTCAGGTTGGAAAGGTTTCTTTACAGTGAGAATGGTGACACTGTGGAACTGTCTCCAGCAGATGTGTAATGGCAAGTTCACTGAATAGCTTTAAAAGTGGGCACCAAAAGTTTCTAAAACTAATAATATCGAGAATTACCGGTATTAATATATACTGTAGTTTCTGGTTGGTACGGGATACTATATAATATTGAGAATCGTATTAATACATATACTGTAGTTCTGGTTGGTACAGGTAACTATATAATATTGAGAATTACGGTATTAATACATTACTGTAGTTCTGGTTGGTACGGGGATACTATATAATATTGAGAATTACTGGTATTAACATATACTGTAGTTGCTGGTTGGTAGGGGATCTATATATATTGAGAATTACGGTATTAATACATATACTGTAGTTCTGTTGGTACAGGATACTATAATATTGAGAATTACGGTATTTACATAACTGTAGTTCTGTTGGTACGGGGATACTATATAATATTGAGAATACCGGTATTAATATATACTGTATTTCTGGTTGGTACGGGATACTATATAATATTGAGAATTACTGGTATTATATATATACTGTAGTTCTGGTTGGTACGGGGATACTAATAATATTGAGAATTACTGGTATAATACATATACTGTAGTTCTGGTTGGTACGGGGATACTATATAATATTGAGAATTACTGGTATTAATACATATACTGTAGTTCTGGTTGGTACGGGGATACTATTAATATTGAGAATTACTGGTATTAATACATATACTGTAGTTCTGGTTGGTACGGGATACTTATAATATTGAGAATTACTGGTATTATACATATACTGTAGTTCTGGTGGTACAGGGATACTAATAATATTGAGAATTACTGGTATTAATACATTTGTAGTTCTGGTTGGTACAGGGATACTATATAAATTGAGAATTACTGGTATAATCATATACTGTAGTTCTGGTTGGTACAGGGATACTATATAATATTGAGAATTACTGGTATTAATACATATGCTGTAGTTCTGGTTGGTACAGGGTACTATATAAATTGAGAATTACTGGTATTAATCATATCTGTAGTTCTGGTTGGTACAGGGAACTATATAATATTGAGATTACTGGTATTAATACATATACTGTAGTTCTGGTTGGTACGGGATACTATATAATATTGAGAATTACTGGATTAATACTATACTGTAGTTCTGGTTGGTACTGGGATACTATATAATATTGAGAATTACTGGTATTAATACATATACTGTAGTTCTGGTTGGTACGGGGATACTATATAATATTGAGAATTACTGGTATTATACATATACGTAGTTTCTGGTGGTACGGGATACTATCATAATATTGGAATTACTGGTATTAATGCATATACTGTAGTTCTGGTTGGTACGGGATACTATATATATTGAGAATTACTCGTATTAATCGATCTAATATGCTGTAAGTTAGCTGGTTGGTACACTGGCGAGAAGAGGCGTGTGCTACATACTGAACAAACACCTCACTGCATACACACACACTGTAACAACCCTCACACACACACACTGTAACAAACACCTCACTGCACACACACTGTAACAAACACCTCACTGCACACACACACACCACACCAACACCACACACTGTAACAAACACCTCACTGCACACACACACTGTAACAAAAACACTCACTGCACACACACTGTAACAAACACCTCACTGCACACACACACACACAACAACATGTAACAAACAACCTCAATGACACACACACACACACACTGTAACAAACACCTCACTGCATACACACACCACACACACTGTAACAAACACCTCACTGCACACCACATACTGTAACAAACACCTCACTGCATACACACACACTTAACAAGGTGCCAACACAACAAACACCTCACTGCACACACACACTGTAACAAACACACACACCAACAAACACTGTAACAAACACCTCACTGCACACACACAAAACACACACACCACACACCACCAACAACTGTAAAAAAACACCTCACTGCATACACACACACTGTAAACAAACACCTCACTGCACACACACACTGTAACAAACACCTCACTGCACACACACACACACACACACTGTAACAAACACCTCACTGCACACACACCACACACACACACACACACACACTGTAAAAAACACCTCACTGCAACACACACAACTGTAACAAAAACCTCACGCATACACAATGTAACCAAACACCTCACTGCATACAACACACTGTAACAAACACCTCACTGCACACACACACACACACACACACAACACTGTAACAAACACCTCACGCATACACACAACTGTAACAAACACCTCACTGCAACACACTTAACAAACACCTCACTGCACACACACACATAACAAACACCTCACTGCATACACACCACTGTAACAAACACCTCACTGCACACACCACACACACACACTGTAACAAAACACCTCACTGCACACACACACACACACACACACTGTAACAAACACCTCACTGCACACACACACACTGTACAAAACAAAACCTCACTGCACACACACACACACACACCACCACCTGTAACAAACACCTCACTGCATACACACACACTGTAACAAACACCTCACTGCATACACACTGTAAACAAACACCTCACTGCATACACACACACTGTAAACAAAACCTCACTGCATACACCACAACACTGTAACAAAAACCTCACTGCACACACACACACACACACACTGTAACAAACACCTCACTGCACACCACACACACAAACACACACACACACACTAACAAACACCTCACTGCATACACACACACTGTAACAAACACCTCACTGCACACACAACACACACACACACTGTAAACAAACCACCTACTGCAACACACACACACTGTAACAAACACCTCACTGCATACCAAACACACACTGTAACAAAACCTCACTGCATACACACACACTGTAACAAACACCTCACGCCGCACACACACACAACTGTAACAAACACCTCACTGCACACACACACTGTAACAAACACCTCACTGCATACACACACACTGTAACAAACACCTCACTGCATACACCACACACTGTAACAAACACCTCACTGCACACACACCACTACTGTAACAAACACTCACTCACTGCAACACACTACTGTAACAAACCACTACTGTACACACACACTGTAACAAACACCTCACTGCACACACACACCACTGTAACAAACACCTCACTGCACACACACACACTAACAAACACCTCCCACTGCACACACACACACACAACACACACACACACTGAAAACAACCTCACTCACACACACACACACAACTGTAACAAACACCCACTGCATACGACACACACACTGTACAAACACCTCACTGCATACACACACTGTAAACAACACCCTCACTGCACACACACACACACACACACACACACACACACACACTGAACAAACACCTCACTGCACACACACACAAACACACACACACACCCACACACACACACACACACACTGTAACAAACACCTCACTGCATGCACAACACACTGTAACAAACACCTCACTGCAACCACACACTACTGTAACAAACACCTCAATGCACCACACACACACACAACACAAACACACACACACTGTAACAAACACCTCACTGCACACACACATACTGAACAAAAACCCTCACTGCACACACACATACTGTAACAAACACCTCATGCCACACACACAACTGTAACAAACACCTCACTGCACACACACATACTGTAACAAACACCTCACTACACACACAAACACACACACACACACGTAACAAAACCTACTGCGCACACACACTGTAACAAACACCCACTGCACACACACTACTGTAACACACCTCACTGCACATACACACACACACTATAACAAACACCTCACTGCAACACACACACGTAACAAACCTCCTGCACCACACACACACTGTAAAAAACACCTCACTGCACCACACACATACGTAACAAACACCTCACTGCACACACACACACACACACACACTGTAACAAACACCTCACTGCATACACATACTGTAACAAACACCTCACTGCACACACACATACTGGAACAAACACTCACTGCACACACACATATGTAACAAACACTCACTGCACACACACACTGTAACAAAAACCTCACTGCAACCACCACACTGTAACAAACACCTCACTGCACACACATAACAAACACCTCAAGCACACATAACAAACACCTCACTGCACACCACACATAACAAACCTCACTGCACACACACATAACAAACCTCACTGCCAAACATAACAAACCCCACTGCACACACACATAACAAACACCTCACTGCACACACACACATAACAAACATCTCACTGCACACACACATAACAAACCTCATGCCACACACATAACAAACCTACTGCACCACACAACATAACAAACCTCACGCACACACACATAACAAACACCTCACTGCACAACACACATAACAAACACTCACTGCACACACACAATAACAAACACCTCACTGCATAACAAACACCTCCATGCACGCCACACATAACAAACATCTCACTGCACACGCACATCAGTGCTCCTCACTGCACACTACACATAAACAAACACCTTACTGCACACACACAACTGTAAACAAACACCTCACTGCCACACACATAACCAACACATCCTGCATAACAAACACCTCACTGCACGCACACATACAAACACCTCACGCAACATAACAAAAACTCACTGCACATACACATAACAAACACCTCACTGCACACATAACAAACACCTCACTGCACACATAACAAACACCTCACTGCACACATAAAAAACACCCCACTGAAACAACATAACAAACACCCCACTGCACACATAACAAACACACCACTGCACACATAACAAACACCTCACTGCACACATAACAAACACCTCACTGCACACATAACAAACACCTCACTGCACACATACAAACACCTCACTGACACATAAACAAACACCTCACTGCACACACAACAACACTCACTGCCACATAACAAACCTCACTGCCACACACACATAACAAACACCTCACTGCAACACACATATAACAAACACCTCACTGCATAACAAAACACCTCCTGCACGCACACATAACAAACATCTCACTGCACACCACACATAACACAAACCTCATGCACACACACATAACAAACACCTCACTGCACAAACATAAAAACACCTCACTGCCATAACAAAACACCTCACTGCACGCACACATAACAAACACTCACTGCACACACACATAGTTTGCTCCTCCATGCACATACACATAACAAACACCTACTGCACACACACAAACTGTAACAAACACCTCACTGCACACAACACTCTGTAACAACAACCTCACTGCACACACACATACTGTAACAAACACCTCACTGCACACACAACACTGTAACAAACACCTCACTGCATACACAACACATAACAAACACCTCACTGCACAAACAAACAAACACCTCACTGCACAACACTAACAAACACCTCACTGCACACACATAACAACACACACTGCCACACACATACAAACACCTCACTGCACACACATAACAAAACACCCTCAGCACACACATAACAAACACCTCACTGCACACACACATAACAAACACCTCACTGCACACACATACAAACACCTCACTGCACACACATTAACAACACCTCACTGCACACACATAAACAAACACCTCACTGCACACACATAACAAAACACCTCACTGCACACACATAACAAACACCTCACTGCACACACACAAACAAAACACCTCACTGCACACCACACATATCAAACACTCACTGCACACACACATAACCAACACCTCACTGCACACACCATAACAAACACCTCACTGCAAACACATAACAAACACCTCACTGCACCACACATAACAAAAAACCTCACTGCACACACATAACAAACACCTCACTGCAACAACATAACAAACATCTCACTGCACGCACACATAACAAACATCTCACTGCACGCCACATAACAAAACACCTCACTGCACGCACACATAACAAACATCTCACTGCACGCACACATAACAAACCTCACTGCACACACACATAAACAAACACCTCACTGCACGCACACATACAAACATCTCACTGCACACACACATAACAAAACCTCACTGCACACACACATAACAAACACCTCATGCAACACATCAAAAACACCTCACTGCACACACATAACAAACACCTCACTGCACACACAAAACAAAACACTCACTGCACACACATAACAAACATCTCACTGCACGCACACATAACAAACATCTCACTGCACGCACACATAAACAAACACCTCACTGCACGAACACATAACAAACATTCACTGCACGCACACATAACAAACATCTCACTGCACGCACACATAACAAACATCTCACTGCACGCACACATAACAAATACCTCACTGCACGCACACATAACAAATACCTCACTGCACACTATGTAATATTGAGAATTACTGGAATTAATTCATATACTGTAGTTCTGGTTGGTACGGGATTCTATATAATATTGAGAATTACTGGTATTAATACATATACTGTAGTTCTGGTTGGTACAGGGATACTATATAATATTGAGAATTATTGGTATTAATACATATACTGTAGTTCTGGTAGGTACAGGGATACTATATAATATTGAGAATTACTGGTATTAATACATATACTGTAGTTCTGGTTGGTACGGGGATACTATATAATATTGAGAATTACTGGTATTAATACATATACTGTATTTCTGTTGGTACGGGGACACTATATAATGAGAATTACTGGTATTAATTCATATATCGTAGTTCTGGTTGGTACAGGGATACTATATAATATTGAGAATTACTGGAATTATTACATATACTGTAGTTCTGGTTGGTACAGGGATACTATATAATATTGAGAATTACTGGTATTAATACATATACTGTAGTTCTGGTTGATACGGGGGTACTATATAATATTGAGAATTACTGGTATTAATACATATACTGTAGTTCTGGTTGGTACGGGGATACTATATAATATTGAGAATTACTGGTATTAATACATATACCGCAGTTCTGGTTGATCCAGGGAATACTTTCCGATTGCCATTTGGAGTCAGGAAGGAATTCCTCCCATTTTTAACTTTTTTTTTTTCCTTCTGTGCTGTTATCCTCTGTAGCATAGCAGTGTTGGATAGCACTGCATCTCTTCTCCCCATGTTTCCCTCTTTTGCGTTTCAAAATGTTGGTAAGTATGCACGTCTGAGATGGTGCATGTTATGTAGGCCCTAGAAATGTACCCCAGTATGGGGCCCAGAAAAGTCTGATGGTAGCCCTGGCTGAAAACACTGGATAATAAACTGGAGGGCTGACTAATACTGCCTAAAGAACTAGAGGGTTGACTACACTGGGCCTGGCTAATGAACTGGAGGGCTGACAACACTGGCTAATGAACTGGAGGTCTGACAACACTGGCTAATGAACTGAAGGGATGACTAACACTGGCTAATGAACTGGAGGGATGACTAACACTGGCTAATGAACTGGGGGGCTGACTACACTGGCTAATCAAGCAGAGGGCTGACTACAATGGCTAATGAACTGGAGGACAGACTACAATGGCTAATGAAGTGGAGAGCTGACAATACTGATTAATGAACTGGAGGGCTGACTACAATGGCTAATGAACTGGAGGGCTGACTACACTGGCTAATGAACTGGAGGGCTGACTACACTGGCTAATGAACTGGAGGGCTGAAAACACTGGCTAATGAACTGGAGGGCTGAAAACACTGGCTAATAAACTGGAGGGCTGACTACACTGGCTAATGAACTGGAGGGCTGACTGCACTGGCTAAAAGAGTGAAGGGCTGACTACACTGGCTAATTAATTGGGAGGCTGGCTAAAACTGGCTAATAAACTGCAGGACTAAAAACACTGGCTAATTAACTGGCAGGCTAACTAACACTAGCTAATGAACTGGAGGGCTCACTAACACCGGCTAATGAACTTGAGGGCTAACTAACACTGTCTAATGAACTAGAGGGCTGACCAACACTGGCTAATAAACTGGAAGGCTGACAACACTGGCTAATGAACTAGAGTGCTGACTACTGGCTGAAATTGACAGTTTGCTACCAGAGATAAAATTACCACTTTGATACCAGTATGTAATGAAATTGCCAGTTTGATACCAATATGTAATGAAATTGACACTTTGCTACCAGTATGTGATAAAATTCCCAGTTTGATACCAGTATGTAATGAAATTGACAGTTTGCTACCAGTATGTGATGAAATTCTCAGTTTGATACCAGAATTTCAAGCCTTGTTATCCTGGTGTACCCTCCATTAACTAAAAAGATGAATAGTGTAGGATCAGGTGATACCTTTATATTATAGTTTATATTTAAAATAGTGGCATCAAACGGGTGTTATAGTTTGTTGAGTTTGTAAAGTTCCAACGCCAGTGGTTTTAGGTAAAACCAGAGCAGCACTCCACTTATAAAAATTTCCACTTATATAGCGAAAAGTCCCTGTCTTGAGAAAGCTGCAAGGTTAAGCAGCAAAACGTGTTGACCCAAAACTAACAGGAGAGTTCTATAATACTTTCACTTGGCCCCTGTGGACACAGCCTGTCCAAGGGGGACTGGCTAATGAAGTGGAGAGCTGACAATACTGATTAATGAACTGGAGGGCTGACTACAATGGCTAATGAACTGGAGGGCTGACTACACTGGCTAATGAACTGGAGGGCTGAAAACACTGGCTAATAAACTGGAGAGCTGAATACACTGGCTAATTAACTGGAGGGCTGACTGCACTGGCTAATGAACTGGAGGGCTGAAAACACTGGCTAATAAACTGGAGGGCTGACTGCACTGGCTAAAAGAGTGAAAAGCTACATTGCACTTTTATATCTTTTTAAGTCTTTGCACTGGGCACTTTATCCTGATACTGTTTGAAGATGAATAAAGTTTGTTTTTAAAAAATTTTACTTTTTGGTTGGACCTTCACCCTTACTTGAGAAGTAAGTGAGTTTTATCTGTTTAATATGTTTTATTGGATTTTTACTAATAAGAACTTTTAAAACAACTTGTTCATTTTATTCTTTTTATCTATGTGTGAGCACCACCAATCAATACTGAGGATGTAATATATCAATAGAGAAAGATTAAAGGGATTTTATTTTATTGTTTTATGTTACATAGTAAATACAGAGGTTCATGGCTGACATTATGGATAGTTCTGCACCATTAAATGAAGAAATCCCACCCTGCAGTATGAAGTTGCTTAAAGTCACACTCACCGTGCTTCATTGTTCTACCCCCACCTCTATCTTTGCCCTGTCTAACGTGCTCCTTGCTGAGAATGTCTTCCTATTGGTAAGGTCGTGGGTGGGAACCAGTGAGATATTTAAGGTAAACCCCAGTGGTTTAGGATCTCATGCTGGTTACTTTGGGTAGAGAGTGGGATTTCTTTTCCTTTAAATCCCTGTATAATTAGCCTGGGATAGGGAACCTCTTACTGTTTATTCTACATAACTGGGCATGGGTTAAACCATCTAACGTTATTTCAAACTTGTCTTTAATAGTCTTGGGTGATTGGTATCACGGTTAGTGTTATTACTGACTCCTGTTGTGTTGTAGCTGTTTTCTTACATTAAGTAGAGAAAATGTAAAATAAATATTTATACATTTGATTCTAACTAATGATTCTTATCCAGGCTCCATCTATTACCCTAAATGCCCCATAAAGGGGCTCAGTGAAGGTGGCGGTGAAGGTGTGTAAGTGTCTGATTGGGTCACTGAGCTCATAGAAGGACAGACGTCCGGCCTCATAGTCCAGGGAGATTCGGAATCTCCTACAGGAAGGGACGTGGGGTAAATTAATATTATCACTGTTATATCTCATTGTATACATATTATCATACCATCTGTACAAACACCAGGACTTTATATTATCCCCAATATGGGACTGATCCCCAAACCTCTCTATACTGGGATAGGAAACCCCCACCCTCCAGTATCCTGATTCACTTCCCTCCACATCCCAGTGATGTTGCCCTGATGGGAAACTCCTGGTACTTAGAACCTGATTATACTGAAATCTCCCAGGGGCTGATGGGTAACCTTGGTCTGTATGTGACTTGGTTACAGTTTTCCTGTCCCCTGATATAGATACATAGTTACCAGCTGTGTTTATATCCAGTAACATGTCTGGAACCTCCTGTCCATAGAATATCCTGTTAATACCAAGAACAATATCACCCAGTCCATCGACCTTCATATCATCTCTGTCTCCATCACCATCATCTCCATCCTCAGCACCAGGAATAGCAGCTCCACCTGGTTGGTTTTCCAGTAAGATGGTTAATGGAGCTGCCATACTGCCAAACTCTTCAATACATTGGATCTTCCTATAAAGCTTGTCCATCTTCATTTCCAGTTGGTAGATTCTATCAGTAACACTGGGTGGATCCATCATGTTATCATTCAGATTTCTCTTTCCTTTCATCTACTCTGTGTTTGTATCTCTGGTCCCTGGGGCCCGATTATTTAGAAAATTCCAATTCTTTCAGGCCCTTTATTGATCTTTACTTTTTCCCCTGTAATATTAATATAACAGTTTAGTATTTTACCATTTACACAATAGAAGATACACAGTTGATTTTGGGTTGAAAAAAGACAATAGTCCAAGTTTAGCCCCTCTATCCAACAGAAATCATAGTCTTCTATATTCAAATGATCCATGCCTCTCATTACGCCAACTAGACATCACGCATGGTACAGTCACCAGCTGTAACCCTGGATATTTTGTTTGTCCAAGAAAACATCCAATTCTACATGTAATAGTGTCCCAAATAGCATCTCTGTTAGGCTAGGGGTAAGGGCTGTGCTTTTAAAAAGACGGATTACAAGAAGTTGCAGGTTCAATACCGCAAACTTACTTTTAATTTTGACTAAAATGTTAATATTCTGTTTCCTAAATCCATGCTATCTATGAAATACACTGTAAAGATTACTTTTCTTTTTGTATGAAAAGTAAAGCATTATATCATTGTTAAGGTGCCCATACATACAGCTTACATCAATTTCCAAGGAACCGCCTTTCTGGGTCCTCTTTGCAACCATTATACAATCGCAAAATGAATGGTGAAAGCAGGACCTTGCAATCGTATGTTGGCCGCAAAGATGATCTGGAAAGGCAGTTCATTGAAAATTGATTGAATGTTGCTGGATTAGTCTTAAGGTAAGCTGTAATGTATGGGCACGTTTAGTGCAGAGAAATCCCTGTTCTGTGTCATGGAGGATCTCTGTGCTGTTATGTGATTGGCTGTCAGCTTCTAGGAAGCAAGGCTGCAACTTCCTTGCTTTGATCTGTTCAGCACTACAGAGCATGTTCCTGTACGCAGACACTTAGCTGGGTGTTCCCAGATAAGGTGGATTGTGGGAGCTGATCCCTAGTACCCACAGGTTAATTTCATAAATTACCCAATGGCAACAGCAATGGGAGAGGTGAGACACAGCTTGTTGTATGTTTGTGAATGTGCTCTGTCTACTGAGACTTTAGTTCTCCTTTCAGTTCCCCAGAAAACAGAACAATCGAGGAAAACCAAAAGTATTGAATGTGCCTTATGTGGCAACCCAGCGGCTAATGGGAACAAATGATGTCAGGAACGTAGTATAAATCCTTCTTCATCCTTAAAGGGCATGTCCACCCTTTTAAAAAACTTTTGGCACCAGGCAGGGGATACCCTCCCACCCCCAACCACTATACTCAGACTTTTAAAATTGCTTTCAATCTGTACTTACACCTCCTCATTCCTGCGCTGTTCTGGTCCGACTCCCCTGCCCGCCGGAACTGCAAGCAGTGGGCCGGACCGGCAGCCAATCACAGCCGCAGCTGCCTTCAGTGTAGAACAGCACAGGAACGAAGAGGTGTAAGTACAGCAAGTTATGAATTTTGTGGTTGGGGGTGGGAGGGTATCCTCTGCATTTAATAGTTAGAACACTGCCAGCCACGGAGGGATCGGGAGGGAGAGGGGGGAAAGGGCTCAACTGAGCATGCCTCAGACCTTGCTGAGGTTAGCCAAGATACAGGCACCGGATGAAGCACTGACAGCTCCTACCCAGCAGTTTCCTGATCTTTGCAGAGGCAGAACAGTAGAACCACAAGGAGCAGGGATGGAAGGTAGGGATTTTTTTTGTATTGTGGGGCCAGTAGTTGGTAAGATTTTAGTTTCAGTGGTTGACGTGCCCTTTAACTCAGGAATAGAGATGGGCAAACTTCACAAAGTTCGGTTCGTTTTCGAACTTCAGTAAAAGTTAGAAAGTTCGTATTCGGACCCATTAAAGTCAATGGGGAGTGATAGTTCGATTTACATCTAAACTAACAATGGTCACTTACTGTAAATGGCTGTGGCACCTGGGAAATGGTCTGGGGAACATGGCACTGTCACCAAAACTTATTAAAACACTTCTTACTACATGATCGGGCAATTGTCGGGTTTTGCGCAAGTTACATTCAAGGGTTACGGCCAATTCGAGGGTTACTGAACGATACTTTTGAGGGTTACCGAACGATACTTTTGAGGGTTACCGAACGATACTTTCGAGGGTTACCGAACGATACTTTCGAGGGTTACCGAACGATACTTTCAAGGGTTACCGAACGATACTTTCGAGGGTTACCGAATGATACTTTCGAGGGTTACCGAACGATACTTTCGAGGGTTACCGAACGATACTTTCGAGGGTTACCGAACGATCTTTGAGGGTTACCGAACGATACTTTGAGGGTTACGAACGATACTTTCGAGGGTTACCGAACGATACTTTGAGGGTTACCGAACGATACTTTCGAGGGTACGAACGATACTTTCGAGGGTTACCGAACAGTACTTTCGAGGGTTACCGAACGATACTTTTGAGGGTTACTGAACGATACTTTCGAGGGTTTCCTAACAATACATTCGAGGGTTACGGCGAATTCTAAGGTTACCGAAATCGAACGATACTTTTGACGGTTAGCGAACGGCCCGTAAAATACAGCCGCAAGTCCGGGATAGTTTGAGTTCGTCCGAACTCATAAAGTTTTTCTTTCTCTACTCAGGAACAGATTTACGAAACCATGAAATGTGTATTTCAATCCTCCATGGACTCCATTATAGTAACGGTCACCATGGCAGCAATAGTATAAAGTGTCAGAAACGTTGAAAGACAAATAACATTCTCCAAGCACGAAAAAACAATAGAATGAGAGAGAGAAATCGGATCCGAGGAGGGACAAGGAGAAAGAAATCAAAGGGAAAGTGTCTCCAAAATCATGGCCACATGTTCCGTGTTGGATGAAATCCCATTCACTTCCATGGGGAAGGACCAGGGAATCGTATGATACTCACTGTGACTTTCTTTTCCTGGTCCTGAGACAGCAGATATAACTCCCCCCCCTTATTATTTACAGCACAGTCATCAACTACACAGGGGGAGGAGCAACAAACATTATTGTGGAAACAGCTGTCACTCAAGGTAGGAGTTAACCCATTCACTTCCACTGCTGTCTCAGGACCAGGAAAGAAAATACCGGTAAGTGTTATATTGACGGATTTCTCTCCCTGGTGTAGGCAGCACATCCCCCTGGTTCCCGTGTGATTAGTGTCTGCTTGTTCTCTCTCCCTGTAGTAACGCGATGATCCATCCGTGCCCTGTGTTGTGGCTGTCAGATCCGTCCCTGGCAGGGGAGAGGAAATTGAGGGTTAAAACTTAGTGTCAAGTTGTTGAAAGGAGGGGAGGAGCTTTCCAGACACGTGACCAACCACGGCTGGGGGGGAAACAGCGTTACACCTATTTTACTATCCGTAGTAACCTGGATAGAACCTGAATGTACAACGTTAAACCTATTTACAATCCGTTGAACCTGATAACCTGAATGTACAACGTTACACCTATTTTACTTCCCGTAGTAACCTGGATAAGAACCTAAATTTTCAGCGTTACACCTATTTACTATCTGTAGTAACCTGATAGGAACTGAATGTACAGCGTTACACCTATTTATATCCGTAGAACCTGGATAAGAACCTGAATGTTCAGCTTACACCTATTTTACTATCCGTAGTAACCTGGTAAGAACCTGAATGTACAGCGACACCTATTTTACTATCCGTAGTAACCTGGATAAGAACCTAATACAGCGTTACACCTTTTACTATCCTAGTAACCTGATAAGAACCTGATTGTACAGCGTTACACCTATTTTACTATCCGTAGTAACCTGGATAAGAACCGAATGTACAGCGTTACACCTATTTTACTACCGTAGTACATGATAAGAACCTAAATTTTCAGCGTTACACCTATTTTACTATCTGTAGTAACCTGATAGGAACCTGAATGTACAGCATTACACATATTTTACTATCCGTAGTAACCTGGATAAGAACCTGAATGTTCAGCATTACACCTATTTTACTATCTGTAGTAACCTGGATAAGAACCTGAATGTACAGCGTTACACCTATTTTACTATCCGTAAACCTGGATAAGAACCTGAAGTACAGCGTTACACTATTTACTATCCGTAGTAACTGGATAAGAACCTGATGTCAGCGTTACACCTATTTTACTATCCGTAGTAACCTGGATAAGAACCTGAATGTACAGCGTTACACCATTTTATATCCGTAGTAACCTGGATAAGAACCTGAAAATCAGCGTTACACCTATTTTACTATCCATAGTAACCTGGAAGAACCTGAATGTACAGCGTTACACCTATTTATTATCCGTAGTAACCTGGATAAGAACCTGAATGTACAGCGTTACACCTATTTACTATCCTAGTAGTAACCTGGATAAGAACCTAAATGTACAGCGTTACACCTATTACTATCCGTAGTAACCTGGATAAGAACCTGAATGTACAGCGTTACACCTATTTTACTATCCATAGTATAACTGGATAAGAACCTGAATGTACAGCGTTACACCTATTTACTATCCGTAGTAACCTGGATAAGACCTGAATGTACAGCGTTACACCTATTTTACTATCCGTAGTAACCTGGATAAGAACCTGAATGTACAGCGTACACCTATTTTACTATCCTAGTAACCGGATAAGAACCTGAATGTACAGAGTTACACCTATTTTACATCCGAAGAACCTGGATAAGAACCTGAATGTACAGGTTACACCTATTTTTACTATCCGAAGGAACTGGATAAGAACCTGAATGTACAGAGGTTACACCTTTTACTATCCGTAGTAACCTGGATAAGAACCTGAATGTACAGAGTTACACCTATTTTACTATCCGTAGTAACCTGGATAAGAACCGAATGTACAGCGTTACACCTATTCTATCCGTAGAACCTGGATAAGAACCTGAATGTAAGCGTTACACCTATTTTACATCCGTAGTAACCTGATAAGAACCTGAATGTACAGCGTTACACCTATTTACTATCCGTAGTAACCTGGATAAGAACCTGAATGTACAGCATTACACCATTTTACTATCCGTAGTAACCTGATAAGAACCTGAATGTACAGAGTTACACCTATTTTACTATCCGTAGTAACCTGGATAAGAAACTGAATGTACAGCGTTACACCTATTTTAATCCGTATTAACCTGGAAAGAACCTGAATGTACAGCATTACACTATTTTACTATCCGTAGTAACCTGGATAAGAACCTGATGTACAGCATTACACCTATTTTACTATCCGTAGTACTGATATGAACCTGAATGTACAGCATTACACCTATTACTATCCGTAGTAACCTGGATAAGAAACTGAATGTACAGCACTACACCTATTTTACTATCCGTAGTAACCTGATATGAACCTGAATGTACAGCATTACACCTATTTACTATCCGTAGTAACCTGGATAAGAACCTGAATGTACAGCATTACACCTATTTTACTATCCGTAGTAACCTGATATGAACCTGAATGTACAGCATTACACCTATTTTACTATCCGTAGTAACCTGGATAAGAACCTGAATGTACAGCATTACACCTATTTTACTATCCGTAGTAACTGAATAGAACCTGAATGTACAGCATACACCTATTTTACTATCCGTAGTAACCTGGATAAGAACATGTACAGCATTACACCTATTTTACTATCCGTAGTAACCTGATAGAACCTGAATGGACAGCAGTTACACCTATTTTACTATCCGTAGAACCTGGATAAGAACCTGAATGTACAGCGTTACACCTATTTTACTATCGGTAGTAACCCGGAAAGAACCTGAATGTACAGCTTACACCTATTTTACTATCCGTAGTAACCTGATATGAACCAGAATGTACACGAGTTACACCTATTTACTATCCGTAGTAACCTGGATAAGAACCTGAATGTACAGCATTACACCTATTTTACTATCCGTAGTAACCTGATATGAACCAGAATGTACAGAGTTACACCTATTTTACTATCCGTAGTAACCTGGATAAGAACCTGAATGTACAGCATTACACCTATTTTACTATCCGTAGTAACCTGGATAAGAACCTGAATGTACGCGTTACACCTATTTTACTATCGTAGTAACCTGGATAAGAAACTGAAGTTACAGCATTACACCTATTTTACTATCCGTAGTAACCTGATATGAACCTGAATGTACAGAGTTACACCTATTTTACTATCTGTAGTAACCTGAATGTGGGTAATTGGCGACATGATAGGGAGGATACAGGGAGACATTAGGGTGCAGGAAAGGTAGACACATAACAAATCCAAGTCCCATAAATACACCAAATGGGCACTACACTGGTAACAGCAGCTATGACACTTTATTGACCAAACACAAAACATCACCATATGAACCCATACTGTACAAACCCTACACCATATTGTACATGGAACATGAAATGGGGCATCCTATAAAAACAGAGGCTGAACGACCTGGGAGAACCAGAACAAACTGTTCATATCGTCCTGGTAATCCAATAAAATACAGCCGCAAGGGCGGCGTGGCCAGCTATCCTGGAGAGAGGTCGCATGGAGTAAGAGCTCCCTCTTGCTACCAGGAAAACAGCTACTTACTGCAAAATAAACAGGACCACAAACAACTCAAAAGAAGCAGCAGACTTGGGGCATATTATAACGGATTGTCTTTTTCGCCAAATAATTAGCGCAGTACATCGCAGCGAAAATAGCGCCATTTGGGGCTTCGTTTCGCCTTATTTATAAAAAAGCGAAAAAAAAACACACTTCGCCACCTAAAAAAGGCGAACGGGTGCGATAAAGAGCGAAAAGATCACAAAGCGAAAACTTAACGCATCTAAGAAGACTGCATTGCGAAAACCATTCGAAACCAGAAAGCCCACTAGGAAATGATGTCAAGTTCAAAATGGCCACCTCACATTTACCAACAAGTCAGCCATGTCTTATTTAGTCAATCTTCTTAGAATTTCTAATTGGAATACAATTTTCTTTTGCCACGCACATTCGCCCTTCTAATACGCGATCGCCTTTTCAAGGCATATTACATTCTAATACGCGATCGCCTTTTAGTGCGCGTTCGCCTTTTCCAGGCATATTACAGTATAATGCGCGGTCGCCTTTCTAATGTGCGTTCGCCTTTCTAATGTGCGATCGCTTTTCAAGGCTATTACAGTACAATGCGCGGTCGCCTTTCTAATGCGCGATCGCCTTTTCAAGGCACTATTACAGTACATGCGCGGTCGTTTCTAATGCGCGTTCGCTTTTCCAAGGCATATTACATTCTAATGCGCAGACAGGCTCCAAACATGCCTTTTCGCTAACAATGACTTTTCACCACCTTCAGGGTCGCGCTAATCTTTCGCTCTTTTTAACGCCAAAACCACTTTTCGCTCTTTTATAATCGCGTTTTGTCTTTTCGCTAAAATTACCATTGCGATGTATGGCGAAGAAAAGGCGAAAAGGGTTTTAGCGATAGCTCGCCGGAAACGGTTTCGCCATTCGTTAATGCACCTTTATAATAGCGTTAAATGTCTTTTTGGCGAAAAACCATGTGAAAAGTGAACGCGAAAAAATTTCGCCACTTTTCGCTCTTTTATAAATATGCCCCTTGGTCTAAAATGGGCAAGAACAAATCCGCAGCTCATAAACAAACAGAGAAAAAACTACCTCGTTCTTCCCAGGCAGCACAGATTCGCGGGCCGAAATCCAAGACGGCGGCGCCCATGGAAACCGCGAGGCCGCAACCTACAGGGAGAAAGAAAGGAAGAAAAAGTAAGGAAACAGAAACAAACAGTATATATTAACAATACAGCCATAGACTCTGACACAAATCAAAGAATAGACTTACAAACACCAAACACAGACACAGGCAGGACTTAGGAGACGCCGATCTCCCTCTAGCCAGGGCCCCAACTCACAGGGACCATGGAGTCAGCCAAGGGGGGAACCTGTGAAAAGATACAGAAAAGGGGATTTGGAAGGAGAGGAAGAAAACAATACGCTAGAAACCACACAAGTCCAAAACTCTCTACATAACTCCCAACCAAAGACACCCCAGTGTCAGAAAAAGTATTAAAAGACATGCTGATATCTCAACACAAAGCTTCAAAATGGACGTTACAGAAATGGTCCCAACTATTAAAAAAGATATAATAGACATTGCAGAAAGAACAACCATATAGAACACAAAATGGCAGAATTCACAACCTCATTTAACGAGCTAGCAGACGCTCATAACAACTCGATGATAAAGTAACCAAACTCAAAACAAAATCACTGACCTAGAAGACAGATCAAGGAGAAACAACATCAAAATCAGGGGCATACCTGAAACGGTATTAAACTCCGAACTACATCAATATCTAGAAAAATTACTAGAAACAATTCTGCCAGACTCAACAAAAACAGAGAGAACCATCAACAGAGCCCACAGACTTTATAACCAAAAAGTGCCCCTCAAACAGCACCCAGAGATGTAATAATAAGATTCTTATTCTCAAACTAAGAGCAAGTGATGTCACTTTCAAGAAACAAAAACAACCTGCCAAGCATATATACCCATCTACAATTTTTCGCAGACCTATCACCCCAAACCATGCAATTAAGAAAAACCTTTCAAGAAGCTACAGAGATATTCAGATTTAACGCCATAAAATACAAATGGGGATTTCCAGTCCGCTTGATTGTAACTAAAGAAGAAGATCATATGTCTTCAATACAACAGAGAAGCTATTTCAAAGCCCAGGAATGGAAAACTGAACATCCCTCAAACATCAAAAACAACTGAAAGAACCACACAAAAAAGAAAGAATCCAAAAAGAGTGGAACTACAACTGAGAACTATTTGAACCAACATACCAAACAAATCAACACACATATTAGCAAGGACTAATAACTTTGAAACTCTAAAGTCGAGACGAGAGCATTTCATTTGCACCCCAGACTGACTACTCTAAAAACTCCTACCGGCTGCAGGAAGTCCTAGGCCGAGCCCCTGCAAGAAAAAGGTTTGAATACCTTTGAGAAGGGCTATGTCTGAGTGTGTTAAATATGTTAAATGTTTTTATGCATAAATGTTTTATAAGCTTAAAAAGTTCAGGGATAAGATATACCTACTTTATCCCCTATAATACCACGGAAAACACCCTGATCATACCAGGGCTTCCCGGGGGGGGATAGTAGCCAAAACATAAATATAGAATACCACCTCACGGGGTTACCTTTAAACAGCCCAATACAACCAAAACAGACTGATCAGTCCAATCATAAACCCTGGACTGGGTCCCTACCTCAGGAGGCTCTAGATACACTAATAATCTCCGTATACCTAGAGACTAGTTTATCAGCAAGAATACAAAATAATCGTCTCCCAAAATCAAAGAAGCATACCCGACCTAGCTTGGGATAACAAACCTATAATAAGTTAAAAACAAAATAATCTAGACCAGTCAATTAGAAACAAGGAACTGTTTTAAATAAACAACAGCATTTCCAGGTGGCAAACAGCCCTCCAAAAAGTCTAGATATCTATGATAACTAGGAATATGTTACTGACCCATTGTGGTCCCTTATGACCCCCTTATTGAAATGTCTACCACTTAACTTAAGTTCTATAGTTTCTCATGTTTTTTATGTTATATATGTTGTATTTTTTTGTCTCAGCTATATGTGCCGTACCCCAGTTGCCTTACCCCACAACATCACAAAAATAATAACAAAACTCATTGATGCCAAATGTACTCCCCAAAACAAAGATCTATATAAAAAACACTAACCCATACACGTCTGTAATTAGGACCCAAAACAACCAACCAGCAAGAAAACCCCAGACCACATGGGATTAAACTACAATCCTACAAGTCAGAGGTCAAACTCCCCCAGAAAAAGATTCCTACTATGGAAGAACTTACAAGCAACAAGATAGACATAGCATGTATACAAGAAACGCACCTGAACAAAAAAATCACCCATCTCCTAAGCATAAATCATACAATAACATCTCCACTCTTCATCAGAAAAGAAAAAAGAGGAGTCACCATTGCAATAAATAACTCACTAGCTTTCAAACTATATGAATGCGAAGATCGTCTCCCAGGGCAGATATATAATCCTACTTGCTCCATAACAACCAAAACTTAGTTATAGCCAACCTATACGCACCCAATCAAAGACAAATCAAGTTTATAAAGAAAAATCATAAGCAAAAGTTAAGATACCACCAAAAAAATACTATAATATGCGGAGATTTCAACCAACTACTAGACCCAGAATTAGACTCCACCAATCCCAACACAAAGAAAAAACCACCAATTTATATATCTCCTGATCAGAAGACTTATTTGATGCATGGGAACTTCCCATCCAACAGAGAAGGACTATACTTTCTTCTCCCATCCTACAATATGTACTCCAGACTGGACTACACTAGTAGAACAAATGGACTCTCCAGAAACTCCCCAACACCAAGATCTCCTCGATTACATGGTCAGACCATGCACCAATAACAATCCTCCTAAAGGAAAGATTTAACGTCAACCAAACAAGACCATGGAGACTTAACCAACCATACAAACTACGAAAAAATCCAGAAACATAATACAAAAAGCTATATCAGAATATTTCGAAATAACGAGTCTCCAGAAATAGACCCGTTCATACTATGGAACGCACTAAAGCTGTTAATAAGAGGCATCTGCATCCAACAAGCATCCCAACTAAATAAAATCAGAAAACAAATAAACTGGAACTACTACAACAGATAGCCACACTAGAGAAAGAAAACAACAAAACCCATCACAACACCAAAAATACAATGAAAGAAACAAAAGAAAAACTATTCGCTAAATCTCTATGACTATGAAAAAATGCTCAGAAGATTGAAAGCCTCATCTTACAACCAAGGAGGTAAAGCAAATAGAAACCTAGCAAATAGAATCAAAAACAAATTAGCCAACACCAAAATCTCATACATTATAGAAAAAAAAACAACAAGATACTCAAACCCCAAGAAATATCCAACCAATTCAGCATCTACTACTCCAAACTAACAACCTAGCAGAAAACGGAAGAAACTAAAAAAACCCACAAAGAAATCTTAGAGCATTCTTCAAATCAATAAACCTACCTCAACGACAGCAGAACAAAAGAATACTTAGACAAACCATTCTCCCAAGAAGAAAATTAAAGCAATCAAAACAGCAAAATAAAACAAATCTCCAGGAGAAGATGGGTTCACCAACGAATACTACAAAAACCTACTTTACTACCTTACCCCACACTTGCAAAACATGTTCAACAAAGCAACTGAAAACCAAACATCCCTAAAGAGATGCTTAAAGCCAAATCATACACAATCCCAAAACAAGGGAAAGACCCGACACTATTAGGAAACTACAGACCATCCTCCATATAAATATGACCTAAACTATATTCCAAAATACTGGCGAGAGACATCAAAAAACATACTTCCACATCTCATCCACTTAGACCAAGTAGGATTTATTAAAAACAGACATCACAGACAAACACAGAAGAAATTATCGACTTATAGACTGGGCCAACCACAACAAGATCTCATCGCTATTATATCATTAGATGCAGAAAAGGCCTTTGACCGCCTCAATTGGCAATACCTAAACCTGGTACTGGAAAAATTTGGAATACAAACTCCTTAAAAAAGCAATCATGGCGTCTACACCAAACCATCTGCAACGTGTACATTTCCCGATGATATCCAACCCATTAAACATCTCAAATGGAACAAGACAAGGATGTCCCCTCTCCCCACTAATCTTTGCCCTAGCTATGGAACCTCTGGCACAAAAAATAAGAGAAGACCCAAATTTACAAGGCATCAAAATCAACTCATCATCCAACAAAAGCACTATTCGCAGACGACGTTATTCTAATTGTCACAAAACCAATCATCTCACTAATACATATATACAACATCACATCAGTTTGGACGATTATCATACTAAAAAATCAACGAGAAAAAATACAAGTTATGGAAACCAACTCAGGAACCCTGAAAATGTTCCTGGCAAGCAAATATCAATTCAGATGGGACACCAACGAAATAACCTACCTGGGAATAAAAATCTCAACCAACCTGGAAAACCATTCCAATCCAAACTTCATACCATAGTAGAAAACTAGAAAGTCAGACAAGAAAATGGAGGATCATGACACTATCATTAATGGATAGATAATGGCATCCAAAATGCTAATCCTCCCCCGATATCTTTACGTTTTTAGATCAATTCCAATAAACACCCAGATACCTTCCTCTCAAGAGCACAAAAAATATAAACACAATTCATATGGAATAAAAATAAAGCAAGAATAAAACAACCCAACCATGGCTAAAAACCGCAAAACAGGAGGTCTAGCAATACAAATATAAAAGACTATTACCAAGCAACAACTTTAGATCAAATAAGATATTGGTGGAAAAGCAAGACAAACACAAACTTATGGTGCGAAATAGAGGAAAAAATGTGCCAACCCATGAACCTGAAACAAATTTTGAGCAACACTTCTAGAAGACAAGCAATAATCATTCCTACACCCTCCCCACGCATCCATTAAAATCTGGAAAAATATACACAAAAATCAAAACTTCTTAGCACCATTATTACGACTTATACCCATAAACAGCCTTGAAATCTATCCCGGATTTACACATTCAATGGATCAACACCAACTAAAAACAATCAATCAACTATACCAACAAGTAAACCGACCCCATTCCCTACACTACAAAGCAATACCAACTTAACCAGAACGACTTCTTCAAACATATCCAAAATATCCCTGCTTACACCCTAAAAAGAAATGGAGGAAAACTTCAATAGACTCACTGAACTACAATTTACAGCCCCCACTACCCCCCAAAGGAATAAAAACACTTTCTACAACTGATCAATAACAAAAATGTATTTACCAACTCAGACCACAATAAAATGGGAGGAAGAACTGGGAAAAACCTTCAATGATAAACAATGGGCAGATGCAGCCAACATCCCCTTCAAACTCTCAAGATGCTCTCAACATTGGGAAATAACAAGAAGATACTGTTGAGATATTATAGAACCCCAACATTTCTAGCAAAGTGGAACCTAAATACTCACCAATGGTGTTGGAGGTGCGGACAGGCCAGGGACACACTTCTTCACATATTCTGGACTGCAGGAAAATCAGAAAAATATGGAATAAAACTCAACTAGTATTATCATCAATAGTACAAAAACAAATCACCCTCACTCCCGAACTGGCCCTCTTATGATAGACCTACAGCAGTGTTCCCGCAATCAACAAACATTATTTCCATACTACTATAATTATTACTCAATTATTGCCAGAAACTGGTTAACACTAAAAATCCCCAACACTACACCATACTGAGAAACCTCATACCATATGCAGTATGAGAAACAATACGCCATAACCCAACTTAACTTCCACAAATTCTACAGAAGTGGGAATACGGTACACCGACCATAGATCTCTATATCAATAAAGATTAAGATGCTTTGGCTCAAATATGCTAAAATCTGATAACCAGCAAGAATGAAAGTATTCAAAACGGCAGCTGGGAGACCACACGCTGAGATTTACTTTTGGCCACTTTATTTATGCTACCCCACTCCCTACAGTATATTATATATTGATATGTTACAATGTGAATTTTATTTGATTTGTTGATTGATTTACCCATTTGTTTGATTTGATTTGAACTGTATTGTAAAAACTCTTCAATAAAAAACTGAAGATTAAAAAAAAAAAAAAAAAATTCTCATTTAATATACATACATAAACTCTTCATGTCTAAATAAGGAGTATCCTTCCATATTTACTGCCTAGCATGTGATACATTTACCCATGTTTCTGCTATACCAATAACATATACTTTTCTTTTAATGCTATTAGTTCTAGTTCCCCCGTTTTTGTCTTGTGTTTAATGCTGATTGTGAAATAGAACAAAGGAAATATTGCTTGTTGTTAATTATCACTATGGAGCATTAAAAACATTGTTTTTACCAGTTAAGACTCACAGCTTCCTTAAAACTTGGCAGATAATTATTGGGGCTGCTGAGCAGTACAGCCCATAGAAAGTTTGGCATTATTTAGAGGTATTTATCATGTAACTAATTGACATATCACCAGTTTTCCATGCAGAATTCTGCAGAAGGAAGCTTGAATGGAGGGGCTTGACTATGCTGGAAGATTAGACAAGTCAGGGCTATTCATAGAGAAGTGATGTTTGCATGGGGATATGATCAATTTATACAAATATATTAACGGGCCATACAATAAACTCTCTGGTGCATTGTTCACTAATCATATCGAGGACAAGTGATAATCCTTTAGGTTGGAAGAAAATGAGTTTCATCTTCAGGTTAGGAAAGGTTTCTTACAGTGAGAATGGTGACACTGTGGAACTGTTTCAGCAGATGTGGTAATGGCAAGTTCACTGAATAGCTTTAAAAGTGGGCACCAAAAGTTTCTAAAACTAAATAATATCGAGAATTACCGGTATTAATACATATACTGTAGTTCTGGTTGGTACAGGGATACTATATAATATTGAGAATTACCGGTATTAATACATATACTGTAGTTCTGGTTGGTACAGGGATACTATATAATATTGAGAATTACCGGTATTAATACATATACTGTAGTTCTGGTTGGAAGGGGATACTATTAATATTGAGAATTACTGGTATAACCCATTATACTGTAGTTCTGGTTGGTACGGGATACTATTAATATTGAGAATTACCGGTATTAATACATATACTGTAGTTCTCGTTTGGTACAGGGATACTATACAATATTGAGAATAACGGTATTATACATATACTGTAGTTCTGGTGGTACGGGGATACTATATAATATTGAGAATTACCGGTATTAATATATTATACTGTAGTTTGGTTGGTACGGGGATACTATATAATATTGGAATTACTGGTATTAATATATATACTGTAGTTCTGGTTGGTAGGGGGAACTATATAATAATGAGAATTACTGGTAATAATACATTACTGTAGTTCTGGTTGGTACGGGGGATACTATATAATATTGAGAATTACTGGAGTATTACATATACTGTAGTTATGGTTGGTACGGGGATACTATATAATATTGAGAATTCTGGTATTAATACATATACTGTAGTTCTGGTTGGTACGGGATATCTTATAATATTGAGAATTACTGGTATATTAGTACATATACTGTAGTTTGGTCGGTACAGGGATACTACTAATATTGAGAATTACTGGTATTAATGCATATACTGAGTTCTGGTTGGTACAGGGATACTATAATATTGAGAATTACTGGTATTAATACATATGCTGTAGTTCTGGTTGGTACAGGGATACTATATAACATTGAGGAATTACTGGTATTATGCATATGCTGTAGTTCGGTTGGTACAGGGGCACATATAATATTGAGAATTACTGGTATTAATAACATACTGTAGTTCTGGTTGGTACGGGGATACTATAATATTGAGAATTACTGGGTATTAATACATATACGTGTTTGGTTGGTATGGGGATATATATAATATTGAGAATTAATGGTATTAATACATATACTGTCGTTTGGTTGGTACGGGGATACTATATAATATGAGAATTACTGGTATTAGTACATATACT
Organism: Hymenochirus boettgeri; assembly: GCA_019447015.1. NCBI lineage: Eukaryota > Metazoa > Chordata > Amphibia > Anura > Pipidae > Hymenochirus > Hymenochirus boettgeri. The sequence continues at coordinate 242,698 of JAACNH010000216.1, forward strand.
GTAGTTCTGGTCGGTACGGGATACTAATAATATTGAAGAATTACTGGTATTAATGCATATACTGAGTTCTGGTGGTACAGGGTACTATATAATATTGGGAATTACTGGTATTAATACATATGCTGTAGTTCTGGTTGGTACGGGATACTATATAATATTGAGAATTACTGGTATAATGCATAGGCTGTAGTTCTGGTGGTACAGGGACACTATATAATATTGAGAATTACTGGTATTAATACATATACTTAGTTCTGGTTGGGTACAGGATAATATATAATATTGAGAATTATGGTATTAACATATGCTGTAGTTCTGGTTGGTACAGGGACACTATATAATATGAGAATTACTGGTATTAATACATATACTGTAGTTCTGGTTGGTACAGGGGATAATATATATATTGAGAATTAATGGTATTAATACATATACTGTAGTTTTGGTTGGTACGGGGATACTATATAATTTGAGAATTATGGTATTATTACATTACTGTAGTTTTGGTTGGTACGGGGATACTATATAATATTGAGAATTAATGGTATTAATACATATACTGTAGTTCTGGTTGGTAGGGGATACTATATAATATTGAGAATTACCGGTTTAATACATATACTGTAGATCTGGTTGGTACGGGGATACTATGTAATATTGAGAATTACTGGTATTAATACATATACGGCGTTTGGGTTGGTACAGGGATACTATATAATATTGAGAATTAATGGTATAATACATATACTGTAGTTCTGGTTGGTACAGGTATACTATATAGTATTGAGAGATTACTGGTATTAATATACTGTAGATCTGGTTGGTACAGGGATACTATGTAATATTGAGAATTACTGGTATTTATAATATACTGCAGTTTTGGTTGGTACAGGGATATATGATATAGTTGAGATTAATGGTATTAATACATATACTGCAGTGTTGGTTGGTACAGGGATACTATATAATATTGAGAATACTGGTATTAATACATATACTGCTTTTGTTTTGGTTGGTACAGGGATACTATATTAATATTGAGAATTACTGTTATAATACATATACTCTAGTTCTGGTTGGTACAGGGATTACTATAGTATGAGAATTACTGGTATTAATACATATATTGTAGTTCTAGTTGGTAAGGGATACTATATAATATTGAGAATTACTGGTATTAATCAATTACTGTAGTTCTGGTTGGTACAGGGATACTATTAATATTGAGGAATTACTGGTATTAATACATATACTGTAGATTGGTTGGTACGGGGATACTATATAATATTGAGAATACTGGTATTAATACATATACTGTAGTTCTGGTTGGTACAGGATACTATATAATATGAGAAGTACTGGTATTAATACATATACTGCAGTTTTGGTTGGTACAGGGATGATTTTGATTGCCATTAGGAGTCAGGAAGGAAAAATCTCTCTCCCCCCTTTTGTTGGCTGTTTCAACTGTTAGTTAGGGTTTAAAAAGGAGGGTGAATAGATTGGACTAGATGGACGTATATGTCTTTATTCAACCTCAATTACTATGTTACTATGTATTTGTAAACATACGTTTTAAAATTATATTCAACTATACTTCCCTATCCGGACGTACATGCTTATCCTCTATACTTCCCACTCCCCCCATCCATCCATTATCTGATTTCCTGATACCTAACACCTCATCTACCCCTTGTTGTGCAATTGGTAACCTCCCCCCCTACTTAGTTTAAAATCTCCTTCAACCCTATCCATCTTCTATCCACATACTATACACATATATCTATCTATATCCGAGTGGGGAACCTGTCACACATGCATAGGGATAATGTACGTATTTTTATAATGCCCACTTGGGCACAGCGCTGTACAGTATAAAATATAATAAAGTCCATACCTGGGGGATAAATACATAGCAGTTCAGTACATAAATGATATAAATGAAGTGCGGAGCTTTACCACAAGAGGTAATGAGGTCCTGACCCATAGAGCTTACAATCTAGTTTAATAGTAGTAATTTCACCAGAGTTGGTTACCAGAAAGCCAGGGAGACCCGTGTCGCGCTGATCCCCCCTATGATCCAGAGCTTGAGAAAGTGTAGCAGCTGTTGAACACCAGTCTCTCTCTTTCAGGCCTGCGCATTCCAGCTCACCAGGAAAGGGAGGGCTAGTCCAGTAAGGTGACATGAGTTCTCTGTCCACGCATGGAAAGGAAGTGCGGAATGTGAAAGATTAAATTTAATGTACCGCTGTCTCTATCTCTGCAAGTTTTAAATTGGAATGGGGATATTCCTACTGCTGTAATGAGCTACAGCTGCCATCTGCTACATTTTATATGGGGGGTTAGGCTAGCCAGGGGAAAGGGGATTTCTTACCCCCAAAAAGTAATTTGTAACTGTTACACAAATCCCAGTTTGCTGGTCTGTACCAATAATCCCAGTTTTGCTTGTACCTGTACCAATAATCCCAGTTGCTGTACCTGTACCAATAATCCAGTTGCTGAACCTGTACCAATAATCCCGTTTGCGTACCTGATACCAATAATCCCGTTTGCTGTACCTGTACCAATAATCCCAGTTTAGTTGTACGTACCATAATCAGTTTGCGTACCTGTACCAATAATCCCAGTTTGCTGTACTGTACCAATAATCCCAGTTTGCTGTACCTGTACCAATAATTCACAGTTTGCTGTATCCTGTACACAAAATCCCAGGTCTGTACCTGTAAACCAAATCCAGTTTGCAGGGACCGTACACCTGTACCAATAATCCAGTTTGCTGTACCTGTACCAATAATCCCAGTTTGCTGTACCTGTACCAATAATCCCAGTTTGCGGTACCTGTACCAATAATCCCAGTTGCTGTACCTGTATAATATCACCGTTTGCGTACCTGTATCAATAATCCCAGTTGCGCGGGTACCTGTATCAATAATCTCAGTTTGCTGTACCTGTATCAATAATCCAGTTGGTACCTGTATCAATAATCTCAGTTTGCGTGGTACCTGTTACAATAATCCAGTTTGCGGTACCTGTATCAATAATCCCAGTTTGCGGTACTGTACCAATAATATCCCAGTTGCTGTACCTGTACCAATAATCCCAGTTTTGCTGTAACCTGTATCAATAATCCCAGTTTGCGGTGACCTGTATCAATAATCCCAGTTTGCTGACCTGTATCAATAATCCAGGTTGCTGTACCTGTATCAATATCTCAGTAGTTTGCTGTTGTCCTGTACCAATAATCCCAGTTTGCGGTACCTGTACCAATAACCCAGTTTGCGGTACCTGTACCAATAATCCCAGTTTGCTGTACCTGTACCAATAATCCCAGTTTGCTGTACCTGTACCAATAATCCCAGTTTGCTGTACCTGTACCAATAATCCCAGTTTGCGGTACCTGTATCAATAATCCCAGTTTGCGGAGGTACATGATCAATAATCCCAGGTTGGGTACCTGTATCAATTAATCCCAGTTTGCTGTGGACCTGTATCAATAATTCCCAGGAGTTTGCGGTACCTGTATTTCAATTAATCCCATTTGCTGTACCTGTACCAATTATCCCAGTTTGCTGGTACCATGTACCAATAATCCCAGTTGCATTGGTACCTGTATCAATAATCCCAGTTTGGCGTCCGTCCTGTACTCAATTAATCCCGTTTGCTGTACCTGTACAATAATCCCAGTTTGCTTCTACCTGTACCAAATAATCCCAGTTTGCTGTACGGTCATCAATAATCCCAGTTGCTGAACTGTATCAATAATCCCAGGTGCGGTACCTGTCCAATAAATCCCTCAAAGTTTGCTGGTACCTGTAAAAATCAGTTTGCGGGTACTGTTCAATAATCCCAGGTTGCGGAGCAACACTTATACATTATTGTGGAAACAGCCTGTCACTCAAGGTAGGAGTTAACCTATTCACTTCCACTGCTGTCTCAGGACCAGGAAAAGAAAATCACGGTAAGTGTTATATGACGGATTTCTCTCCCTGGTGTAGGCAGCACATCCCCCTGGTTCCCGTGTATTAGTGTCTGCTATGTTCTCTCTCCCTGTAGTAACGCGATGATCCATCCGTGCCCCTGTGTTGTGGCTGTCAGATCCGTCCCTGGCAGGGGAGAGGAAATTGAGGGTTAAAACTTAGTGTCAAGTTGTTGAAAGGAGGGGAGGAGCTTTCCAGACACGTGACCAACCACGGCTGGGGGAGGAAACAGCGTTACACCTATTTTACTATCCGTAGTAACCTGGATAAGAACCTGAATGTACATAAAATAACATTGTAAGATTGTGCTTGGAGTTGGACTTTTTCATTATTTGCATTATGCATAACCCTTCTACCTTAACAGGTTTGTATAAATGTTTGTCATTTTAATTCAAATAGTATGTGTGTATGTTACTAAAACACATTTCATATGCTAGCTTCAGATAGAGTTTGTTAGGTTAAGCTAGGTTAGATTAGGTAGGTAGGTAGTTAGGGCCCTGCTGTCTGAAAATGTCTACCTCGACGTGGTGGCAACTGACAGGGTTACAAATCTTTTGGCCAAAACCGTTTATTCCACAGGAAGTATGGTTGATCTGGGGTGGGAATACTATTCTAGAGGGTGGGTCCTTCAATGTATTGTAAATAAATGGAGGAATGATATGTAAATACATATAATGACACAAGTTAAATCAACGTGTGTAAAGCCCCTCCCACTTCTGGACAAGCCACATACATCCCACTTCCGGACAAAGCACTACCCACTTTCAATTATAAAACCACACCCCTTCCAGCGGCGAGGGGGGCAGCATTTGGAATTTTGTGTCAGGTGTCAAAAAGTCTAGAGACATCCCTGTCTGGATGTGACATGTAATCAGGATGATGTGCAACTTTTTTATTCGAAGAATTTACAGGTTGTGATTTACCAGAAACTTTATTCTCACTGAGGGGTGAGAACTTGGGAATGTTCGTAACACTGTCTCGGTCAGGTGAACTTGGAAATCCCAAAGTTTCAGTGGATGTGGGATTTTGGAGCTTTTTTTTTGTACTTCCTTCAGATCTCCAAAGATACTTAAGGTTCGTACACACGTTTCCTATACCAAATTATTCCTCTAAAGCAGTGATTGAAGAACGGCAGGTAAGGAATAGGTCCTTTACCTCCCGGTCTTCAATCACTGCTTTAAAGGAATAGTTCACTTTTTGTGTGAACTATTCCTTTAATAACTCTTTTTGAAAAAAATTGGGAACTTGATTTCATCCCCCATTTAGCAGGGAACATTTAATGTAGAAACTTGATCCTACATATGTTCTTATGGGGTACAGAAGTGTGTGGAGGGCAAACACTATTTCCATTCCTGTGCCTCTTTACTGCACCCACATTATCAAACACAAAAAAGTCATACGATGGGCAGGTATAATGTTCCTGACACACACAATCCTGAAACCCCATACCATGTATTTCCCTATGCCTCCTATACCCCCATACCAAACATCACATTCTTTCCGGTGCATTATACACACTCCTAAACCCCATACCTAACACTATGCTTCCCTGTGCATACACTCACTCATACATATTACACGCACTCACTCCTGCACCTCCACTTTCCCTGTGCATTAGGTATAATGCAGACTGCATTGATTTCATGTACTTAATGCAATGGCACTTAGCACTGCAGCAAGAATATTTCATTCATGTTTGGGTCTTAAAGGCAAAGGTGTCAGGCACACGGTGGAAGCTTGTGCTATTTTGTAGACGGTACATGAATGTGTGTAATGCACAGGGAAGCACATTGTTTAATAAGGGAGTGCAAACGAGTGTGAGGGGCAAAAGATAATGTACAGGGTGCAGGAGTGAGTATAATGCACAGGGAAGCACACTTACTCATGCATGATAACCTCCGCACAAAACAGATTCAATAAGTTCTTATAGTTAAAAATAGTGCTAATTTTGCCCGAACTAATCAGATCTTATTTAACATTTGAAAGCTAGCATCTGATTGGTTGGGGCAAAATTAGCACCGTTTTTAATGATAAGAACTTAAATTGAATCACTGTTTAGTGAGGAGGTTATCATTAATGAGTAAGTGTGCTTCCCTGTGCATTACACACGCACACTTACTCCTGCAACACTACCATGAGCTTCCCTATGCATTGTGCACACTCCCTGCACCCAGTATTGTTTCACACACTAACCCACACAGATCAATTACACTCGAACGCTCTGTGACACTGTAAAGTGCTGTTTCCCCACCCAGTCATGTGACTGTTCACATGATGAGAATGCCCCGCCTCTCTTTTAAACCACCTTTCACTGTGAGGGAACTGCAGGCAGAAGCAGAGGGGGATACACAGGAGAAAGGTAAATTCAGGGAACCCCATTGGCTGTGAAGGAGCGTAGGGGTGACCTTGTCAGGTCTCTGAAGGTCACACTGTTTACAAACCATTGTTACTGCAAATCAATGCACAATGTCTGCAGTGAGTTTATACAGAGAGTCTGTAACAGTAAACATGTCCTTGTAATGTTCAGTATAAACTGACTTTTCCAAACACATGGGAACAGAGCATTTGGGGCTTGTATCTCTATTAAACACATGTAGCAGGGCTAGTCTGTAATGCTGTTTAAATGCAGTTTGCAATAATAATAAGAAATGATAATAAGTACAGCCCTGCTAATTCCATTTTAAAAGATCATCCAACAGTCAGCAGGGGACTGGATGCCCTAATGATGACAAATTAAACTTTTCAGCTCTCGTCTCCTTTGAAAACAAAAAACGCAGACACAAGAAGGTCCTTTATAGCCTTGGAGAATGATGGTCCTGAACAGAGATATGGGGGGGGTGTTTAGTTGTCCTTTAATGCTCAATGCACACTGCCTACATTGAGAAATAGTTGAATTAACGGTTATTTTAATCCTTTTCCTGCCTGTAGAACCATGCACTCTTCACTACGGCTGATCTGTAGACATAACAGCAGATATAGAGGCCGAACATCTCGTATGCCTCTTCATGCCAATGATCTTAAAAATGCAGAAGAGTCCCCAGAAAAAGCAGATCAGGCAACGCTACACACTCCTGTAATGGTTAATGAAGTTATTGAGTGTTTGTCTCCTCAAGATGGACAAGTAAGTGATCCATCATTCTATAAAATAATGATTTGATCTGTAAACTATAGTCTCTGCATTAATATAATAGAGTCAATACCTGGATGAAATAGGTTTGAACCTACCAGTATTTTACCAGCCAGACTGTTAAAAATGTGCCTTACATAAACATCTCATAGGTGCCCTGCCCACAAGCTTTACCCACAGCACAACTCCCAGACTTGTACTTGTTGGCCAAGGAGGTGGCAGCCCTATTAAAAAAATTATTCTGTACTGGGAGCTGATTGGCTTCATGGATGTTGACTGTTGTGAGCTTGTGTGAGGCTGATAATAATATTGGCTGTATTCTGTCCATGATGTCATGAAATAGACATGTAGTGATATATATATATATATATACAAATCTTTATTAGGTAAAAATAGTAGGCCAAAGCAAACGGCCGTCATCATTCCAAATTTTGGAATAGGGGGTATAGCAAGGAAGTTGTGGAACAACAGGTTGAGCGTGCGATAAATAGACAAAGTAGTGATGATACCCCTATTGTAAATTCTGTACACACAGGTGATAAACCTATACCATTTGTTAGCACCTAAAGAGAAGCATTAAGACACGATGGGACATAGTGTCCCGGGATCCCAACTTACCATTTAAGGATTGTATCCCCTTGTTTGCATACAAAAGGGGTTGAAACCTACGCAATATACTTATGCGGACGGATTTTAGGGAAGTCGTTGTGCCCAAAGACACTTGGCTTCCGATACATAGGGAGGGGTGCTACAAATGCCAAAATTTGGGGAACAGTCGGTCGCAAGACACTTTAGACTCTAAAAACATTCTACTGCCGCATTCAAGTGAATGGCCATTGACCATGAACCCCCCAAGGAAGGCCATGATTGTAAAAACGAGCTGTCCTAAAACGGGAAGCTCGGTGGATAAAAAGACTATGTACTTTAGCGCCTAGGGGGTTAAATGAACAATTTGCCTTAAATTGTTTCCTTTAAACCTGTTAGTTATATCATTCTGGGATTTTGTCACTTATGCTTAGTATTTAAATCGACTTCCTCCTTTTCCTTACCTTGAGCCCTTATGGTTAATATTACCTCTCTTTGGTTCGTCTTATCTTGTGATATATCTGGTCCGTTTTTGGACACCTTCAGTATACTAATATAGCAGAGGACTTCGTTCCACTTTTTAACTTTTAACTTTTGTCCCCTAGTATCTCCGACAGACTGGTTATGTGTTAAATTATATGTGTTAAATTAAAAGTATTTTACTTCGTTTTACTGCTTTTAGGCACGAAATTTTTTTTTTATGATATCTTGCACTTTATATTACACTGTGCACTTTACCTTTACACTTAGTCCGTTTTAGATCTGCACCTCGCCGTGTTCTCGGCACTATACTCTGATGGCTACTATGTAGTCTACTGTGGTTAATGGTGGAAATATATACACTGCTCAGTATTTAATACATTTGACTTTTATTCCCGTACCTCTTCCGGTTTTCCGCTTTGTCTCTCCTTAGCACTGGCACTTTAGGTGGATTTACCATATTGGTCTTATATGCGCACATCACTGTATCCACCCCTGAGCATTTGGGCACCCCTTGGGTTGTTAGCTGATGCCAGGTAGCTCTCTTTTCTTATTTTATTTATGGGTGGATTCAATTGCCATGTGATATGGATACACTGGTTACCCTTGGGTTATTGTGGTTAGGGACGGTTCCACTACCCGTGTCACAGATACGTAGTCCTGTCACTCTGTCCTGTCACGTGGGGGGCGGTGGGGGGTGTTTGTTGCCTTTATATGTCAAGTGTTGCCATTGGTGTATAACCCTGATGACGGCCCAGTAGTTTCGGGCTGAAACACGCAGGTTGCTTTGGCCTACTATTTTTACCTAATAAAGGTTTGTTAAGTCGGTGGTATATATATACGGTTCCTCCGCACTCCGTTCACACCACAACTGCCAGGGTGCTCCCGTAAAGAAGAACAAATAGGAGATAGGTACGAAGCACTTCACGGACTAGAAAAAGTTTTATCAATAAAAGAGTAGATCCAATTACCTACGCGTTTCAGCCCCAAAACATCCGGGCCGTCATCAGGGTTGTGATGAGGCCCGGATGTTTTGCGGCTGAAACGCGTAGGTAATTGGACCTACTCTTTTATTAATAAAACTTTTTCTAGTCCGTGGAGTGCTTCGTACCTACCCAGGTGTCTTTCCACAGTCCAAATACTAATTAGACTTATGTGTATTGAATAAAGACTGTTTGCTGATATGAAGAAGACCCGTTGAGTGGTTTCGTTTTCTATGGAGATAAATATATATATATTGCCCGGGTGCCTCCAGTAATTCACAGCATAAGAAACAGATAGGGGCACTCCATGGACTGCATGCCATAAATGCCATAAATAGAAGAAACCCCTCCCACAAACCCTCCCACATCTCCACCCACCTCCAGTGAATCCTCATCAAAGGTGCACGATAGTGATAAAAGAGTATACATATAAATACATAAAAATTTAAAAACATGGATCAGAGATAAATGAACATAGTAATACAGATAAGAAGCAATAGTAGCAACAGAACTTACTACAGTTTTCTCAATCCGAATGGGCTACCCATATGAACTCAAAGCTCAATAGTTTGGAATCAATAACATAGTAACATTTAAACGGTAACATTGGATCATTGTAACAAGTGATGGATATAAGCAACAATAACAGCAATAACTTGCACTACAGTTCTCACAGCTAAAACTGCCTATCGATATAGGAAATGGACCGAACTGTACAATAGCAGTAACATTGTAACATTATGGTATACAAATTACAGTAACACAACCTATAACTCGAAGAAGAGAAAAGGAAGGTCTTGGCACAACGGACCACCCACCAGGGCTGTCTCATTTTAACCATATAGCTCTAGAAGTATAACGGAGCTAAGAATGATACAAATAGATATGTAAGAAACATGTATAAAAAGTGTATAGACACATATAAGGTACATAAATAGTACTAGGGGGACTAAAGATATATAAAGTGCAAAGTCTATATAAAGTGCATAACCTACTCCATGCTCCATAGTATACAACTGGGACCATGGGCCATCACTAAGAGCATTCCAACATCCAATGCAGGAGTTATAAATAACATGATAGTGCCAATTGTTCATTAAGTGCCCTGGGGGCTAATGTATCAAGGGTTCTGATCCATCTGGCTTCCCTTCTAAGAAGGGCTCTATTACGGTCTATTCCTTCGATCTTAGGCTCATAATCTATGGCCATCCATTTGAAGCACGAAACTTGATGCCCTGCTTCTTTAAAGTGTTTGGCAACTGACACTTCGCCAAATTTGGCACTAGGTCCGCCACCTCCAAGAGCCTGCCTGAGAGACTGCCTATGATTGGCCATTCTTTCTCTGAGGGTAGTAGTTGTTTTACCCATATAATAAAGGCCACATGGACACATGATATGTATACAACAAAAGTACTAGTACACGATAACCTATATCGTATGTTGTATCGCCGACCATTATGGGGATGTGGAAAATCAGACCCACTGATCATAGATAGGCATGCCTGACATCCACCACACTTGTAACATCCTTTCTTACGTTCGGGTAACCATGATGGAGGGGCCTTAGATCTTCTATCTAGGTCAGTTTTGACCAATAAATTGCGTAGATTTTTACCACGTCGATAGGCAAACATAGGTGTAACTGTACCGAATGGTAGTCCTCGATCACTGGTAAGGATATCCCAGTTAGTTTTGATAGTATCACTAACCATTCTACTGTGTGGGGAATATTGCAATGAGATCGGCATCCGCCTATCTCCACTACAACTGATCGACACCTGTCCTGATTTACCCTTATTGTTCTCCCTAATAGTTTTGTTAGATGTCATATCACGTATCTTTCCTAACTGTTCATTAACCATTTTGGGGCTATAACTCCTAGAGAGGAACCTATCTGCCATCACACGCAGCTGGAGTTCTGCCATCTCAGTGCTCGAGTTATTTTTAATGACTCGTAAAAATTGGGAGAAGATAACGCCCTTTTTGGTAGCAAGGGGATGGCAACTCCCTGCTGCAATGATGGTATTTTTGTCTGTAGCTTTTTTAAAAAGACAAGTCTCAAACTTGTTTTTAGAGATATGAATTCTCAGGTCCAAAAAATCAATTTGGCTAACATTAGATACTGCAGTAATTTTAATAGGAGAGTCTAAGGCATTCAGTTCAGACACAAAGAGGGTTATTCAATAAAAGTTCTTATCGTATAAAATGGTGCTAATTTTTCCCCAACCAATCAGATGTAAGCTTACAAATGTTAAATAACCGTCTGCTATTGTATTTATATGGAATGCACCCCCGCCGTAATAATTAGTCATTTTTATCGTCAGCATCAACATTTACCTCTGTTTCAGTATCCTGTAAAGCTATGGAAAACCCACAGGGAACTGAATTGGAAGTGGTGGACACAAATGGTGATTTATATTTCACTCAGGAATACGTGCAGCGAATACTGTTTTCCGACGCAAGCATAGCGGCAGCTTCTGATGTTCAAATGAAAGACATATTCTTTCAGATATTGCGACTATGGAAAAAGGAGACTGATTTACATCTGCACGGTGTCTTCCTGTCAGAATACCACCGGAATAAAAAAATCCCTAGGGGATTCTGTGTCCGCAACTTACCAACTATCGGGAGGTACGATAAGGAGTTTTGTTCACGGTGTTGTGCAATACTTAACCATTGCTCGTTTGATCTCGTTTTGCTTTTGGTGATCGAACATGTGAGCAAGGAGTTGAAGGCTACTCGTTCAAAAATTTATGAAATTGAAAAAGTACATGGTGAAACTCTACGGACTGATCCGGACTGTGATTGGCCATCGAAACTTACCATGCAAATCAATAAATATAAAGAAGAGTTAATACGTTTCAAGAAAAGGAAGGTCATACAAATTGACCTTGATTATCAGGACCGTAAAGTTTACGGATGGTTGTTTGGCAAACCCCAATATTCTCAACACAACAGACAGCGCAGATTTAGACGTGGCATCAGGACAATTGATAGTTCTGACGAGTCCCCGACTACTGATGGGGATAGTGATAGTGGCCAACTACGATCTAAGAAATCTACAAACAAGGATTTTTTAGGCATGACCACGAGCGGGGAGCCGCACAAGAAAAGAAGGAAACAACAGCACACCAGACGAGGGGGCTTCAAAAGCAAGTGGCAAGCCCCCACGACCAAGGATCCTGAGCAAAACGTAGTATACAATTTAAGTTCTCGTCCCCTTAATAGAGATGAATTGTCGCTTCTCAACTGGGGACTATCCTTTGTACCAACACCAGTACATGATCCATTCCAAGATGAAATAGATCTATATAAGTTGATAAGAACACTAAAATTGAAAGCCATGTTTGGTACAGATAATCCAACCAATATAAGTCTTAACAAGTTTAGACCTAAAAGCAACTTTGAACCTCCTAATACTCCTTCCGCTACCAAAGTGTTCAATAACAAAACTAATACAGAGTTAATGGAAAAATTCAAACGTACTAATAAAATACCAAAGTGGTCCAATCTATCCCCTGGGGAAATAGGGGCATTAAAAGCATTACAAGATGACACAGAGATAGTCATACATCCCGCTGACAAGGGGGGAGCTGTCGTGATATTAGATAAAACATACTATACACAGGAACTACTAGGGCAACTTTCTGATATATAAACAAATCCATGCAGATCCTACTATGAGGCTAAAAAGTAGAGCAGATAACCTCATTAAATTTGCAAGAGAGGCTAATTGGATCACTAATGAGGTCGCAAAATTTCTATCATGTGCCATGTTATCTACAGTGTACCCAAGATACACAAATCTCTGCAAGCCCCCCCAGGTCGTCCTATTGTTGCCTCGCGAGGCTCTATATTTAGCCCATTGTTGGCATATGTGGATTCATCCCTACAGCCTATTGTCCTCAACATGAGATCGTATCTCCGTGATAGTGGACATCTATTGGACATTCTATCTACCTATACTGGAACACTATCTAATACTGTACTGCTCACATGTGACGTGAGCAGTCTATATACTGTTATCCCGCAAGCACAGGGAATTGAAATTTGCAGACAAGCTCTTATCAACTCCAAACATGAAGGCCCACCCATCGAATGGCTTATGGAAGTTTTGACCTTTGTTTTGGGGGAAAATTATTTTCGTTTTGGTGAAGTGTTCTTCCAACAGGTCTCCGGTACAGCAATGGGGACCAATGTATGTCCCTCTTTTGCTAATATATATATGGAGGATTTCGAATCCCGTTATATTTATCCCCACTACGGAGATCATTTGGCCATCTATCGACGCTACATCGATGACTGTTTCATTCTTTGGGGATCTCTAGAAGAATGTAAAAACTTTGTGTCTGAACTGAATGCCTTAGACTCTCCTATTAAAATTACTGCAGTATCTAATGTTAGCCAAATTGATTTTTTGGACCTGAGAATTGATATCTCTAAAAACAAGTTTGAGACTTGTCTTTTTAAAGAAGCTACTGACAAAAATACCATCCCCTTGCTACCAAAAAGGGCGTTGTCTTCTCCCAATTTTTACTAGTCATTAAAAATAACTCTAGCACTGAGATGGCAGAACTCCAGCTGCGTGAGATGGCAGATAGGTTCCTCTCTAGGGGCTATAGCCCTAAAATGGTTAATGAACAGTTAGGAAAGATACGCGATATGACATCTAACAAAACTATTAGGGAGAACAATAAGGGTAAATCAGGACAGGTGTCGATCAGTTGTAGTGGAGATAGGCGGATGCCGATCTCATTGCAATATTCCCCACACAGTAGAATGGTTAGTGATACTATCAAAACTAACTGGGATATCCTTACCAGTGATCGAGGACTACCATTCGGTACAGTTACACCTATGTTTGCCTATCGACGTGGTAAAAATCTACGCAATTTATTGGTCAAAACTGACCTAGATAGTAGATCTAAGGCCCCTCCATCATGGTTACCCGAACGTAAGAAAGGATGTTACAAGTGTGGTGGATGTCAGGCATGCCTATCTATGATCAGTGGGTCTGATTTTCCACATCCCCATAATGGTCGGCGATACAACATACTATACAGGTTATCGTGTACTAGTACTTTTGTTGTATACATATCATGTGTCCATGTGGCCTTTATTATATGGGTAAAACAACTACTACCCTGAGAGAAAGAATGGCCAATAATAGGCAGTCTCTCAGGCAGGCTCTTGGAGGTGGCGGACCTAGTGCCAAATTTGGCGAAGTGTCAGTTGCCAAACACTTTAAAGAAGCAGGGCATCAAGTTTCGTGCTTCAAATGGATGGCCATAGATTATGAGCCTAAGATCGAAGGAATAGACCGTAATAGAGCCCTTCTTAGAAGGGAAGCCAGATGGATCAGAACCCTTGAGACATTAGCCCCCAGGGCACTTAATGAACAATTGGCACTATCATGTTATTTATAACTCCTGCATTGGATGTTGGAATGCTCTTAGTGATGGCCCATGGTCCCAGTTGTATACTATGGAGCATGGAGTAGGTTATGCACTTTATATAGACTTTGCACTTTATATATCTTTAGTCCCCCTAGTACTATTTATGTACCTTATACTGTTTATGCTCCCGATGTGTCTATACACTTTTTATACACTTTTTATACGTTTCTTACATATCTATTTGTATCATTCTTAGCTCCGTTATACTTCTAGAGCTATATATATATATATATATATATATATATATATATATATATATATATATATATATATATATAGAGCCGTATATGGTTAAAATGAGACAGCCCTGGTGGGTGGTCCGTTGTGCCAAGACCTTCATTTTCTCTTCTTCGAGTTATAGGTTGTGTTACTGTAATTTGTATACCATAATGTTACAATGTTACTGCTATTGTACAGTTCGGTCCGTTTCCTATATCGATAGGCAGTTTTAGCTGTGAGAACTGTAGTGCAAGTTATTGCTGTTATTGTTGCTTATATCCATCACTTGTTACAATGATCCAATGTTACCGTTTAAATGTTACTATGTTATTGATTCCAAACTATTGAGCTTTGAGTTCATATGGGTAGCCCATTCGGATTGAGAAAACTGTAGTAAGTTCTGTTGCTACTATTGCTTCTTATCTGTATTACTATGTTCATTTATCTCTGATCCATGTTTTTAAATTTTTATGTATTTATATGTATACTCTTTTATCACTATTGTGCACCTTTGATGAGGATTCACTGGAGTCCATGGAGTGACCCTATCTGTTTCTTTTTTATATACACACACACACACACACACACGCGCTCAAAGTAATGACGCAATGATCACGGATGAATGTTTGCGGGAATAGTACGAGTACGTATTGGGCGGCAAAAAATGTTTTAAACCAAAAAGTGAAAAAAATCATACGATCATTGGAGAATTGCTCATATGTTAGTGCGATTGTTGTGTGTATTGCCACCGTCAATATTCCCCTCTCTCTCTCTTAAAGGAGTATAATACTTATTCAGAAACTGACTTCTTTCTTGCTTCTTCCACAGTCATTGTAACAGATGATTCTCCCATCTCCGACATTGAAGAACATGTTAATAAAGGAGGGGAGGAGCCAGTAAGCAGTTACCACATGAGAGTTATTCTCCTTTAACCAAACCTTTTTCAGACCAGACTATCTGTTAGGTGGTCATACACGCAACAATCCAGGTATCGATTGTCAAGCCGTGTATGGGGGACCAGCTGACTATGGTAAAAATTTTTACCCTATCCGGCAGATTTAATAGGTTTTTCCCATTCACCAATATGATCGTACCACTATGTTGTGTAATTGGTAATCACTATGTGGCACCACTGGAAGAGGAAATTTCCCTCCATGCAATTCACACATACCAATTGTCAACCTTCCAGTGACAACTGCACACAGCAGAAGAGTTTATGATAACAAGGCATTTATCCACAGTTATAAATGATGTAGTCACTATTTCCTATGAGCTTGTGAATGCACACAGAACAGGTCTGCACATACAAATTAAAATAGTTCACACACAAATCTTCACCATATACAGTAGGTAATGAATGATTTAATTTTACAACTTTACAGATGATATATGAACGCTCACAGTCATTAAAAGAACATTGTAGTCAACCTTGGTTTCTATTAAACACAGGTAATAAAGAATATACAGATCATAATAAGTTTGTTGTTTTTTTCACTTTTGCTTGGTTATTTATTGATGTGCCCATTATTTATAAATAAGGGGTTCTTTACATACTTGTTTCAGAGTGTGGGTATATGTTTGTAATATATTGGTAAATGACATACAGTTATGTCCTGTGTGAATTAGGGAAATATACATACCGTATACAGATGGTTAATTTATGTAGGCAATGGGCATTATAGCCTTACTAAATTCTTATAGGATTTCTTTGTACGTAACACTTTGTTTTTCTTCAGACTATATTAGATCTCACGTTTGGTGCTGGAGGTCACACAAAATCTATTTTAAAGCAGACACCTGATATTAAAGTATTAGCACTTGACAGAGACTCAACTGCCTTCTCAATAGCTCAACAATTGTGTCATGACAGTGGGTAAGTGTCATAAATATTCTTCTGCACCATAAATATTCTGTAGCACAATAAATATTCTTCTGCACCATGCTGTTGTTGTCAAGTTCAGGAGTCTTTCTAACCTTTTCATCCTTTTCTGTAGTGCTATTCTATTCCTTGCCAATTTGTTGGTGTTTTTATTTTGCAAGTATATATAAATCTACATATAACACACCTGGTTTAATATATACAGCTCTATCATACTGTGCTTATAATTACAAGAAACCTCCATCTCCGTGTTCGTTGATTGATGTTGGCTGAGATAATTACACAGGTGTAGAAATAAGTGAATGTAATTAAACTTTTAGAGACAGAAACTACATCATACCATCAATTTCTGAAAATAGAATAATGCAAACATACACTGCCCTCCTTAGAAAAGGATTAACACTTCATTCTGTGTTATTGTGATTAAAGGGTCACTATACTCACTCAAACAACTATACATTATCTGAAACTACAATTTGAGAGAAGTAA
Organism: Hymenochirus boettgeri; assembly: GCA_019447015.1. Lineage (NCBI taxonomy): Eukaryota > Metazoa > Chordata > Amphibia > Anura > Pipidae > Hymenochirus > Hymenochirus boettgeri. The sequence goes on from JAACNH010000216.1 coordinate 259,893, forward strand.
AATGATAGTATTCACATATTTATCTGTGCTTGCTTTGTCAATACATTTTTAATGTTTAGTGAGTGCTCCTTATTGCCCCCACCCTCCCTTACTCACTGCCTTCTAGTAGTGTCTGTGTCAAGTTCTCATGGGCACTTCTAGGGCTTTTGCTGCCTGAGCCAAACTTTTGAATGCCACCCTTAATTATTTCCAGGCATGGCGCAAAGCCGCTGTGTTAAAGTGGGTGTGGTTTTGATGGTGGGCTTGGTTTTAGCGTGGCTAAAATGTTACAATTTTGAAACTCCTATCACATTGGTATTTAAACAGTTCCTCAGAAAGTCAATTAGAAATAATTTTCCACTACTTCCTGTCTGCCGCCTTTGTTCTTCAGTGCAGGGGTGCTGCCTGAGGCAAATGTCTCACTCTGCCTAATGGTAGAAGTGGCCCTGCAAGTTCTGCACAGCTTCACCATACACCCTGCTCTGCTTACACATCCCCCTCCCCCTGCCTTCTTTTCTCTGCGGATTCTCTTAATTGATGCAGAAAGTGTGTTAGCAGGCAGGCAAATATCCTAGTAAGAGGGTCAGATATAGGGCACATAGTACAATTTCTGTCCATGGAGTGACGACATGATGTAATGAAAATGATTATTTCTTGGGGCGTGGACCTGATCCTTCCTGCAACCGAGCCCCCTAACTTATCACCGGAGCTACAAATACTACAGGCTCACCTTCTGGCAGCCATACAAGAATCTAAAACATCACTCACAGTCATTCTGGAGGAGGTAAAAATTGAGGTATGTATCCTGTGGTCTGGAAAACCGGATGAGGCGCAACAACATTTGAATTGTAGGCCTGCCAGAAAGATAAGAGGGAACTAATGTGGACGGCTTCATGGAGGGATGGCTGACACAATCATTCCCTGAGGCGAACCTATCCCCAACCTTCTCACTTCTCAGTGGAACGAGCCCACCGAGTTTCTGCTCAACCCCCCCCCCCCCCCCAGGCTCGAGACCCAGACCTCTGATAGCGCGGATCTTGAGTGCCAGGGACAAAGATTGCATCCTTAGGGCAAATAGACAACATAGCCAGCTTGTATATGAAGGCACATTGGTGATGCTTTCCCCCGATTTCTCTGCTGACCTTAAAAAAAAAAAAAAAAAAGTGCCATCTTCCAGGAAGCCAAAGTGCGTCTACGATGACTAGGCCTCAAATACTCGATGATGTTCCCCGCCAAACTAAGAGTGCAAGCTGACAACCGGATCCACCTTTTTGAAACACCGGAAGAATGCAAAGCCTGGTTGGACAGCCGCCTCATGGATCGCCGAGACCCTAACCCTGTGATCAACACTCTGGCCCCCCCCCCCCCCCCCCCCCCCCGGCCAACTTTACTTTTCTTCCCCATCTACACTTTCCCAGGATCCTATCGGCTCTCTGCAACCAGCATCTGAGATCTCCAGATACCTGCCCACCCAGGATATAAGGTATCGTTCCAGGACTTGTGCAAGTTACATCTCTGAACAGGTGTTGTACCAAGCTTCTTAACTTAACACTAACTAGGATCACCAACCTGAAGTTTGATAGCCTCAGGACATCTTCATTTGTATATAGTTTGAGACCCTCTCACAATATTTTTTTTAACCTCCACCCCCAGTCCGCTGATAAAGGGGAACAAACCCCCTGTCAATTTAAGAAGGCGCCTGTTTTAACACTCTTGGGATCCACATCCTCCCAGGAATCAACTCCCTTACTGTTATATTATAAGAAATTTGATAAAGCCATCTTAAAACAATTACTCACTTACCAATCAGCCATCGCCAATCAAAACCTCCCTATCTCTATGTCGGATGCATCAATAATTTTACTCCTGAAGCCAGACAAAGACCCAGCAGACCAGGTCACGTACAGACCAATATCGCTTCTTAATAGCGATTATAAAATACTGGCCAAAACCCTAGCCAATCGCCTTCAAAAAGTAATATCTAATATTATACATCATGACCAAACTGGTTTTATGCCAGGTAAAAGTACCTCGATAAATATTCAACGTGCACAAATTCATATGCAGATCCAGCACGATGTAGTGGGCGACAGTGCAATCCTGTCATTAGATGCGACTAAGGCATTCGACTCTGTTGAATGGAATTTTCTGTCGGCGGGCATGTCGTGGTTCGGATTCAGCCCTAAATACATACAATGGATTAAAATATTATACTCCAACCCTATGGCCAACGTAGTTGTAAACGGACTGAGGTCTGACCCCTTTCCCCTAAACTGAGGGACCAGACAGGGATGCCCCCTTTCTCCCTTTCTATTCTCACTTGTCATAGAAACATTAGCTATCAGACTCAGATCCGACAATCTTATTAAAGGCCTAAATAGAGGTCCTCAAACGGATTTAATCGGGCTCTATGCCGACGATGTGATTTTATTCCTGTTGGATACTGGACAATCCCTAAACCGAGTAGAGAAACATATCTTCCCAATTCAGACCACATTCTGGTCTCAGTATCAACTGGGGAAAATCCTCTATATGTCTGCTGGATGCCAAAAATATTTCCACCCAAGAGTTATCCTGGCAAATTAAAGAACTGAACGTCCACCCCCTTCTCCATACTATATGCCAAAAAACGCAATCCTGGACTGCCCTTCCATTCAATTTAATTGGAAGGATAAACCTCATTAAAATAATTCTTCCAAAAATTTTGTATATAATAGAACACTCCCCAGCCTACCTCCCTAAAAAACTATTCTCCGAGATCACAAGCATTTTGACCTCATTTCTCTGGGCCAGTGGCAGAGCTAGACTCAAAATCAGTAAACTCCAACAACCCAAAGATGAAGCCGGCCTGGCACTGCCAAATCTTAGATTATATTACCTAGCCGGTCAGATCAGATTTCTAAGGCAGTGGATAGACCCCAATGATCCACCTACCGCGCGGAGCAAATGCTGGCCACATACAGCTCCGGGCACCAACTGGCCATTATAGAAGCACCAAGTCGTCATATGACTAATTCACCTACTCCTCTACACCACCAAACACATAAGATTTGGAAAGAAATCGAGATACTTCAGTACTCAGGAATACCACACAAAACCCCCTTATGGGCAACATCAACATGCTTTGAGGACCTTAAAACCGAATTTGATCTCCCCCGCTCATATTTCTTTCGGTACTTGCAGCTCAGAAACTGCATCCACTCGCAATTCCCCTCCAGACAACTCAACTGACTAAACACCCCATCATCGGGATCCTCAAGACCCCCAAGGCCTACAAGGCCTCATCTCACGAATATACACCAGACTAATTGCAGTGAACTCTGTCCATCAGAGAGAGTCAATCATTCAGCTTTGGAATAAATATTTACCCAATATAAATTATGAAGATTGGGATGAGATAGGCGCAGCCCATGCTCAAGCCTCTCCCGCGGCAAACAATAAACTGATTCAACTATACATAACCCACCAAGTGTATCTCACCTCTAAGAGACTAAATCGGATATCCCCTGCCACTTCAGACATATGTCCTAAATGTAATCATCAGTCAGCGGACTTCTGGCACCTAATATGGGACTGTCTACTGGTGAGGTTACTCGCCTGTTAACAAACCTTCTTACCTTGCACTCCAAACTCTGCCTATTGGGTATAAATTCCATCGAAATAGAAAACACCTGCCAATTAATATTTGTAAAAGAAACTTTTTTGGGGGCTCGAAAGACCATAATCCTTAGGTGGATGGCCCCAGAACCACCTCAAGTGGCCTCATGGATAGCCCTAATCAACAACACTCTTCCATAACCTGATATATAAACATAGAAACTATAAAAAGAAATTTGAAAAGATTTGGTCTGTGTGGCTCGACTCCTCACTTACATCTGGATCCTTAAACTAAGTGTTCCAAACTCTTTAGACTAACCCCAGGAAATAAAGCGGGCACTCCCCACCCCCACCCCCCAATACGCAATGTCTGCAAATATCTCTAAGCACACCAGCATCTCTCATCCCAAGGAAAGCAAATTGCCAAACGTTTTGTGTTACAAAAGTTAGTTTTATTATCACTGTACAACATTAATGTACAAAGTCATTATCTCCTGTTGTATAACTACCTGTGAAACAATTGTACCTCAATTTTTCTTTTTGCTCAAAAATAAAACGAGTTTTAAAAAAAAGAAAATGATGATTTCTCAGGATCTAAAGCTCAGATTTAAAATCTGAAAAAAAAGTTTTGAAGTAGTGGGATCTTGCTGTATCTAACTTTTGAAAATTAGATTTTTTAGAGTATAGATACCCTTTAACACTTCATTCTGAATTGTCATGCAGGCACAGCATTTATCCTTTGTTAGGACGGTTCAGTGAATGTGAGAATTTATTGATATCCGCAGGAGTAGAGCCTGGAAGTATAGATGGAGTCCTTCTGGATGCTGGATGTTCATCAATGCAGTTTGATTCACCAGAGCGAGGCTTTTCACTCTCTAAAGATGGACCCTTGGATATGAGGATGGACGGTGACAGGTAATAATGCCAATAAAGTTTCTTTTAAAGAACTAAAGGCCAAACGTCAGTAGTGAAGGCAGCATCCAGCAGTATTATTTTCCTGCAAGTTTGATAGTATCTCTGTGCTGGACTGAGTAATCTATGTGTCCCAAACTCTGGACAATCCAACCAAAACATCAGACCAGGCTCAATCTGGGCTTAAATGTATGTACTCCACACGTTAGTTATAGGCTGTGCACAGCCTATAACTAACGTGTGGAGTGCTTTATTGGAGGCGGAGACAGGCCTCGGGTTGTTGGCACGCTCCAGGAAGAGGAAAAGCGACCGGTAAAGTACCGTGTTGGACTTACGGCTTCGTTTTATGTGGGAGAGGGGTGGGTCTAGAGCCGCCAACTGTTTGTGTGTTTAATGTATGTACCCAGCCTAACAGTGGGAAAGGGTGGCAAAATGGTCACCTGACATTAATTCCTACTCATGACTATTAAATTGCTATCACATTAGAAACCAAACACACTGTATTGTTACAAATAAATCTAATTTCTTTGTAATAATTTCTCTGCTGCTTACCTGTTTTCTTTTTTTAACCTATTTATGTAAATTAATATTTTGGGGGGTTTCCCCCACATTGACGATTATTCCAGTAAGTTCAGTATTTTGCAGTCACACAAAATAAATAAAATTCATGTAATAGTTGTGGATGGTGTTTAGCTATTGTTAAACCGTTTGCAGATGCAGGAACCGCGCTAGATGTGATTTGGAAGAATTAGGCTATTACTGTTTTATTTTTTAACTAGCTCAGTTTGTGTTGCCATGATACATCTGAAATCTAGTGTGAAAACTGATTGGCTGTTCTTGTGTATAGGTTCCCCGACATGCCCACTGCTGCCGATGTTGTCGGGGCTTTAGATAAACAGGCTCTTGCTTTAATTCTGAAAGCATATGGTGAGGAGAGACAAGCAAAGAAAATAGCTTCAGCTATCGTTCAAGCACGAAGCATATACCCCATAACCAGGACTCAGCAGCTAGCCAGTATTGTTACAGGTAATGTCATTAAAGCTGGGCATAAACATGCAATTTTTTTGTGATATCGCACAATTGTTGAATGTGTTTAGTATATATAACTAAACCTCCATATCGGTTTAGTTATATATTGGTCTGCGTCCAGCCTTTATGGATTTAACACAAACTCCTGCTGTGTCTCCAAGTGGATATTGTTACTTGGAGTGAATCTCCATGTTCCAAACTCTCTCCCCCTCGTCACATGCCAAAGCACGTTTTTAGTCACACATAATGTGTTTGCATCCGCATACTTTCCAAATACTCACAACCCCAACCAAGGCACCCCAATAAGTGGGACTTATTCAACAGATAAACAAATTGATGGTCCCACTTTTTTAAACTTTTATTGGTGACCACACATCAGAAAACAACGTTTCCGAGGATAAACGGGCCTGAGGAAGAGAGCACGCCCCCCCGTTTACTCTTTTTTTTTTTATGTATATTTATCACTTTTTTTTGTTAACAGGCTCTTCTGTTTATGCTCGGAGAGATCTCCTTCAGCGCCCAGCCCATGCAGCAACTAAGACGTTCCAAGCCCTCCGCATTTTTGTAAATAATGAACTAAATGAACTTTACGCAGGGCTTCAAACAGCAGAGAAGTTCTTGAGGCCTGGCGGAAGGCTCGTAGCAATATCCTTCCATTCACTTGAGGACCGAATAGTGAAAAGGTTCCTACATGGAATAGACATAACAGAAAAAACAAACATGGGGGTCAGGCAGAAAATAAGAAAAGGACAAAGGGAAAGCAAAGAATGGGAAGACGAAGAAACTCAAATTCCACCATGTAATTTAAAATGGAAATTGATCCAGAAAAAGGTGCTCACACCGCAGCATGAAAATGTACTGGAAAACCCTCGAGGAAGGTCAGCTAAATTAAGAGCCGCTATAAAGCTTTAACTTCTATGTATCTTGTTTTAAAGGACATTAAATAAGAAGTAAAACAATAATATTGTCTGTCACATCTCTGCTTGTAGTATAAGTCTAGTTTCAGTCCAGTCACAAATGATGAAAGACATCTCTTGTGGTTTTTGCACACGTTAGGCTAGGTACATATGAGAGTATATTTCGACCAATATTTGGTATTCAAGTTAGGTCCAATACCGGCAGTCTCATCAAAAATAGCTGCAGCCAATATTTTGCCACAGCAAAAAAAGGACCAACAATATAAACCCAATCAACTGAAATACCGAGTTAATAAAAAAGTTGTTCGAAGCAAACATTCATCAACAATCTAACATTGCTGTTAGGCCGTACATCTAACAATCAATTATAAAGGAGAACTATTGTGCATATGAAAAAAACAGTTAAAATTAAAAGTACTTGGGATAGGCTGGTAGGATTAGTAATTCTCACCTACCAATATTGTTTCTGTGAGGAGCGCCAGCACAAGGAAATCCGCTTCTGCCAGGTGCTTTAGCACTATTTTTAATACAAGACACTAAATTAGCAGATTAAAAACTAGTAGTAGAGACACTACAGGTGAAGTGTATCTGTTTAACCCTTGCTAATTCTTTTATTACTGCCTGTGATCATTGAATGTGTATTTACTGTTTTATTTACGACAGCCATTGCCAATCAGGCATGGGGGGCAAAAGATAACATCTGTGTAATGTCAGAAAGTCTTTGTTTTAGTATGTATAAAATAGAATGCTTTACAAGATTCAGTATTGTGACATGCCTGAAGAAGAAGCCTAGTGCTTCGAAAGCTTGCATTTACAATCATTTTCATTTTAGTTAGCCAATAAAAGGTATTACTTTATATCCAAGATGTCTTCAGATTAGAAACTGTACATGTTGGTGAACCTCAATGGTATTATATTAGGAGATAGGTATTATCAATCCTACCTGTTTGATCTGGCATCTGTTTCATCATAGACTGTAAAGCAATATCAGACAGTTTATTGAATGACAACTGATAGGACTTGATCAGTTACCCCCCTTATACTGAGCCATGTTATTGATGACAAAGCCAAGCACAGATTATAACAGAAGACAAACGGTAGCTTAATTAGAATGTTAAAACCAGTCTGTAAATTCTTGTGACAATTTGATCACCAGGGGGCAGTGTTTCCTTAGTGTCTCTCATGAATAACATCATATTAAGGCAAACTAGAATCTTTGGTTTTTGTTTGATTTTACCCAAATCATGTTACAAATAAACACTCTATCCCTTTTTGTGTAAGTTGGTGTAATACATCATAAAAAGCAGCAATTAATTTATCACCTTTGGTTTATTTTACGTTCTGATTGGGTTAAACAGTGCTAACACAATTTTAGCTAAAATGTTATTCAAATGCAGTGTACTGTAGAAATGAGCAGATAAAATCGCTGCTGTGCTCGACAATTATGCAACATCGAGTCAATTTATAGTCAGCATCAGCATAACATTTAAAAATCCTTTAGAAATAACTTGTATGACATAAGAAGTTCAGTCTTATATAATAAGAGGAGCGAAAATGTGCTCATGTAGTTAATTTGCAGCAACCAATCAGATGATGGTCTGTTAGTTAGCAAACATTTGATAACTTCTGGTTGGTTGCTACAGATGAACAGCACATGCAAAATGTTGCATCTTATTAAATAAACGCTTTTGTTTCTTGGCTTGTACCAAAGAGACAGATTATTTAAGTCCACCCCCCAATCTTAAATGTTTACATAACCCCAAACCCAAGATCAAAATATTCCAAAGATGTACCGGAAGGTAGCTGTTTGTCCCGATGTTTGCAGACCCCATTTGTACAGGTTCTTCTTAAAGCCATTAGAGCTTATTATGAGCTATGTGTATATTTTAGACTGGCACATGGTCATGTCCTTTAAAATGATTTATCGCTTGGCTTTCTAAGCAATTGCTAACCAAAGCAATACCTATGTGAAGGGAGTAAAAACTTTTACTTCACTAAACCCTGCAATTGTACCAGATTGGGGGGGTGGGGGTGGTAGCCATCTTTCAGCACTACCTGGACATCTCTAGCACAATTCCCATCCACTGCAGTTATTCCTATGACCAACACAAAGCTTTGTAGTTTTGAAGTCCCTAGGGCATGTCGCCAGTCTAACAGGAACTCTCACTGAGGAATGTTACCCGGCACATGCGGCCATGGCATGGCATTACTGCTCTATTACCTCCTTTATAGTAAATAATGCTCCAGCTTCTGTCTTCTTGTCAGTATTTGAATCCTGGATTAATAACTTTCCAACATTAATTCTTCATTCACTTTGAGCTACTGCACCATTATTGTGTTTTCTGATGGTACAATTCAAGCTGATCTATAAGATTATTGGTCAGTGTGTGGGTGCCATATTAATCTGACCAGTTGATTAAATAAAATGTCAGGGAGACCAGTACCTGTCACAACTGACATCATTTTTCATGGAGGAAAAACTCAGGCTCTATATATTTCTATTGCTTTTAATGTTGCCAAACCAACAGCTTAGAATGCACTTGTTTGGATTGGTGACATTTGGAAACACAAGGCCAATATTCATCCAATAGTAGCATTGACAAGATAACTTGAGACAGAAGTCATTTGTCAGGTCAAATAGAACAACTTTATACTATGTCTTTAGGTTGTTCCACATTTTAGACATGCCTGTTGAACTGGTTTGCTTCACTATAGTGATAGCTGCAAGCAATTCAAATAGCTACTGTCATTCCCATAGATCCTGGAAATCTTTAATGACGGTGTAAATTAGTATATTGAGAGCAAGAAACAATCCCTTTTTAAAGTGAAATGGTTTATTCCATTATTTTCAAAAATGCTTCTGAATTTGATCATGATATAAATATGCAAACATTAATATTTAATTATGTATATATTTCACGTACATAAAATTATATTAGAAATATAGAAATAACAGTTAATTTACACAGACTGATCTAAATTTATGTAATTCGAGGTTTATTTTTCCTTAATAGATTTCATTTTTGAGGTTGGGGATCATCTTTGAGATTGCGGCCACACTACAATGCGCGAACGCAATGATTCGCGTTTCCGTGTGTATGCACTGCGGTGTGGGTGCAATATTGCTTTATCGGAGCGAATGCGATTTGCGAAATCACAGGGCATAAAATGCGCCCACCAAAATTGTCATGCACTCACAGATATAAACGTTCATGAAGCCCGCTAGCGTGGCCCTAAAGTCATGTCAGCTGTTGCTAATATAAGCTATTTAAAGGACATGTCCATCCTTATAACAAAACTTTGGTGACTTGTCTGAAACCCCAACTGCTATTTTTACCAGTTCATTACATGCATTTGTAAACACATATTTAATGATAAGTTCTCCTCCGTTCTGGCAAAGGTATCTGCCTCCTCCCTCTGCTCTATGAGCTTTTTATTAGTATGAACGTGTGCAGAAGATGTAACAGGGGAAACAGCAGTCTTACCTGGTTAGTAATATGTTGTTGAATATATCAGTTGGGGGTAGGTAAATGATAAGTTACTAGTTTTTTGGACATGCCTTTTAAAGAAAGGTCCAATACTAGACTGGAATTATCCTTCATGGGAGGTAAAAAGGCACAGATTTGTGGTTTCTTGCCCTTATTTTAAATTTCTGGCCTTCATTTCTCCTTTAAAATGACTCTGCCATGTACATATATGGTAGCTCCATTCATTAAAGCACATATAGTGCGCATTTTAAGCACCATTTTCAAATCTATCTTTTACTATTTATTTTGAAAAATAACACAGGTAAACTTGCTCTCTGAGTATGAAATGTTTGAGCCTAAATACCATGGAAGAAACTGATCTACCAGTGTTATCCAGGGAACTCCCACAATCTCCGTATACGACACATCTACTTTTTACCTGCCCAAGTGACTGTATTAAAATGTCAGGGAAACCCTGCCCTGTACAGCAGCACTGATATGATAATGACTGCCAATTCTGGAGCTGTGTCACCTTATAATGCGCCCCAGGATTAGGGATGGAACACAGAGAGCAATATGTGGAATCTTCTCTCAGGTCTGACCCTGTACTTTGCAAAGGGTTGTGGTGATTTTTACAATAATATCTAAATACAATATAACATTCTCAGTTGTTTGTAAATGTTAAGGTTGAAAGTATCCAGATGGCTTCAGCTTCTTAATAGTGGTGGCTTTAAGTTCTTTTTGAGTTTCACAACTGTGTCCACTTCCTCTGCTGATTGGAGATTGTGCCACTGTGCCATGGGTCTCCTTGGATGGGCCAGCATGTCAGACCAATGGCGTAAGGCATTTCCGGAGGCTTCACATCCCAAAAACACTTTACCTATCTGCTTATTCTTTCCTACTTTGTCATGGTCCCACACTGATATGATCATGTCTATTTTCTGAAAGAATCACAGAGAATATATGTCTTATTTTCATAAACAGCATTTCAAGTGCCATGTAAGATTTATTTATGTTCATTTTGCATTTATTACCCGAAAAGGGATTTACTTACGGCGGGATTTTAACGCCAGCTGATAGCAGCTAAAATCCAGCTCTAAAACTAGCAGAAACGAGATATTGAAATGCGAGTGTCGGATGTGCGAGTCTCTTTTGCGTAACCCACGCATCCAATGCTAATATGGAGTTAAAGTCACGCTAAACCGGTGAACCGGTTAGTGCGACTTTTAACTCCATAATTTTGCCCACACGCTCTGCGTAAATCGTCCCCATAAAATTTTAAATATTTTTTGGGTCTCTTGTCCTTGCCTGCACCTCATTATCTTTACTGTCCACTTCTTATCAAACCAGCCAGTTCCCTGAGCGCTAAATAGCAGATATCCTGCCCCATATTCCAACCAGTAACCTGTATTTCGGGTGTAATGATCCCCCCTAATTTAGTGGTATGTCCAATCATCCAGAGTCGACCATAATATTGGACTGTGAGTACTACACATTAACAATGAAAGAATTATAGAATTATATATTCATGTCTATCCCTCTTTGTTTCCCCTACAAAGCATGCAGCATTGATTTTTGTTCAATATAGTAAAGTATAATTTATGTGGTAGCGAATAGCAATGGGTATTTAGGTGCCCATACATCTTGATGACACCAGACAAATCCCGTCAGGATTTGGCGAGTATCGGCAAGGTGTGGGACCGAAAGCGATCGACAACGACAGCATGGCTGCATGGAAAACTTCCGTCGGTGTGTATTGGCTTCCTTTATTATTGTATTATTTATTATTGTATAACTGGCTGCATATGTGGACACATGGCCGATCAAATCATCATACTGCGGGGTTGTCAGGCCCGTGTATATGATTGCCACTGCATGTGTACCTATGGAAATCAATGTGATCTGCCGGAACACATGGGATCAAATGTGTATGGGCACCTTTAGGCTACAGCCACAGAACTCTAGTCCAATGACAATTGCTCATCATAAGTGCAATGGTGATTGGCCAAGCTGAATGAAAAGAATAATAGTACAGTCCACATCATACAGACTAGATATAATGGGAGAACTCTGTTCTACGCTTAGTATGCTTTCTATAGTATTTCTACTCCAGTAGCTTGCTCATGAGAAAATTTCTTCACAGTTTATTTTTATTTCCATCCCCTTGACCCTATACTTACGTTATTTTTTGGACATATTTATTCAATCAAGATTAATTTTTAAAATACGATTACAAATGTTTTGTACAGACAAAGGATTTGTCACGTTACCTGAATTTGTTCAAGTGAGACATCAAATGTAAAGGCTTCATTAAAGTATGGCTTAATAGTGTTCTTTTTCACTGCAGTCTTTTTCCTTTTCCATTTCTTTTTGTTAAGTGCCAGATGCACCTTTACATATGGGTCTGGAATGAGATGAATTAACCATTAGTGAGAGGGACATCATCTCTGTATACATGGAAAGGAGAGGTCTTCCATTGAAAACACTAATGTATTAATGTAAACCATTTAAGGTGATAATCCAACTGACCTGACAGTCCATCTGCATCCATCCTCTTGAGATTTTTGGCCTCCAAAATGATAACGGTGAGTTTTCCAGAACTTGGAACATATCTCAGTGAGAAGCAAATTTCCCCTAAGCGCTCATGCTGTAAAGGAATATGTGTGATGATATTGTCAAACTGATAAATATTTGTATTGGTCCCATGCAGCACAATCTACCAAATGTACCTCTATTTTTCCGCTTGGGCCAAGATCTTTCCAGTCCTCAATGACATGATTTAGATCCACATCTGCCAGGTCTATACGCATCTCTCCAATCACGCTATCCTTTAATAATTTGTTGAAGTCGTACATCAGCACCACAACAGATATTTCTGATATTTCTTTTTGGGGTACCTGGGGACAAATGCAAGATTAATCACCGTGCTTCCTGCAAGTGCACCAATCAGATCAGAATTAACATGAATAAATATAAGTATGTATACTAGCAATAACAATCAGTGCAGGTGAGGTCAACTAATCTGACCTGATTAGTAAATTTCTATAAAGTCTGATAAAACCGGAAGTAATCTAATTTCTGATCATTTTAAGGTTTTATTTGACTTTCATATGAATATATTTTTATTTTTTTAGTTTAGTCATTTTTATTTTTTTTTTTAATTACATTATCAACAACAATAACAAGATAAATAAATACCATTTTGAACAACTGGTTATAATTTCTCAATCCATATATCAACATATCTATAGCCTTTAGAGTTTAGTAATCCTCCATGAGTACTTAAAGGGCATGTCCACTCACAAAACTAAAATTTTACCGACTACTGGCCCCACTGTGTAGTGTTAAAAAAATCCCTACCTTATTCCTCAGCTCCTTATGGTTCTCCTGCAATGTCTGTTCAAAATCCCAGAAAGTAAAGAGTAGGAGCCATTTCTGGTACATTTCCGCCTCTTACTGTTCCTCCTGGAGGTTTCTATGAGGGCAAGCATGCTCAGTAGTCACTATGAGGCAGCATTGAAAGAGGGCATCTCCCATCTTACAATTCACATGATTTGCATGAACAGTGTCCATTCCAGTTATAGCAAAACTGCACCTAGCAGAAGATGGTTCAGATTGGATATCCAAAGATAACTATTGTTTCAGTATAGATGCAGCTGAAATCACTTACTCTCATTTACAACTGTGCTGCACTCCTTTAGATATCATACAGCAAAGAGGAGTGCTAACAGCCCGCCACCTAGGCGGCCCAGGGCCATCATTGACATATCACTTGTCATTGGCTGGTGGGAATGTCTGTTAAAACCTCTCTCCTCCTCCTCTGCCAGTCAATCAAACTTTAACTGTCCTGTTGCTAGAATACAGCCTACATAATCAAGGGTGGGTACAGGAGTGTTTTCTCACATGCTAGCTCTGAGTGACATTTAAAGGCAGACTGAATTGTTACACCCCCTTCACAGCATGGCTAATTGAAGGCAGAGAGAGGCTCGAAATCAGGAAATGTATAGGGAGGGCTGCATACCTTTTACTCTTTTTAAAGCAGTTTTAAAAAAAAAATGCATTGAGGCAATACAGTTATCCTTTAAGGGCATAACACCCAGCACTGGTTCAGATACGTGGATGACACCTGGGTTAAAATCTGCCAGAAGGAAGTACAAGCATTCACAGAACACATCAATGCTATAGACCAGAACATCAAATTTACAAGGGAAGAGGTACAAAACAACACACTGGCTTTCTTGGACTGCTTGGTAAAAGTCAGGGAGAATGGTAAACTGGAAGTAGAGGTTTACAGAAAACCTACCCACACAGATCAGTATTTGATGTTTGACTCCCACCACTCTTTAGATCACAAGCTGGGTGTCATTAAAACCCTGCAGCACAGAGCAGAGAACATCCACACTAGCACAGAGGTGAAGGATAAAGAAATGAAACATCTCAGAGGAGCCGTTAAAACTTGTGGATATCCAGACTGGGCCTTTGTCAAAAGAAGTAGAAGGAAAGAAAAGAACACAAATACCAACATATCTGTTGTATTCAATTAGATCAACTGGACTTGAAAGAGTCCAGTTGATCTAATTGAATACAACAGATATACCATGACCTGGATGAATGAGAACCTTCACAAGCACAAATACCAACAGTGAAGAGGAAAAGCAAGACAGGAGAAAGAACATGGTCATCCCATATGTAGCAGGGGTCTCTGAGAAATTGAGAAGATTTTTCAAAAAACACCGTATCCCTGTCTGCTTTAAATCGAACAACACACTGAGGCAGCAATTGGTACATCCAAAAGACCCAATACCGAAACACAAGAAAAGCGACATCATATACGCAGTGAAGTGCAGTGAAGAATGCTCTGATTTGTATGTGGGGGAGACCAAACAGCAGCTGCATCAACGTATGGCCCAGCACAGAAGAGCCAATTCCTCGGGTCAGGACATTTCATTCCATGTATATCAGTGGTCTCCAAGAAATAAAGAAGAATTTTCAAAAAACACCTATCCCTGCCTGCATTAAACCAAAGAACACATTGAAGCAGCAATTGGTTCATCTGAAAGACCCAATACCGAAACACAAGAAAAGCGACATCATATACGCAGTGCAGTGAAGAATGCTCTGATTTGTATGTGGGGGAGACCAAACAGCAACTGCTCGGCCAATGAACCTGACTGGTTCAAGGAGGCCATTTAGGTGAAAATAACAAAACCAGGCCTGAATAGAGGTGGGGGGTTCGACACCAACTGTCTGCCATGTACAATGCAGTTTTGACGCCTTACCCTGGGCGTTCCTATAACACCTCTTAGCCACTATGCAATCACGCCTTGCATTCATAATATCATTAACACCTGGCTGTGATATGCTAATTGGGACTTTACAGGGTACATAATTGCCAACAGATTCTTGTACAAGTCATTCTGAATTGAGAAAGCTAGTCGGATGACTAGCGAAACATCTTCAAGAACTGAACTTTATGCCCAGTTAATGTAACTGAATACAATAGATATACCATGACCTGGATGAATGAGAACCTCCACAATCATACAGGCATCTACATGCTTGTGGAGGTTCTCATTCATGCAGGTCATGGTATATCTGTTGTATTCAGTTAGATCAACTGGACTTAAAGTTAAGTTCTAGAAGAGGTTTCGCTAGTCATACTTGCACCTGGGCAAGTATATATACACACAATCAGTGATTCACCGCACACAGGTCTTGGCTTTTGATGCTTTATTTAGCACATGTCAATGTACTACGTTTCGGGTATTGCACTCCCCTTCATCAGGTACAATCATTCACATAATGCTATACATTGAACGATCTTAAATACCTTCCCACAGGAACTCATCACATAACCCAACCCACAAGCTAAAAAATTCCCCATGAGGTTAACCCCTAAGGTCCCAGTAATAGTTTAATCCCCATCTCAAAACTTCATTAAAGGAGAAAGACAATGGATATCCGCACTCAACATTATTTCAAAAAGTGGTAGAGATCGTAGTCTTTGTTTAACCCATCAGGGTGTAGACTCTTGAGTTGGTGTACCAACCAAACTTCTCTCTTTTTCAATCTAAGGCCACGATCTCCACCTCTACTATAAATTATGACTTTCTCCAACACCCTAAACTTTAAGTCATTGTCAGTGTGTCCTGCCTTGAAATAATGTTTCGGTACAGGCAGCTTCATTTCCTTCTTCCGTATGCATGCACAGTGTTGGGAAATGTGTGACTTCATAATTTGGACACCATAGTGCATACACTACATAGGTGCAGTGTAGACAGGGGTACATCCCAGGTTTACATCCCTGGTTTACATTTACCAAGAAATGTAGCTTTATCAACTCCCTCCTGTCTAAACATGGCTCTAACTAAGCTATTGCCAACAGTATATCCGTTACGATAGTTAATTAATGGAGGAACTTTAAACTCCTCTACCTCTGGATAGGCACGATGTAATGTGTGGCAATTTTTCCGCACAGCCTCCTCAGTAAGGTCCATAATCAGGTGGATACGCTTATATTGTAATGTGTCCTTCTTAATTTCTAATTTTTTAAGAAACTGTCTATTTACAAATTTAGAATACATTTGTTGCATCTGTTTCAACCGTGTGTCAGGGTCGTTAACGATCCGATTCACTCTCCCAAATTGGATGATCGGAATCGACCTCTTGACATGGGAGGGATGAAAACTCCCAAATGCCAAGATCTGGTTCCAATCAGTCGGCTTGCTGTAAAGTTCGGTCTTGATACCATGATCTA
Organism: Hymenochirus boettgeri; assembly: GCA_019447015.1. Classification (NCBI taxonomy): domain Eukaryota; kingdom Metazoa; phylum Chordata; class Amphibia; order Anura; family Pipidae; genus Hymenochirus; species Hymenochirus boettgeri. The sequence goes on from JAACNH010000216.1 coordinate 276,551, forward strand.
TCTTTATTAGCACATCCAGAAAACATATCTCTGTAGCACTATTTTGCATAGAAAACTTGATCTCAGGATGTTGTCCATTGTCCTGTTCATGAAAGTGTTGTAAGGATCCAATGTCGCCATGCCATAGGAGAAAGACATCATCTATGCATCTCCACCAGGCCACACAGTGCCTGGTAAAGGATGGTAATACATAGATGAAGTCCTCCTCCAGCCAGTCCATAAAGGCATTGGCATATGACGGAGCGACATTGGACCCCATGGCAGTGCCCCTCAACTGCCTGTAGAAGGCATCATCAAACCTTAAGGAAGATTTGTACAAGATTAACTCCAAACAATCCATGAAAAACTCAACCTGTTGCGGATATCCATTGTCATTCTCCTTTAATAAAGTTTTGAGTTGGGGATTAAACTATTACTGGGACATTAGGGGTTAACCTTAAGGGGAATGTTTTAGCTTGTGGGTTGGGTTATGTGATGAGTTCCTGTGGGAAGGTATTTAAGATCGTTCAATGCATAACATTATGTGAATGTTTGTACCTGATGAAGGGGAGTGCGATCCCCGAAATGTAGTACATTGACATGTACTAAATAAAGCATCAAAAGCCGTGGAGACTGAGAGGTGTGCGGTGGACCTTGCTGGTTATATATTTCGGAGGTACTATGTTGGTGGGGGTGGGTAAAGGTAATATACATAGGGACAGTGTTTATGTGTTGTTTAAGCACTAAATAAATAGTTATATTAATATTAATAAATATGTAGTAATGACATTAAAGTATATAGAAATGTAAATAAGGCAAAATCTATAAATAAAATTACTTACACAGTCCCAACTCCTGTTTTGTAATGGTATCTTTAAAATGGACTGTTAAGCCACACCCCAGGAAGTTTTACAGGGAGGCAATGGAAGCTTACAAAGGAACATATTTCTCACTTCCCTTTTAGTGTTGTATCCAATAGTGTGCTTAATATTAGATTGACAGCAGTGTTAGCCAATCAAAACATTTTCTGAGTGTTAGTAGGAAGTTAGTAGGAAGTTGCAAGACTTATGTCACTTCCTTTGTAAAACATGTGACAGTCTCTCACCCACCCCTCCCCTCTCAATAGAAACAAAGGGGAGCTGCTGTTTACTGGACAGGAAGTAGATCTCCAGGTGTTTGGAAACTACAACTCCCAGAATTCCCTTACTACTGAGTACTTGTAGAGGAATGCTGGGAGTTGTAGTTTTCAAACATCTGGAGATCTACTGGTTGCTTATCCCTGCTCTATATAATAGGGGGACTGAAAGGAAAACATCTCCATGCCCACTTCTCTGAGACAATGAAGTGACTTTGTTAATGGTTTATTATATTATTTAAGCAATAGACCCCATAGAAGCCATGAACCTGTGCCCTGTACTGATAAACGGAATAAGATTGAAACATGACAGGATAGTCTGGGTTCTTTATAGGACCTCACATTTACCAATAGGGATCCCTCTCTAACAAGTTGACCAATAGGGATCCCTCTCTAACAAGTTGACAAATAGTGATCCCTCTCTAACACATTGACCAATAGTGATCCCTCTGTAACAGAATCCCTGGTGACAGCTGTGAATTAGGGCTAGGCCACACTAGCGCATTTTTTGCGCATTTGTGCATACGTTTTCGATAAAATGGAAATCGCGGGAACGAAAAAATTCACATGATTTCCGATGTGCATGCGATTGCGTATCCGTTCGCGTTTTGGTAACGCATGCATTCACCATTTTTGGTGCGTTAACGCATGCATTTCCATAACGGAAACACAAAACGCACAAGAAACATGCACAAAATCACATGCGATACCGCTCTCGATTGTGTGCGCCATTTGGTGCATTGTAGTGTGGCCTCGGCCTGCATTGGGAGGGTGAGTATTGAAAGACAGATTGCTAACATTAATTATAGAATGATCCAATGGATCTCCTATTGATCTATTATTGGTTGGAAATTTAAGGGGGAAGATTGATTTAAGCTCTGCACAACAGTTGTATTTCACAGTGGTGTTTCTACTTAACTATAACACTCTATACAATGTTACAATAAATAGATCAAGAATAGAGATGGACCGGATCGCTGATCTGAACCCAGTTCTGCAACGGATTTCCTTGATTCACGGATTTTGCGGGAATTCCGCTTTGCAGATTTTTTTCTAGAAGCGTTTCAAAATTTTAAGAAAATTTCAAGGAATTTTTGAAAATTTTGTAAAACTTATACAGTAAGTTACTGTAAATAGTTTTGGAACCTGGAAAATGGTCTGGGGAAAAAACAATCAGATTCTTTCTGAAAGAAAAAAGAATCTGATTGGTTACAATTAGATTCTTCCAGAAAGCATACCAATCAAATTCTTTCTGAAAAAAAATCTGACTGTAACCAATTCTGATTGGTTACAATCAGCTTCTTTTTTTTTTTTTTTTTTTTTTTTTTTTAGAAACAATCTTATTACCAATACAATTCTTTCTGAAAGTATTTGATTGTAATGAATTCTGATTGGATACAATCAGATTCTTTCGGAAAGAATCTGATTGGTATACTAACCAACCAGATTATTTTCTAAACAGAATTTGTTACATTTAGATTCTTTCAGAAAGATTCTGATTGGATAATTTACCAATCAGATTATTTTCTAATTAGAATTGGTTACAATTACATTCTTTCAGAAAGAATCTGATGGGTTAGTATACCAATCAGTTACTTTCTGAAAAAATCTGATTGTAACCAATTCTGGCTTGAAAGAATCTGATTATCTGTTCCCCAGACCATTTCCCAGGTCCCAGAGCCATTTACAGTAAGTTACTGTATCATTTTTACAAAATTTTCAAAAATTCCTTTAAAATTCTAATTTTCTAAAATTTCGGTTACCCTTGAAAATAGAATGTGTAATCTCGAAAAACAGTTCGATTGTGAGAAAAGTTATTTTTTTAAAACTTCTGGATGTATGTACATTTTTTCCAGACCATTTTCCAGGTCCACAGGCGGAACGGATTTTAGCAGTTTCTCCCATCTCTAATCAAGAAAAGACAAAACCCTGGATTTAAATATCTTCCTGTATAGATTTATCAAAACAAATCGATAAAAAAAAATGTGATAGTGTTATATAACAAATATAAGATGGATAATGTCTGTCTTATCTAGATGTTACGCTGCACTTTATGTATATTTAACATGTATTTCTAAAGCACTAACACACCAGTACAATCCAAAATATGTGTGTATATATGTCCCCTCTAATACCTATTGGGGTAAACCCAATAGATTCCCTTCTGCCTCTGTATATTGTGTAAAATATTCATTTAGGGGATGTGACACTAATAGAACCAAGATTTCATAGGATTTCTTTAATTTTTAACATCTTGCCATTATTTTTTTGTACAAATCCCTAAATTTTATAGTAGTGTGTATAAAGATTTTATATCATCTGTATCCACATATAGCTACACATACACGCACCAATGGGCACACTTTTGCTATATATATATATATATATATATATATATATATATTTATATATAATTACTATGCACCTTATGTGATTTTGAACTAATAGCATCCTGTATCACAATAGAGTATAGAATAGTATTTAGTCCTTATATAGTACTATACCTACCTAAGAGTAGGTTAGAAAAGAATGAATATAAGAAATCCACTACGTATCCTCCATTTGTACCGAGTATTATATAGTATGATATAGTATAATTTATTTTTTACTTTTATTATGTATAAACATTGGATATAGGTGAGAAACCCTTTTTAGTTCACTTTGTGTTTTGATAGTAATTTATAACAGAGGTAATTGGTTTTTAACTTATTTATAACACTTTACTACTATTTTTAACCTAAATGTGAAAGGTATTTATTATATATGTTTTTTAGTCTGTATGTATTGGATGTAATATAAGTATTTGCACATTAGCACTTTCAGTGCACGGAAGTAAGTACCAATGATCGAACTATGAGGACTGGGATCTGGTCATATTGAAGGTTTCTGTGTATGGCACTTGAAGATTGAGCATGGACTAACACTTGGTGAACAAGAGGTTAACACTGAACTTTGAGCAAGGAGGGGAGGGGGTGTGGTAGGGGAGGGAACTCACCTGTTATAAGCGCATGGTATGCCAGGATCTGTAACCCTGACGACGGCCGCCATTGGGCCGAAACGCGTAGGTTAAACGGACCTACTAAGGTATTAATAAAACTCTTACATATTAAAGTCCATGGAGTGTTTCGCTATTCTATAGAAAGCTATATTATATAATATATATATAATATATATACAGTATATATATCACCGCACTCTGCCGTACAGATTTTAGCCAGTTCATCACAGGGAGCTGTATTGCTGTTATTCCCATTTTAAAATAATTCTTATCCATCTACAAAGGATTATTGTGACTTTTAGAAGGAAATTGTGGTAGTTGCGCAGGTTTCATAGAAGTCATCCGAACAGCCAGGTCAAAATCAAATTTAATATTGCACTTGCAGCTTTTTTAACATGACTTATGTAGGGGGTAGGATCCAATCAGAATTTTCCCTGAGCCACAAGAGCAATATTAAATTCACTTAAGCTGAGCTGTTTCCAATGGAAACGTAGGATATTGAGCTTGGTATGTAAAGAGCTGTTATAGTGTGCTAACATCTGGCAGGGAGATCATGTTTGTTCTAAACAGCCTTAGAGAAGGAATAAAACCAAATCATGTAGGATAGAAGAGAAGACAGTTTGGATGTACACGCACAGCCAGTCAACTAATCTATGGAACAATAATTTGTGGCTATTTAATCTGTTTAGCAACTGTACCTTGAAGATAAAGGACTGATTAAACACCGGGTTTAGCGTCTTGCGATGTACTTTGGTCTCATATTTTTTCTGGGGGGCATTGGTTGTGTGCACTGTTGCATACGGGTCTGATGTTCCTCCAAGGTCCATTGCTTTTAGATTAGAAGCTTGCTTTACTGCAAATGTGAGCTGTAGAGACAGAAAGCCAGGAGGGTGTGTAAATGCTATAACTTTATAACAATTCATTCATCAATGTAAATTCCCAGTTTAGAATTGACTCTAAAGGTGCCCACACATTAGTACATACCCTCCGACCTATCCGCAACATTCAATCATTAATTCTGGAACTGCCTTTCTCGTTCTATCTCGCGACCGACATACCATCGCAAGGTCTCATCTGGCCCCATTCATTTTGCAATCATATGTTGGTTGCAAAAGAAGAACGGGAAAGGCGGTTCCAGGAGTATTGATTGAATGTTGCGGATTGGTCAGAGTACAAATGTTTGTGCTCCTTAAAGGGCATCTCCACCCTCCAAAGAAACTTTCAGGTATATTGTAGGGCATACCCCCACCCCCAACCGCTAAGATAAAAACTTAAAAATGGATCCCATACACTACTTACAGCTCCTGGTTCCAGCGTTTCCAGTTTTACTTTTAACTTAGCAGTTGGGGGTAGGAGTGTTTGCCCTACAATGCTCAGGTAACAAACTCAAGTAGTGTCTCACAAAAGAGGGACAGCAGTAGAGAAATAGACAAAAAAATGAAAGCACCCGGTAGGTGGGATAAAAAAAAAACAGACAGCAGAAAGAAATATAGCCGTTTATACATAAAAGATAAAAGTTCATCAAAATACACATATAGATACACTATAATAACTAGCTGGACAGCTATACTCATAAAAAGATACAATCATAGAATAAAAAGCTCCAATAAAAGGAGAGTCACTAAACTCTTCACGGTGTGCGCACACCTTTAGAAATATGGAACATCAACAGTAAGGACAATAGTGCACAAATACATCGCCAATATCTCAGGCGTGGTAAGTAAGATGCGGTCCTCAGTAGCTCCGATCCCCCGGACTGAAACTCCTTGGTCCGCGGCAGCACTTGCTCATGGGACCCTAAGAAGAGAAGGTGAGTTCCCTATTGGCGCAATCTAAAACCCGCAACAAGTGCGGATCGTGGGTGAACGGACGAGCACGCCCGTGCAGATAGATTCCTCGATGCGTTCCGAAAACACGGCACTGCTTACGTCACTGCTACGTGTTTCACTTAGAATAGCTTCGCCAGCCAGTGATGGCATCATCGCGCTCCTTACTTTTAATGGTGGACTCCACGATAAACTTTATTAGGTCTATGAAAAAGTGTACAATGCCCGCTTAAAAGGATAGCTCAACAATTAATAAAAAAGACAGACATAAATATTTATACTACATTCCTATAGTGGCATCAGAGACCTATATAACAATTTTTATATGCAAATTTTAGACAGATTATATAAATTATAGAAAGGGGGCTAGTTCCATTTGATCATTCAACCCATAAGGTTGCATGCTGTGATAGGTAACAATTAGACTTTGCGTCAGTCTAAGCAACCCTCTATCTGTATCACCCCCTCTTATTGTTCACACCACAGAGTGCTATAAACATCACCCCTTCAAATGAGGCCGAATGCTTATTTTTAAAGTGTTCATATATATAGGGACGATTTCCCTTATTAAAGTAATGGGGAAAAAAAGTCTGTATAGTAAAATCACTATTACCATGACAAAAAGAATTAACCCCTCTCCTATGTCCCCCTAATCTAATAGTGAGTTTACTGTGTGATATTTTATCCCATATATGGTACTACATTCTGGGACTGGCAATTATAGAATGCAGTCCATTTGTGTTGATACCCATTTATCATAATAGAATCTCTACCCATCCTCACATATTGACAATTAACATATTTCCCTACGGAATTGAGTCCCCTACGGAAAACCCCTCTAAATTTGTTGACTACTTCCTGGCCCCTATTGTAAAAAACTCCCCTCATATCTTAGGGACACTATGGAAGTCCTTAATTCTTTGAATAATGTTGAATGGAAATCTAACTATCTACTGGTCACTTTAGATATTTCCTCTCTATATTCAGTAATTCCTCATAAGGAGGGGAAAGAGGCCTCTAGATGTTTTCTGTTGAAGGTAACCTCAATGATCAGATGATCGACTTTCTTGGTATTTGTATTGATTTCATTCTCTGTAATAACTGTTTTACTTTTGATGGGAGTTACTATATCCAGCGTACAGGTACCGCTATGGGTAGGATTTTTGCGCCCAGTTATGCGGGACTGTACGTTGGATATTGGGAAGAACAGTGCATCTGGGGTGCCAAACGACATGCAGATTGTCTGTATTGGAAAAGATACATAGATGATATTCTTCTCATCTAGGGTGGCACCCCAGATGCACTAGAGGAATATCTTTTGTATATTCATCAGTACAACGAATATCTGAAATTTCAAAGCCATTTTAGTGGAGAAAGCATTGTATTTTTGGATTTAAAAATAGAGGTGGGAGATAATAAGCTCCACACTAGTACATCTTTTAAAGAGGTCGATAGTAACACTTATATCGATTTTAAAAGCGCCCATAAGCAATCATGGTTAGAGGGTATCCTGGTAGGGCAAATGCTCAGTCTTAGAAGGAACTGTTTTTAAGAAACATTGGATAATACTCCAGAATGATAAAGAGTTGGCAGAAATAGTGGGGAAAGCCCCTAATATAATGTTTTTAAGAAACCAAATATGCTATAAAAAAAATATCCTGCCACTTAGTTTATTGCCTAGGACAGTTAATCCAGCGATACACTAGTGTGCAAATTTTAAAGGGGATGTTCAAATGTGGGAAATGTGTTAATTGTCAATATGTGAGGATGGGTAGAGATTCTATTATGATAAATGGGTATCAACACATTCTATAATTCTATAATTGCCAGTCCCAGAATGTAGTACCATATATGGGATAAAATGTCCATGTGACAAGTTGTATATTGGAAAAAAGCACAGTAAACTCACTATTAAAATAGGGGACATAGGAAAGGGGTTAATTCTTTTTGTCATGGTAATAGTGATTTTACTATACAGGTTTTCCCCCCCATTACTTTAATAAGGGGAATCGTCCCTATATATATATGAACACTTTTAAAAGCCTCATTTGAAGGGGTGATGTTTATAACACTCTGTGGTGTGAACAATAAGAGGTGGTGATATAGATAGAGGGTTGCTTAGACTGGATCAACGTCTAATTTTTACCTATCACAGCATGCAACCTTATGGGTTGAATGATCAAATGGAACTAGCCCCCTTTCTATAATTTATATAATCTGTCTAAAATTTGCATATAAAATTTAATATATAGGTCTCTGATGCTACTATAAGAATGTTGTATAAATATTTATGTCTGTCTTTTTTGTTAATTGTCATTGTATTCTTTAGGATGATTATTTACACTGTCATGGCAACCAGGAATTATAGAGCTATCTTTAGTAGCGGACATTGTACACTTTTTGATAGACCTAATAAAGTTTATTGAGGAATCCACCAATAAAAGTAAGGAGCGCTATGATGACAACACTGCCTGACAAAGCTATTCTAAGTGAAACGCGTAGCAGTGACGTAAGCAGTGACGTGTTTTTGGAACTCATCGAGGAGTCTGTGTGCACGGGCATGCTCGCCCCTTTACCCGTGAAACGCACTTGTATCGGGTTTTAGATTGCCAATAGGGAACCACATCTTACTTACCACGCCAGAGAGTAGTGATGTATTTGTGCACTATTGTCCTTACTGTTGATGTTATTTCTAAAGGTGTGCGCACACCTTGAAGAATTGAGTGACTCTCCTTTTATTGGGGACTTTATATTTGGGTGGACAATTCTTTTACGGATCTGCTTCCACTTATGCATTCTGAACTGTGGATTGATGCCTATAGCTGCTACTGCTTTTGCAGCATACGTGTCCAATTTTAGCTTTGTCTGACAGTTTGTTTCTAGTTTTTGTAGCTTTTTATTATATGATTGTATCTTTTTATGAGTATAGCTGGCCAACTAGTTATTATAGTGTATCTATATGTGTATTTTGATGACCTTTTACGTATAAACGGCTATATTTATTTCTGCTTGTTTCATTTTTTGTCCTGTGCGTATGTCACCATCCCTCCCGGAAAGAAGGCAGCAACGTTTGGACAGAAAGACAGCCACTACTCTTCACTTTCCAGGACTTTGGACATGGATTGCAGAAGAATCATAAGGAGCAGGATTGTAAAGTAAGGATTTTTTTAAACTGTATAGTGGGGCTAGTATGGGGTTAAAATTTAGTTTAGGGGTGGACATGCCCTTTAAGTACAAGAGATTACAAATCCTACAGATTTTAGGATCTATGCTTGAGTGCACAGGCAGCTCAAACATGTAGGTCACTATACAGAGCTAAGGGGCACACTTAGAGAGGTTTCTGATACTGCGGAATACCAAAATTAAAGGGCATGTCTACCCCTTTTAAAAACTTTTGTGGTATAGTGGGGCTCCCTCCCCCAGCCCCAACCGCTATAATAGTTTTTTAGAAACTCCCCCGATCATTACTTACCATACCTCTCTCCTCCGGCGTACTGTCCCAGCCCTCTTCTTGCATGAAACTGAGAGGCAGCCAATCGTGGAGGTGGCTGCAGGCAGTGGAGAACGCCGGGGAAGAGAGGTAAGGTAAGTAGAGTTTGGAGGAGTTTCTGTAAAAACTATTATAGCAGTTGGGGCTGGGGGAGAGAGACCTACTACTGGGAGGGAGAGCAATATGGATTGGAGAAGGAGGGGGGGCTTTAGTGCGCATGGCAAAATTCTTCCAGAGGAGAGACAGGAGGCAGAGTCCTATATGGACTCTTGGTGGGACTTTGGGGGGAGGGGGGAATTACTGGAGAACCATTTGGAGCTGGGATGTAAGGTAAGGATTTTTATGCACTACACAGTGGGACCAGTAATGGGTTAAATTATAGTTTTGCTGGTGGACATGCCCTTTAAAAGTACATTTACTAGAATACTGCAATGGTATTGTATAGGCGATCATACAATTTTACGATTTTAAAATCGCAACCGATTATTAACGATCACGGTAATAAAAATACCAGTCGTTAAAGACGCGGTATCGCTTATAATGGTCATTGCAGAAAAAATACAGCTCCCTAAATACGGAGTGTACCCCTATATCCTTAAATAAGAAATTTGCTCCCTAAATATGAATAATGCTCCTTAAATAAGGATACCTTATTTGCTAAAAATTTTTAGCAACCATTGCCCCTGTCCCCCCAGCCCCAACCGCTATGTTTGTAATATCAGAAAATGCCCAGAACTTTACTTACCTTCCCTCTTGCCTCTGCCGCGCTGCCGGCCCTCTGCTTGCAAGAAAATGCAAGCAGAGGGGCGGGAGCGGCAGCCAATCACGGACGTGGCTGCCAGGAGTTCAGTGGGGCGGAGGCAAGAGGGAAGGTAAGTAATGTTCTGGGCATTTTCTGATATTACAAACATAGCGGTTGGGGCTGGGGGGACAGGGGCAATGTTTGCTAAAAAGGGTTTTACACTAGGGGGAGGGAATCCAAATCGGGAGGGAGAGGGAGGGGGAGGGAGGGGGAGAAGGACTGCAGTACGCATGCCAAACTTCTCCCGGAGGCCAGGTAGGAGGCAGAGTCCTATATGGACTCTGCTATCCTCCTGTTGGGCAGTTTTTGGGACTTTGGGGGGGACTACAGGATAAACATATGGAGCTGGGATGTGAGGTAAGGATTAAACTACACCACATGATGGGGCCAGTAGTGGGGGGATTATAGTTTTGGGGGTGGACATGCCCTTTAATAAGAATACCCCTACCTAAATAAGAATACCGCTCCTTAAAAAAGGATATCTGTCCTTAAAGATACTGCTCCTTAAATAAGACTAATTCTCTGTAAATGAGGATACCGCTCCTTAAATAAGGATACTGCTCCCTAAATGAGGATCACCCCTACCTAAATAAAAATACCACTCCTAAATAAATATACAGCTCCTAGTCCCTACATAGGGATACTGCTACCTAAATAAGAATACTGCTCCTTAAATAAAGATATCAGTCCTTAAATAAGAATATTCCTAATACCCCTAGCTAATAAAAATACCTTTTTCTAAATAACACTACATATCCCTAAATAACAATACTTAAATATTGATCCTTAAATAAGAAAAACAATCCTTAAGTAGCGATGAGGGGCCATGTTTACCATGGGTTAACATTAATTTATGGCTAATGCTCGGCCGTACAGTACCATGTGGTATTAAACTACTGCAATGTTATTGTATAGGCGATCCTACAATTTCGTACATTTTACGTAAAATTGCAGATTGTTAAAGGCGTGGTATCCCTACTTATGTATCAAATAATGAGAGTTGTCTAACGATACCCCTGCTTTAGAAATACGCCCCTAAATATACTGACTCTTTATCTTTATACCCTGGGGTCTGGTGTTAAACCTTTAAAGGGATATCTGTTCATTGTGTGCTGTATAATAAAAAAAGTAAATGACAAAAATATTACCTTGCCTTCTCCATATATCCACTGTAGTTAGATAATAGGCCAAACATTTATCTTATTGCCCAGGGTATTACAGATTAAGCACACAGACACACAGATTTACAAATTGAGAACAATTACTAAATACTCGGGCAAACATCCAATGCAACTCCAGGTCTTAAAAAAACATAAGTTTCACCTTATCAGACCAAGTCCATCAGTTAAAATGACTAATTACCTTACCTTAAACTGGGATTAACCTGTGATATGTTGTCTGGATTTCAAGGCTTTAGCTGTGCAGACGTGTTTAGGAAGTACAAGGGAAATGGCATACCAGAAATAAATAAGAGTGTAGAGTACAAGTTTCCAGTTACCTCCTCCCTCTGGAAATTATACTCCAGGGAGTATTGAACACGGCCCCGGTATCGATCTTTCTCTGCTTTCTGCAGGCCCTCCACATCAGGTTGTACCTGTGAAACAATAAAGAATTATGTTAGATTGACGATCAAAAAGGAGTTTTAATTATCAATTTAAACTGTTTAAAAAGTCATTGAATGGGTGATGGTAGCAGGTGTGCAGAGCAAGTTTGATATTATTGAATAAAAATGTTAGGGACAAGGTTTTATCAGCCATGGTTTTCTGCTCACAGGAGGCAACAGTGGACAAAGTATTTGAATAATAACGGCCCCATCTACCATGAGGCAAAGTGAGACATTTGTCTCAGGTGGCACCCATGCACTGAAGAAATGCAGTGGTGAAAAGATGCGAGTGGCTACGAGAAGTGTGAGTGCGCTGCCCGCATGACTCCAATATACATGATACCTGGAAGTTGCTTCAACTCCACTTCTGCTTCTTAAGTGAGTCAGGAGTCAGTCAGGACACACACCCTGCTGCTCAGTGCTCAGCATAACGTATGGCTCCTAGTCAAGCAAGGAAGTCAGTGAAACCAATCAAAACGCTCCCATAGTGCACAGCACTATTCATTCCTTGCTGTCTATTGGTCCTCCGAAGCTCCTCTTTTGTCAGCAGGTGATTAAAAGTCCCGCAGCAGCAGCCAAAAGAGAGAGGGAGGGAGGGGTTGATGGGGCACAGTGGCAGTGGAGATATTACAGATAGAACGGTGAATCTTCTCAGCATCTGTTGCCTTTCCCTTTGCCAATTGAATTGCTTACATATTGTATTACCATTGTATTGCAACTTGAAAAGCCTGCTTTAAATAAATTCAATCAATTAGTTCAATAACTTGATCAAATTATTTTAAGCCCAGCAACCACTTCAAGGTTTGCTTTATTCTGCCGGGTCCTAACTTTTAACCTTTTTTCAATTTAGTAACTTTTTAAATCTCTGCAAAAGATTTGGAGCTTGTTAATGACAGTATCTCTGGCGGGTGTTTTACCATTGGGATTTTACCACTTACCAGGCTTGTGGTGATGCCACCTGGCAATTTGCCCAGGCCAATTTTCTCTTTGTGGGCTTAGTTTTAGCGTGGCTAAAATGTTACAATTTTGAAACTAATATCAAATTGGTATTTAAACAATTCCTCAGAAAGTCAATTAGAAATAATGTAAATTTTCCACTACTGCGTGTCTGCCACCTTTGTTCTTCAGTGCAGGGGTGCCACCTGAGGCAAATGTCTCACTCTGCCTAATGGTAGAAGTGGCCCTGCATCTCCCTCCTTTCCGTGTATTAGTGTCTACTATGTTCTCTCTCCCTGTAGTAAGGCGATGATCCATCCGTGCACCTGTGTTGTGGCTGTCAGATCCGTCCCTGGCAGGGGAGAGGAAATTGAGGGTTAAAACTTAGTGTCAAGTTGTTGAAAGGAGGGGAGGAGCTTTCCAGACACGTGACCAACCACGGCTGGGGGGGGGAAACAGCATTACACCTATTTTACTATCCGTAGTAACCTGGATAAGAACCTGAATGTACAGCGTTAAACCTATTTTACAATCCGTAGTAACCTGATAACCTGAATGTACAGCGTTACACCTATTTTACTACCCGTAGTAACCTGATAAGAACCTAAATTTTCAGCGTTACACCTATTTTACTATCCGAAGTAACCTGGATAAGAACCTGAATGTACAGCGTTACACCTATTTTACTACCCGTAGTAACCTGATAAGAACCTAAATTTTCAGCGTTACACCTATTTTACTATCCGTAGTAACCTGATAGGAACCTGAATGTACAGCGTTACACCTATTTTACTACCCGTAGTAACCTGATAAGAACCTAAATTTTCAGCGTTACACCTATTTTACTATCCGTAGTAACCTGATAGGAACCTGAATGTACAGCGTTACACCTATTTTACTATCCGTAGTAACCTGGATAAGAACCTGAATGTTCAGCATTACACCTATTTTACTATCTGTAGTAACCTGGATAAGAACCTGAATGTACAGCGTTACACCTATTTTACTATCTGTAGTAACCTGATAGGAACCTGGATGTACAGCGTTACACCTATTTTACTATCCGTAGTAACCTGGATAAGAACCTGAATGTACAGCGTTACACCTATTTTACTATCCGTAGTAACCTGGATAAGAACCTGAATGTACAGCGTTACACCTATTTTACTACCCGTAGTAACCTGATAACAACCTAAATTTTCAGCGTTACACCTATTTTACTATCCGTAGTAACCTAGATAAGAACCTGAATGTACAGCGTTACACCTATTTTACTATCCTTAGTAACCTGGATAAGAACCTGAATGTACAGCGTTACACCTATTTTACTATCTGTAGTAACCTGGATAAGAACCTGAATGTACAGCGTTACACCTATTTTACTATCTGTAGTAACCTGATAGGAACCTGGATGTACAGCGTTACACCTATTTTACTATCCGTAGTAACCTGGATAAGAACCTGAATGTACATCGACTGGTTACGAACGAGACTTTTGAGGTTACGAAACGATACTTTTTGATGGGGTTATCGACCGATGACTTTCGAGGGTTACCGAACGATACATTTCGAGGGTACCGCGAACTTTCAAGGGTTACCGAACGATTACTTTCCGCAGGCCGGTACGAATCCCGATACTTCGAGTCGAAGAACTTTAGATACCGACGATACTTTCGAGGGATTACCGAACGATAATCCCTTCAGGGTTACCGAACGATACTTCGAGGTTACCGAACGATACTTTTCGAGGGTACCGAAGATACTTCGAGGTTCCGACACGATACTTCGAGGGAGCGTTACCGAACGTTATACTCTTCGAGGATACGCACGATACTTTCGAGGCGCATTACCGAGAACTTAGAGGGTACCCGACATCTTTCGAGGGTTACCGAACGATTCTCTCGAGGGGTTACCGAACGATACTTTCGAGGGTTACCCAACGATACTGGTTCGAGGCTTACGGATACTTTGAGGGTTAATGACAATACATATCGAGGGGTACGGCGGAATTCTAAGGTTCCGAACAATCTGAACGAATTTTGACGGTTAGCGAAACGGCCCGTAAAAATACACCGCTAAGTCGGGATAGTTTGAGTTCGTACCGACCCAACTCATAAACGTTGTTCTTTCTCTACTCAGGAACCAGATTACGAAACCATGAAAGTGTATTTCAACTCCTCCATGGAACTCCATTATAGTAACGGTCACCATGGCCAGCAATAGTTATAAAGGGTCGAAACGAATGAAAGACAAATAACATTCTCCAAGCACGAAAAAAAAAAAAAACAATAGAAGAGAGAGAGAAAGAAATCGGATCGAGGAGGGGACAAGAGAAAGAATCAAAGGGAAAGTGTCTCCAAATCATCGGCCACATGTCCGTGTTGGATGAAATATCCATGCACTTCCATGGGGAAGGACCAGGGAATCGTATGATAACTCACTGGTGACTTTCTTTTGTCCTGTCCTGAGACAGCAGATATAAACTCCCCCCCTTATTATTTACAGCACAGCATCAAACGAACAACGGGGGCAGGAAGCAAACACTTATACGTTATGTCCGTAATGAGTCACTGGTCTGAGAACAGCAGATATTAACATACCCCCCCCACTTATTTGACAGCACCAGTAACTCATAACGACACAACGGGGACGGAGCACCAACACCTATACACCATATTGGTCCTGGTCCTGGTCCTGAGGACAGCAGAAAATACGCCCTCCAGTATATTTACAGCACAGTCATTCAAACTACAAAGGGGGGGAGCAACACTTTACATTATTGGGGGGAAACAGCCTGTAACTTCAAGGTAGGAGTTAACCACCTTCACTTCCAACTGCCTGTCTCAGGACCAGGAAAATATCCGGTAAGTGTTATATGACGGCTTTTTCTCTACTGCTCTCTGTGGGCAAGCACATCTCCCCAGGGGCACTTTGCTAGGGTTTTGTGCCTGAGGCCAAAATTTTGAATGCCCACCCTTAATTATTCCAGGCATGCGCGCAAAGCCGCCTGTGTAAGTGGGTGTTGTGTTTGATTGTGGGCTTAGTTTTAGCGTGGCCGAACATGTTACAATTTTGAAAAAAAAACTAATATCAAAATTGGTATTTAAACAATTCCTCAGAAAGTCAATTAGAATAATAATGTAAATTTTCCACACTGCGTTTGGTGTCTGCCACCTTTGTTCGTCAGGGCCAGGGGTGCCACCTGAGGCAATGTCTCACTCTGACTAATGGTAGAAGTGCCCTGCATCTCCCTCCTTTCCGTGTATGTATCGTGTCTACTATGGTTTATTCTCCATGTAGTAAGGCGATGATCCATCCGTTGCACCCGTGTTGGGCTGTCAGAATACGTCCGGGCGGGAGGAGGAATTAGGGAATAACTAGTAGTTGTGAAAGAGGAGAGGCTCTTTCGACAGTGCCACACGGGCTGCCGTGGGGAGCGGGCGGGGGGGCGGGGGGGGGGGAGGGGGGGGGGGGGAGGGGGGGGGGGGAGGGAGGGGGGGGGGCCCCCCCGGGGGAGGGGCGGTGAGCGGGTTTTTTTTTTTTTTTTTGGGGGGGGGGGGGTGGGGGGCCCCAGCCGGGAGGGGGGGGAGGGGGGAGGGTGGGGGGGAGGGGGGAGGGGGAGGCCCCCGGGGAGTGGGGGGGGAGGGGGAGGGACGGGGCGGGAGGCGGCGGGGAGGGGGGGGGAGCCCCCGTTCCGGGGGGGGAGGGGAGGCGGGGGGGGGAGGGGCGGGGGGGGGGGGGGTGGGGTGGGAGGGGGGGGCCCCACCACGGGGGGGGGGTGGGCGGGTGGGGTGGGGGGCGGCCGGGAGGGGGGGGGAAACAAGCATCCCACACCTATTTTACTATCCGAGTAAACCGGATAAGAAACCTGAATGTACAGGTACGTTAAACCTATTTACACCATACCGTAGTAACCTGATACACTGAATGTACAGTGTTACACCTATTTACTACCCGTAGTAACCTGATAAGAACCTAAATTTTCAGCGTTACACCTATTTTACATCGAAGTAGTAACCGGATAAGGAACCCTGAATGTACAGCGTTACACCTATTTTACTACCGTAGTAACCTGATAAACCTAAAGTTTCAGCGTTACACCTATTTTACTATACGTAGTAACCTGATAGGAACCTGAATGTACAGCGTTAACACTATTTACTAACCGTAGTAACCTGATAAGAACCTAAATTTCAGCGTTACACCTATTTTACTACCTAGAAGTGGAAACATGATAGGAACCTGAATGTACAGCGTTACACCTATTTTACTAACCCGTAGTAACCTGATATGAACCTCTAAGTTCAGCGTTACACCTATTTTACTATCGTATTAGAACCTGATAGGAACCTGAGTACAGCGTTTACCTATTTTACTATCCGTAGTAACTGATAGGAACTGAATGCAAGAGTTACACCTATTTTATTATCCGTAGTAACCTGGATAAGAACCTGTGTTCAGATTACACCTATTTTACTATCTGTAGTAACTGGATAGAACCTGAATTGACAGCGTTACACATATTTTACTATCTCGTAGTAACCTGGATAAGAACCTGAATGTACAGCGTTACACCTATTTTACTATCGTAGTACCCTGATAAGGAAACCTGGATGTACAGCGTTACACCTATTTCTATCCGTAGTAACCGGATAAGAACCTGAATGTACAGCAGTTACACCTATTTTACTATCGTAGTAACCTGATAAGAACCTGAATGTACACGTTACACCTATTTTACTATCCGTAAGTAACCTGGATAAGAACCTGAAATGTACAGCGTTACACCTATTTTGACTACCCCGTAGTTAACCTGATAAGCAACCTAAATTTTCAGCGTTTACACCTATTATATTCCGTAGGAACCTAGAGAAGAAACCCTGAATGTACAGCGTTACAACCTATTTTACTTATCCTTAGTAAACCCTGGATAAGAAAACCGTAATGCTACAGCGTTACACCTATTTTACTATCTTAGTAACCGGATAAGAACCTGAATGTACAGCGTTACACCTATTTTTACTACTGTAGTAACCTGATAGAACCTGATGTACAAGCGTTACACCTATTTTACTATCCGTAGTAACCTGGATAAGAACCTGGATGTACAGCGTTACACCTATTTTACTACCCGTAGTAACCTGATAAGAACCTAAATTTTCAGCGTTACACCTTTTACTATCCGTAGTATAACCTGTAGGAACTGAAGGTACAGCGTTACACCTATTTTACTAACCCGTAGTAACCTGATAAGAACCTAATTTCAGCGTTACACCTATTTTACTATCCGATAGTAACCTGATAGGAACTGGATGTACAGCGTTAACAACCTAGATGTCCGTTTTAACAACCTTATATCCAGTAGTAACCTGGATAAGAACCGGATGTTCAGCATTACACCTATTTTACATCTGTAGTAACCTGGATAAGAACCTGAATGTACAGCGTTACACCTATTTTACTATCGTAGTAACCTGGATAGAACTGGATGTACGCGTTACACCTATTTACTATCCGTGAGTAACCTGGATAAGAACCTGAATGTACAGCGTTACACCTATTTTAACTATCCGTAGTAACCTGGATAAGAACCTGAATGTACAGCGTTACACCTATTTTTACTATCCGTAGTAACCTGGATAAGAACCTGAATGTACAGCGTTCACCTATTTGTACTATCCGTAGTTAACCTGGCTATAAGAACCTGAATGTACAGAGGTTACACCTATTTACTATCCGTAGTAACTGATAAAACCTGAATGTACAGGTTAACCTATTTTACTATTCCGTAGTAACCTGGATAAGAACCTGAATGTACAGCGGTACACCTATTTTAACTATCCTAGTAAACCTGGAAAGAACTGATGTACAGCGTTACCCTATTTACTATCCGTTAGTAACCTGGATAAGAACTGAATATATACAGACTTACACCTTTTGACTATCCATAGTAACCGGTAAGAACCTAATTACAGCTCACCTATTTACGATCTGTAACCTGGATAAGAACCTGAATGTCACGCGGTACAACCTATTTGCTATCCGTAGTAACCTGGATTATAACAACCTAATGTACGCGTTACACCTATTTTGTCTATCGCATAGTAACTGGATAAGAACTAATGTACAGCGTTACACCATTTTTATAGTAGTAACCTGGATAAGAACCTAAATGTACAGCGTTACACCTATTTTACTATCCGTAGTAACCTGGATAAGAACCTAATGTACAGCGTACACCTATTTACTATCCGTAGTAACCTGAGAAGAACCTGAAGTTCAGCGTTACACCTTATTTTCTATTGTAGTAACTGGATAGAACTGAATGTACACAGTTACCACTATTTTACTATCCGTAGTAACCTGATAAGAACCTGAATGTACAGCGGTACACCTATTTTACTATCCGTAGTAACCTGGATAAGAACCTGAATGTCACAGCGTTACACCTATTTTACTATCACGTAGTAACCGGATAAAACTGAATGACAGCGTTACACTATTTTACTATCCGTAGTAACCTGATAAGAACCTGAATGTACAGCGTTACACCTATTTTACTATCCTAGTAACCTGGATAAGAAACTGAAGTGTACAGCATTACCCTATTTTACTATCCTGAGTAACCTGGATAGAACCTTAACATGTTACAGCGTTACACATATTTTACTAATCGTAGTAACCTGATAAGAACTGAATGTACAGCTTACACCTATTTACTATCCGTAGTAACCTGGATAAGAACCGAATGTACAGCGTACTACACTATTTTACTATCCGTAGTAACCTGGAAAGAACCTGAATGTACAGCGTTACACCTATTTTACTATCTGTAGTAACCTGGATAGAACCTGAAAAGTACAGAGTTACACCTATTTACTATCAGGTAGTAACCTGATAAGAAACCTGCCCACTGTCTCAGGTTTACACCTTTTACTATCCGTAGTAACCTGGATAGAACCTGAATGTACGCGTTACACTATTTTACTATCCGTAGTAACCTGGATAAGAACCTGAATGTACAAGCGTACACCTATTTTACTATCCGTAGAAATCGGATAAGAACCTGAAATGTACAGCGTTACACCTATTTTACTATCCGTAGAATAACTGGATAACAACCTTGAATGTACAGCGTTACACCATTTTTACTATCCGTAGTAACATGGATAAGAACCTGAATGTACAGCTTACACCTATTTACTACCGTTAGTAACTGGATAAGAACCTGAATGTACAGAGGTTACACCTATTTTAAATCCGTAGTAACCTGGATAAGAACCGAATGTACAGGTTACACCTATTTTTACATCCGTAGTAACCTGGATAAGAACCTGAATGTACAGAGTTACACCTTATTTTACTATCGTAGTAACTGGATAAGAACTGAATGTACAGCGTTACACCTATTTTACTATCCGTATGAACCTGGATAAGAACCTGAATGTACAGCAGTTACACCTATTTTACTATCCGTAGTAACTGGATAAGAAACCTGAATGTTACAGCGTTACACCTATTTTACTATCCGTAGTAAACCTGGATAAGACCTGAATGTACAGCGTTACACCTATTTTACTATCGCGTAGTAACCTGATAGAACCTGAAGTACAGCTTTACACCTATTGTACTATCCGTAGTAACCTGATAAGACCAGAATGTACAGATTACACCTACTTTTTACTATCCGTAGTAAACCTGGATAAGGAACTGAATGTACAGAGTTACAACTATT